>JAVRXN010000010.1:75907375-76387375 GCA_033556935.1 Timema podura | reverse complement strand
AATACTTGCCAAAACCTATTTTTCATTCCTAGCACGTATTTCACTTGGCTTATGTGACGGGAATAGTGATACTTCTTAGTTGATTTTTGATAATACCTGTATTTTAATTGGTTAACCTAATATATAATGATGAGTTACATACTCTGTACTCATTACAAGATATTGTTAGGATAATCAAGTCTTGTAGATTACAGTGGGCAGCACATGTAGCGCGAATGGAAAGTTCTAGAACATGTTGAGGGTACTAACTGCCAAACCCAATGGAAAGAGACAATTGGTAAGACCTAGACGCAGATGGGAGGATAAAATTAGAATGGACCTGAAAGAGATAAGGGGTAATTAAGTGGACTGGATATAACTAGATCAAAATAGGGTAGGTGGTGTACTTTTGTAAGTGCGACAATGAACTTTTGAGTTCCTAATATCATAGAGTAAGTAAGTAAGATAAGAAAAAAACACTTTATAAAACCACCTCCAGTGAACCCATTTTTTTATTGCGGTACTAAGTGTACACTTTATGAACACACTGTATGTTAAAACAAGACTTAAAAACTAAACTATTACTAGAACAAACATAAGACCCAGTCACCCAGCTGACAATCTACCAGTGATAAATCTATGAATATTCCAGGAAAATAACTCTGGAGCCTAGGTCAGTAGGCACACTAACTACTACTTTTATTAAAATTTCATTAAAATCCTCCTAAATTCTAATGATTTAGGCTAGGATTTGAACTGATTACCAATGGTGGTCAAGTCAATTGCAAGTATTACTTCCTAAACCTCTCAACCACGGCTGAAAGTAGCCGGTTTCTTCAACCGAAAGTATATTAAATGGTTTTTGCACTTAAAATATAGTACAAAATATATGGCCTATTTAATGATACAAACGGATAATTGTGTTCTTCATATGAATGTAAATTGACTAAACTTTACACGTTTTAGTAATATTTCCCATTATCAGCTTATGTGTATGGGATTAGATGACATTATTCTCGAATCATCAACGCTACAAACTAATTCTACTGTCTGAAAGCACCGTGCTCTTCAAGGCCGGGCAGAGAGTTTAAATATAAGAGATAAAGGCCCTACATTGCAACTTAAAAACACCACCACGCATAAAATGGGGTGTGCTATTGACACATAGTACTTTTCAAAAATATATTTGAAATGTTCTTGTCACTTATATCTGATATATACCATTGTAGTATCAAAAGAAAAAAAAATGTTCAAGTATTATTTATTTATGAATTACTCAAATGTTTCAATATATTATATAGAATAGTTTATTTGTTTTGTATTTAATTAAGTATAAAATATTTCATTTTCTGAGTATGCAGGTGTTGTTAATGACTATTACTAAAGCCACAAGTATTGGTTCTCTCTCCAAATTGGAATGAGACTTATGACGTGATATATTTGTAACCTCGTGATACTAGAATAAAAGCTATATCTTAACATTTTTTTAGAAATATATTAATTTCACTAGATACATTAATAAATAAAATATAATAATATGGTTTGCTATTTTCATTGAAATAAAATTTTAATTGTTAATGTACAAAATGGTAGCCCCCATGGGTTGAAAAAAGACAGGACAAATGGTGAGACTTAGAAAGAGACGGCGAGTGTTTCTAAGTGCTTGTGTACAATCTAAGAGTGGAACGCTCTTTAGTTAGTCAGACACATTATCCGTATGACCAGCCTTTCCTGTATTTAGATTTTCTTAGCAAAAAAATATGTTTTTATAATAAATAAAATATTTTACATATTATTCGTTTCGTTATATCCTACATTGAAAACTAAAGAGCAAACTTTTTTCACCGCTAGAACGTACTAGAACTAATATTAAATGCGATGATAAAAGTATTAAAAAGTGATTCATGTTAGTTTCTTCACTGTTTTAACATTCTAATGAATGCATATCGGCTTAGAATACAAGAAGGAAAATGCCATAAAAGAAAAAGGGAGAAAGCCACCCTAAAACTAAGACTTCCACAACGGAAAATAGAGATTCTCCAAGTAAACGTTAAGTCCAAGGCTGAAGTTTAAAATAAAAGTGGACCAAATCAACTTAATTCATATACTATTTGGAACACATTAACTTTGGATACAGCCAGAGAAGAAGGCGAGTAATTCATATGGTAATGTATTATTTATTCTATTGATAGGATGTCTTATATTGTGTATAACTTAAACATGAAAGCATTATTCCATGTATTTTATTAACTTAGATATGTAATTCTGTCCCCATAGCGGAGATGCTAGGGAGATGTAACGAGGACATTGTTCGTTTCCAATTGGTAATAAAAGAGATTTACTTTTTGTTTATTTAGAGGTTCGTTATAATATTACAAAAATAGTACATATAATGACTTCTATGGACTATATTAAGTTTGTTAATTGGCTATGTGTTACTACTATACATATATGCTAAGAAACTAATTTTTAACTAAGAAATTATAAAATATGTAAACGTTGCATAATTATACTGATTTGGGTTTCGTGTGTGACAAAAATAAGTGTTGATCTTATTTGATTGCCAACTGATCAATCCAAGGATCTTTCGTAAATAATACTGAATTATTAGTTTAAATTAAACATACAGGTAACATTTTAGTCACAACCAGTTGTAAACATCGATAAATTCCAAACAAATATTTTTAGTGCGTTATAGTCAATTCTACTATAGATTGTTTATTGATGTAAATAATTTGGACATGGATTATAAGTTTCGATTCTTTGGTATATTACTGGTATTATCCTAACAAGCGAAGCTAATGACTTTCTAACGTATTGTACTTACATTAATGTTTGTATGTTTACAAGTGGGCTTAAGATATTTCATTTAGCACCAATGGTATAAAATTGAATGTTGTATAGACAAAATATAAAAACAAATAAACAAGTAAACTATATATTATAAAAAAATATTATTTCCTCAAATTAGTTCGAGAAAGTGATGTAGAGAAATAGCACATGCTCTTTTGAAAGAAAGGTTGTGCTAAACACAATAATAAAATAAAATCATTTGATGGAATCAAATTGGGTGATCTAAAAATAGTATTATTTTATAAGTTATCAGATATCTGACATTAACTTGGATTCTTTTGACAGTTTTACACTGTACTTGACTGTTTTTATCCATTAATTCGTAAGGTCTTATTTCTTTTACCAACAGTGTCAATTTGACCAACTGTTAATCAAATATATATATTTTTATCGTGTTGTAATTCCTATCACTTAATCTCGCTAGAACCAGTTTCTTAGAAAGTTCCTACGTGTAGAAGATTTAGTGCACACGATCAAGATGGACACAAAAATTATATTATAAACAACTATCTTCAAATTCTTCTTCTACTTCGGTGGTCGAATGGTATAAGGCGTCACTCTCGAAATAGACTGGACTGCCGATGAATGGGGTTCAGAGTTATTACCCTTATCGGGTGTATCAAGGGTGGTTTTCTCCCATTTATTTTACACCCTCCTTCCATGCAAATGAGCGTATACCCTGGATAAACTGATTTTGGAAATTTATGCAGAAATAAATGTATATCCAAAAGTGTGGATCTAATAAAACCAATTATAAAATCAATTATTTACGTTTGGCATATTTTTATTTAAAAACTGAAAGTAGTTAACTTTGACGTGGATCAATAACAATTATTAAAATATATGTTACAAACAAATTTGGTTTCATAGAGTATGTTTTGCTATTTGTTTTCTTTGGCAGCTCCTTCATATTTTGTCAGGCTTTAAGCAGCTGTACTTTAAATTTGTCCACCCTCCCTCCCCCCATTCAATTACACACTTATAGGTGGTAGACAATTCACTATACACTCGTTTTTATTGTCTAATTCGACACATGTGGAAGACTTCTTGTTTTGACTGATAATGAAAGGGAAATAACAAGAAGCAATTAGTTTTTTAGGCTGAGCCCCACATGAAACTCTTGTATAAGCCACTACTGATTGTTTCTTATTTTATCTCTCCAGCATAGATTTATCAAATTGATACAATTATATCATTCTTGCACGTAGAATTTGGAGTGTGTGAAGCCGCTAAAAACTTTTACGTTAAAATGGAATTTTTAACTACAGTAAACTGTGTTCTGTTCTTTAAAAATCTCCATAATGAAAAAAGAATGAGTTTTACTTTATAGACAGAAAGAAGAAAGTAATCGTGGAAAAGTTGAAACAGGAAGGGAGAAAATATAGAGAATAGAACTTTCTTAAAAAGCCCCTAAAAAGATTAGAGAATATTGTTTTATTCTTAAAATGAAAACATAAATATTTTTGCCATTTCCTATGTTCTGGTTTAACCTGTAATTAAAAATAAATCTTATGAACGTTTCTTTCCTCATAATTTACAATATAATTACAATAATTTTAAACTTTATATTTAAATCTGCATAAATAACCATATATTTGAAGAACATATTGTAAAAGATTATGACCCAATTTTATTCCAATTAGAACGGAGTTACAATAATTGCTATGAATGATTTTCCAAGGGAATGCTTGGACAGAACCAAAGTGTAGTTCATTCATGATTCACGTCGGGGTTCGCAAGGTTAAAGCAATAGACTAAATTTCTGGCGACTAGGAGGGCAGGGCTTGTATCCCAGTTGAGTATTCTCAGGGTGTTTTTGTACTCAATGGGTTTCCACACCCCCCCCCCCCCACTATATTCAAATGAGTATATATTTCTTATAAATTCTTCCTATGTCATTTCTAGATTATTTATGTCCTACTTGGTGATATTGGAGTAAAATTATTGCCTCGAGACACGATGTTAGTGGGTTCAAACCCATCTGAGGTCTACGAGTTTTTCTTGTGCGATAAAAATCCATAGCCCAACTTCCTTCTGAGGGGAAGTAAAATCATCAGCCCCAAGTCTATTGTGGCATGTAAAAATTCCCTGGAAGGAATGTATATGAAAATACCTTTCCGGCAAAATTTGAAGGCTCATTTTAGCTCACTTATAGAAATACAGTGCGGAAAAAAACAGCAGCAATTGCACTTTCTGGACTTCTCTGGTGCATATGCTTTCTACCAGATGGTGTGGGAAGCACTAAGCAGCCGAAGTGCTGAGTGCACGCCCAGCTTCGGATGATGGATGCATCAACTAACATAGGTTGTGACTCATCATCAATCACATCTTCCTATTCTTCTTAAGGCCCTTGGCCCTGTTGAGTGCAAGTCTCAAACATATTTTGTGAGATGGTGGGCGAGGGTAGGTGAAAGGCATGGCCTGGCTTCACAACCGACCAAAGTATCTTTCCACGCCAACAAGAACAGATGGATCACAGAAACCGTAGATGGTGCTAGCTACCAGATAGATCTTGTGAAAAAAATCATACGTTTGGAAATGTCAGTTTTCTCTAGAACTAGTGGAATGTTTATGTTAATATTGTCAAAACCCCTTCTAAGATAATATATCTATGTTTGTTAACTGTTACATTTTTTTTGTTATGAATGCGGCAGTTTTATATTGAAAAATGTCAATTTTATCGATATTTGATCACTGTTAAAAAATTTATAGAGGAGGTGTGTATATAAAAAGTACAACCTAATCAACATGCTTCTATTTTTGAACAAACCGTTTACAAAAAGAAAAATGCAAAGCAATAAAAATTCTTGAAGATAACCGTTTGTTCCCATGGCTCTGCATTTCTACGCCAAATGAAAAGTGCCAATCGCCTTAAGTGAACACCCGAAGTTTGGTTTGATGTGATTTCTATCCAACTGTAGATTGGGATGCACTATGCCTTTCGGCTGGTTAGTGCTGCCTACACCATCTGGTATAAATCCCATGTACTAAGGGAGTTCAAAAAGTAGTATAGTTCCCCGTTGCCTTTCACAAGTAATTTATATGAGCTAAAGCTATAGGACCAACCGATTTTACCGGAAAGGTATTTTCACAAATTTTTCAGGGTCCTTTTTATGCCATAATTGACATGGGACCGATGGCTCTACTTCCCCTCACAAGGAGGTTGTGCTACGGATTTTTATCTATCAAGAATAATCCGTTGACTTGACTGGGTTTGAACCCATTAACATCAGGTCCTGAAGTGAGGAGACCACTGAGGTTCACAAAAATCGTGTTATCTCTTAAAAAACGTATCTGGAATGAAGACTTTTCATAAGCACATCTTGCAAAGTATATATGGATACATGGCCCATGTGTACTGCATCGGTGAGTTTGAGCTGGGTGGCTGTAGGGAATATACGCAAAACAGGTCAGCTACACCACCAATAGCATGCATGTTGCACATTGTTGCCGCCATCATGATGCAGCTAATTTTTCTTAGAGTCTTGTAAATTTTTCTCCAAAGCCTTCTTTACAGCTCGGGTTCTGAGGACATTGGATTTTTATTTCATGGTGGCTCAATACCCGTTCGGGCTATACGCATATGTAGGCCTACTAATAATTCTAATGTGCTAGGAATTTAAAAAAATTGAATTAGAGGAAGTTTACCCGCATTTGTGTGGAAGGAGAATATAAAACCATTTATGAAAAACAACCCTCAGTACACCCAACCGGGATCGAAACATGATCTCCCCGTCATCAGGAGTCTACTCTATTGTGATATGAACGCCTTAGACCATGCGACCAAAGAAGCGGGTCATTTAAAAATGAAATATTCTGAGGATTTTCGAATTAAAAGCATTCCCCCCCCCCCCCCAACAGTGTATTATCTCCATCAGGGCTGTATACCTTTCAACCATCCAAATGGGGTGAGGAATGAGAAAGATAGAGTTAGGAGAAAATGTACCTACTTTTACATGCGGGATAGTGAGAAACTTAATTACTTTATGGCACTAGGTGCTCGAAAGTTCGTTGCCCACAACGAGCAAAGCAAGTTTTTTTACTAAACCAATAGTTTCTGAGATATTGGCAAATATATTAATACAATTTTGTGATCTTTAGTTGTAAAGCGATACTACTTAAGTTTTAACACAATATTCTCTAATGCCATAGAGTAAGAAATAAGTAAGTCTTTCAAAAAGTATTTGTTCTCTTTCTTTCAACCTCTTAGGGGAAATGTTTGTACTGCAATGATCTATCTCCATCATTTTAGATTCAAAAGTCAATATTTAGCTATTTTATTGGTCAAAATTCATAAATGAGGCATTTAATAGGAATGCAATAACCATAAGAGGTGCAACCCTAATAAAATGTCGAAAATTTTAAACCGATTATATTGAAATTTATTAAAAGCAAATAATTAGAACATCAACAAATAGTAATTATTAAGAGGTGAATGAGTTTAAACATTATAATAATTATTATATACAAAGTTTTTTTAGCTATTTAATCATTTAGACAAAATAGATGAAATTATTTAAATTTCAAACAATCGAACCTTAACTCCACTCTATAGTAATAGCTAGCTATTTCTCATTCTAAATCGAAATTTTACACTAAGCCATACTAACACGTTATGTGTGTGGTATTATTCAAAGATTTTGTTTAGAGCACGTTATTTAAAAATAAATGATATGAAAGATCTTTATTTATTATTAATCATTGAAATAGTAATAGTAAAAATGATAAAATAAACTTAAACCTAAACAATGTTTGTGCAACAAGGTGAGAGGCACGCAACTTAAATTTGGGTACTTTAATTAATGCCTATTTTCACAATTTTAATACTTAATGTGACAATCTTAAGTATTTATAATTATTACCATATATTAATAATTTAATAATATTACCAATAACAATTTTAAAAAATGAAATCTGGTTAGTGAGATAGTATTACGTGACAATAAAACTAGTAGTGACTTTAACATTGATTTAATTAGTTTAATTTCTTGAAGAGGGCGCGCGCCCCCCCGCACACCCTCATGGATTCACTCCTGGTACATCAATGATCTATCTCTATCATTCTAGACTCAATAGTCAATAATTGCTATTGTATTGGTTAAAAATTTTAAAATTAGAAATTTAATAGCAATGCGATAACCATAAGATGTGCATCCCAAATAAAAAGCCGAAATTTAACTGGAAGTAAATATTTTTTATTGGCCTAAATATACAAAAGAGAACTTTAATTCTTTAAAAATAAAATTCTAAAATTTAAAACCGTGAGTAAAGAAAGTTTTACATATGTATAGCGCAATTTGTTCTTGGGCTCGCTAGTGTATACTATATTACGAATTTTGAGTAAATATTTCCATTTTTAAATAATAGAGCGAGAACGTTCGTGCGGAGTTTTGTACCATTTATTTTGAATGTATTAATTGCATAAATTCTACAGGAAGTTTGAAAGAAAAAACTATTTTAAAATCAATAATATGGAATGTAACGCAAATACCTTTAACTGCTTATGTGGATGCAACAAAGATTCACCATTCAAGTCTTATCTACACCACTTGAGTTCATCCCATGATTTTCTGAGTTTACTTCCTTCTTCATCAACGGTCCTACGCCAAGTCTTCCTTGGCCTGCTCCGACGTCGGCGTCCTTGAGGTTTCCATTCCAGTCCATAGCTTTTCTTGAGACGTTATCCTTGTATCTCTTGAGAGTGTAGCTAAGCTATCGCCACTTGTGTTGTCTGAACTTCAGTTGGATGGTCTTCTGGTTGGTTTTGTTCCACAGATCTTCATTTGACACTACTGTAGGCCCAATATGTTCCTTAGGCATCTGTTGATGAAGGTCTGCAGTCTCTGAATCAAAGTATTGCTGTTTTCCATGTCTCGCATTGCCCTGAAATATGCATGTTATTTTGGTTAAGACATTGAGGTTTACATTTATTATTAATTTGTGTATTTTAAGGAGACGTTTAAGAACATAAGTTCACAATCTAGCTACCTAAGCTTAATGGATGCAACCTACCTTATTTGTTGCTGGTTTTTCTCAGCGCATGTCAGTTCAATTTGGTGTGAACATTTATGACACAGTGAATCATGATTTGGTTTCACTTCTTGTTTAGTGCATGAGATGTGGTTTTACAAATTGTGATTTCTTAACGTTACTTTCCCATCACTACCCTATAAAAATGTACATTCCTAAGACTTACACCTTAAATTAGTGAATTACGCTGAATTGTCAGAAAAACGCGTAACAAATAGGATAAACCTACGACGCGGGTAGGAAAGTTGCCGCACATTAGTTCCTGCTTATTCAGCTAAGAGCGCAGTACCATTTATCAGTTCAGATTGAAACCGACCGTTGGTAGCACGCGGTAGTAAATTCCCGCCACTTCATGTTGCCCCGTTTATACAATATTTGTGTTCTTACTACAAATGCTGACGTGATGTGTGTATGAATTTTGATACCATAACTGTAGTATTTTTACTTTGCATGCTTTCCTTAAAGATATTGAATGAAGCGTTTCTTTACTTCAAGTAGGTTCGGTGGAAGTTAGTGACAACCGATTTCTGGCACGTTCAGCCAGATTTGTCACGAGAGATGGGGTGCGTCATCTCTCCTACGGTTTATAGGAGAAATGGCCGACTAGTGTGTGTAGGAGAGATGCCCGACATTATCATAGGTAAGGGAGACGACGCGCATACTTTGTATTTACACCTGTTATTTATACAAACAGCTGTGTTCTTTGTGTGGAAGAAAAGAAAAGGTTGAAAGAATTTTGAAATAAAATCTTAAAGTATGGGGAAAGGGAAAGGGGGAAAATGCTGAAAAGTGGATCAATTTTTAAATATTTTGGAAGTGAAAGGAGAGTAAATGAAACAAAAGGAGGGAAAGTGATTGTTTATAGAGTAGTTCATGTGGATTACCTATTAAAAGCTGCATGCACTGGTTTCCATACTAGCTTGATGCTATGCAACAAAAAACTTAACTTAATACAGTTTTAATAGAGGACACCCACCACGGCACTACTTCATAAACTATCATCCCCCTCCTTGTGCATTAATTTCCCTTCTTCCCTTTGAAACAATTATTTAAAAGATGAATTCATGCTGTAGCCCAATACCCTACTTTATGCTGCCTTTGACCTTTCTTATACCTACTATATCTTAGGAAGTTCACACAATTTTCTGTAACGTATAACTTTTCTACGTTTGAAATCTCATTAGTTAAGTGCAAGATTTTCAAAATTTAATTTTAATTATTTTTATTCCTTTATGATTAGTAAAAGAAATTTTGTACGTCAATAAATAAATAAAAATCTATTATTATATTTATTAAGTGCATCTGTTAGTCTTTCCTTATGTAATTTCCCATAAGCCATCTATCCTACCCACACTGCGTCGTCTTACCAACCTATGTAGGAGAGATGGTGAAAAATATTGATTTTGATAAATTTACTTGAAACATATTTAAATGTTTTTCTTCCCTATGATATTTTTTTTGCTTAAAATATATAGTACAGAGGTGTACCGCTGTTTTTTTTACTGTGTTATTATGTCCTTATTTTTAATTATATGATTTTTTTTAATTGTGCGTCGTCTCTCCTAGGTTTACCTTATATTGAAAATTATTAGTTCATTAACAGTAAACCTAATTCCGTCCATGTTCTTATTGTTACTACATAAGATTTCTCTTTGTATAAGTTGGAACATATCCTGTAATTTCTTCTTGGATTTGAAGTTGATATTTTTCATTGGTGATCAAGATAGACAGACCCGCTTTTGTTGTTAGATGGTCTAAAGCAGAGACCACCGAAATCATTGAGTATGGGCGCTACTTTAAAATTAAGAAAATGTTTCGTAAGCTACTACGTCAAAAATTTGACTTATCACAGATTGGCTCTTATTCTAACCTGTATAAGCTATGAGAAGCATCTCCCTGAGAAAGGATATCATGCTCGGCGTGGTGGGTGGTGAAAGAGGAACTCGTACCAGCCAGAATACGTTGGCTGTATGCCATCAAGGACACTAACATGAAAATGGCTGTGGTTAAAATAAGTTATGAGGAAGAGTATTGAATGAAGGGAAATGATCCGTAGAGTGCCCGGCAGTCGCACTCGACTGAACGAATGAAGAAGAAGAAAGTACAGAGTGTTTGCCATCTCCTTTTTCAATCGGGAGTGGGCTTTGTGGCTATTTCCCCTATTTCTAATGGAAATAGTGTTAAAATATTAGTACATTTAGTATTAGAATATAATTTTAAATACAACAAAACACCAAGCATATTCATTTATTTAAAAAAATGATAGTAAAATAAACTGAAAAAACTTAGAAGAATAAATTATATTTTCTAATACAATTTGTATTTTATTTGGTGACTAAATTGTCTTGCCCATTAAAATTCTGTTACCCAGACGTTCATCTGTGAGCCTACTTCTGTAATTTCTTTAACCACATTCAGATGAAAATTATGATCCCTATAGGTTGGTAGAAGTAGAACAACGCCTTCACTTGGAGTACAACATAATTCTCCTTCCTGACAAGAGGCCATACATATCCTAAATTTGAGGCAACACACTTCAACGATAAGTTACCTCAGAAAAAGCAAAATTATTTCCTCTTGCAAGCTACCGAAAATGCCATCACGAGCTATTGGTAGCTCGTGATCGACCGTTTGGTGACCCTTGGTCTAAAGCGTCACTAGGCTGCCGATTATGGAGAGATTAGGGCTCGAAGTCAAGTTGGGTGTACTTAGAGTGTTTTCCCTTAATGGTTTTCAAATCTTCTTCACGCAAATTTGGATATGTAATGGAACTGCCTAGCAGCAACAAAATTGGGCAAATAATTGGATGAATACAATTTTAACAGGTGTATCTTTAGAGAATGTATGTTTCTTACCCACAATCGATTTGACACCTGTAGATCCTGGCATCCCCTTTATTTCGAGATGGAGGTAGTTCCCTGTTTAACTGGTGTTCTTAATTTACTAATATTATTATTATTTATTATTATTATTATTATTATTATTATTATTATTAGCACCGCGTCTTACTACCCGTTCGGGTTATACGCACTTACGCTAAATGTGCAATGGTAGGGTGATTGTGAGATGAAATGGAGGACCTACAGTTTAACGTGGAATCCGAACCACGGTAGAGGCCTGGCATTCCTCACATTCACAAGTTGTGATTAATACACATCTTGTCAGAGGTGAAGGAAGGGTTTGGCAATCAGATAAATCTGTGCCGGGACCGAGGATTGAACCCCGGACCCTCAGCACAGAAGTCTGACACCTTACCCCTAGACCACCAGGTCACCCAATTACTAATAATTAGTTACAATGTAAAATCTTGAACATGGTTGATATCTATCTGATAAAGCCCGTTTTCAGTCATGGCCTCTATCCTAAGATCCCTGTAAAAATGAAAATAATTTCAGAAAGGTTTGGGACTATGGGTTGAAACCTGTGACCTTTTCGTATAAAATTGTATAATTCATTTGATAAAAATATAAATTATTTAGTGCACTTTCACTTTATCCACTCTTATGAGCAAATTATACTTTTTTACAAACAGTCATGGCCACTATCCTAAGACCCCTGTAAAAATGAAAATAATTTCAGAAAAGTTTGGGACTACGGGTTGAAACCCGTGACATTTTTGTATAAAATTGTATAGCTAATTCATTTTATAAAAATATAAATTATTGAGTGCACTTTCACTTTAACCACTCTTATGACCAAATTATACTTTTTTTACAAACAAAGCCTAACATTACATGCATTTACCAATTAAAGGTTAGGCTTTGTTAGGTTAGTTAGTATTATAATAAACCTATCATAAACAGGCCTAAAAACTAGTAACTAATATTACAACAATACATATAGGGTAGAGTAGCCTACACTTAATATCTACCTAGAAAAAACTTTTATAGTTTTACATAATTAATACATCCATGACCAAATGTATAATAATTATTAAATTATATATATTTATAGTAGTACATTATGTATACAAAACTGTCTACTTCAATTTACACAGACAGTAGAACTGTAAGCGCAAGAGCTCATCCTTAAATGTGGACATATTTTTAGTGAGACATGTCATCTTAAATTAAACTTGAGAAACAGAATGTATCAATTAAGATTAGTCCAACCCCGTGGCTGCGTCACACACATACATGTGTTTTGGACACGATTAGATATGTATGGCATTATTTAAACAAGTTTTACATCTTAATAATTAATGAAATCAAGAAGGAGGGTGTATTGGTGAGGTCAATGTTTATTTAAATTAGGCTAAGTTTTAGTTATTACATTATTAAACACAGATTGAATGGCACTCTTGTTGTTGGCCTATGTCCATACTTTCTTCAACTATTGACCATAAGCTACAATAAATAAAAATTCTAGACTTATTTGAATCTGTTTAGGGAGGGGTTGGGGCAGTGAAAATTTTGAATTCATGTTAAATTTGCTGAAACAAAGTATTTTATTGAAAATGTTAGCTTAGGTTCAATTAATGTTATACAAGTAGTGATTAGCGAGGGTCAAATTAAAAATAACGTATGTGTGTCATTTAGAAGGTCAGGCGGCAAGTCCATGCACCATCAGGTGGTAAAAGAGTGCTGATACTGTACCAACCAAGCTACCCAACATCAAACAACGAAGACCAAGTTCATCAAACATATTGAAAGAGAGGAAATGAAAATAAAATCGAGAACTAGACAGAGCCAAAATAGAAGAAAAACGTTAGAGATCTATATGTATAAAAAAAAAAGATTCCTGGAGGTCTTAGACCACGCCTCTCTTCCCTCCTCAAAGGATGTTCAGTATGTCGCAGGATAAAAGGAAGGCGGAGCTAACTAAGTCCTGCCCGTTTCCATAGCACAGTGGTAAGGGGAAACGTATACATGTCCAGGGAACTATGGGTCATATCCAAGGAGCACTAGGAAAGGTTCGTTTTAGTATGGATTCCTCTAACTATCCTGATAACCTTCCAATATTAAATATCCTGTCTGGAAAGTAAGGATTACTATGGGAAAAATTCAGGTAGCACTTAAATAAGTGTAGGTAGTCTGTTTGAAAAGGGTTCTTTTAAATATTCTGATAAACTTCTGATATTAAAAATCGTGTTAATAAAATTAGCAACTATGGATTGGAACACGGTGTATCTGGACAAAGTATAGGGCATTATTTGAATAAACTATCCTAAGACCCCTGTAAAAATTAAAATAATTTCAGAAAAGTTTGGGACTATGGGTTGAAACCTGTTACACTTAAAATGTATTCCTATTATCCCAATATCTTTCCTGTCTGGAAATTGAGTTGCTTAGCGCTGTCGTGTAGCTTATATTTGTTTATTTTATTACGGTTTAGTGGCAGTATGCTACTATCAAATTACACCTATTCTCTAAAAGAACAGGTAGGGGTGGCTCAAGGGCCTAGCAAACCAGGTGGCAGCCCAGGGAGTTAGATCGAGGGGTGCGCCAAACATATCACCAACCTAACCTAACGTATCCTGGAAGTGAAAAGAAAATAAACTCTAAACCAAACCTCACAGCTCCTAACCTAACTTATCCTGGAAGTGATACGAACATAAACTCTAAACCAAACCTCACAACTCCTAGCCTAACGTATCTGGAAGTGATAAAAAAATAAACTCTAAACCAAAACTGACAGCTCCTAGCCTAAGGTACCCTGGCATTGATAAGAAAATACACGCTAAGCCAAACCTAATAACTCCCAACCGAACGTAGCCTGGGCGTGATAAGAAAGTAAACTATAAACCAAACCTCACAACTCCTAACCTAACGTAGCCTGGGCGTGATAAGAAAATAAACTATAAACCAAACCTCACAACTCCTAACCTAACGTAACCTGGGCGTATGTAATAGTAGATTTGCTAATCATAATATTCCTTCACTTTTTGAAACTTACGTGAAATTTGACATATTTTTATAGTTTTTTGTAGTGAATTAGGTAATATAAGGGAGACCGGGGATGGTTGTCACATGGTTTGGTTGTCACAAAGTCTATTGCTCGGCCGCTAGACGGCACACGTGTTCCGGCTATATAGTGTAGTTAGCTGCCATATTTCTTGGTTAGTTGCTGTTGGTGGCACGAGAGTGTTGTCAGTTTTTCGTCCGCTAAAGATAATTTTTCACAAATTTAGTCGGTGAGTAAACTTTTTTGACCCTACTTTTTATTTTTTGTATATTTGTCAGAGTTTACTTCTCTTGCGACATTTAACACGGTTTGAACGCACATATTTATGCAAAGATTGCGGTGTTAATTTTAAAGTCAAGATGTTATGTTTAGTCTCCACGAATTATTTTACACAAAATGGCGGGATGGGGCAAGTTGTCTTAAGTAGGCGGGGGCTGATTGTCCCATGTGACAACCAACCCCATCTGAGTTTGGTGTTTTATCCTTACAGATTCTGGCACATGGAAAATGGTTCGGGCTTTCAAGAAAAAAACTGAGCGTGGTGAAACCTTTCCTGGTGTTATATTAAGAGCAGTGAGATGTGTTTTTCGAGACCACAAATCTATCAGACAAGCTGCAAACGAATTTCACAATAACTATCGAACCCTTGCTCGATACTGCAAAAAGATATCCCCAAGTGAATTAAATGACGACCAATTGATTGTCCCATCAATTCCTGTTGGTTATCAAAAAAATCGTCAGGTTTTCAGTGAATTGCAGGAAAAGGAGCTATTAGCCTATGTAATTCAAGCTTCAGACATTTACTTCAGGCTATCTCCTAAAGAAGTAAGAAATCTTGCTTATGAAGTTGCTGTAGCTAATGAAATTAAAATGCTGCAATCATAGACTGAAAAAAAAATTGCTGGGGTCGATTGGTTTTCTAGTTTTTTGAAGCGAAACCCAACATTGTCCATTAGAAAACCTGAGGCAACCAGTTTGGATAGAGCTTCTAGTTTTAATAAAACGAATGTGGATTCATTTTTCAACAACTTGACAGAAGTAATGACGCGACATAAGTTCCAGGCCCATGAAATATGGAATATGGATGAGACTGGCGTGACTACAGTCCAAACTCCTGACAAAGTGGTAGCTCGGCGAGGACATAGGCAAATTGACAGTATTGTGTCAGCTGAGAGAGGTTCTCTTGTGACGATGGCGTGTGCTGTGTCCGCAATTGGTAATCATATCCCACCTTTTTTTTTATATTTCCACGGGTTAACTATAGAAACCATTTTGTTATAAATGGCCCAGTTGGTTCGCAGGGTACAGCAAATCCCTCAGGATGAGGATTTAATTTTTAATATGATCTAGAATTTTGATATTTAAGGGCATAATAACAGTCTTTGTAATAAAATGTGTTTTTCTCCTGTGATACTGCATCAATTTAACATACAATTTAATAAATCCTTTCCTTATTTTAGGGTTATGAAAGGGATTATAGTAGTCAGTGCGGTATTATAAAAGGTCGTAGTTGTAGCGAGTGTTTGTAAAATGCAATTTTATGCATTTAAAAGAGCTGGGACAACCAGCCCCGATGCTTGAGACAACCATCCCCGGAGTGGGGTAAGTTGTCACACTCTGCAAAAATATTTTGGACTCAAATTTCACGAATTTATAATTATTCTAGAACAACAATATTTTTTCCTAAGCTGCCCAAAACTTTCAATTTTCTAATACAGTTAAGAAAACTGAGTTATAACTTACCATAAAAATTAAAAAAATTGAGATAGAAAAAGTGTGACAACCATCTCCGGTCTCCCCTATAGTGCCACACTTAAAAAGTTATTTACATCCACCATCATGAAAAAATGGCTCCCCCAAACGGTCTTTTGCAATTAGCTTGCTAACCATTAATTATATTAAAGTGTTTATTATAATAAAATATAAGGAGGAGAAACATTGTATACAAAACATATTCTTATAGTGTTCTTTGTAATCCTAATCGGTTTCGTACAATCCCACAGTGAAACAGTTGTAGTATGATAACTGTTTGTGGAGTTTCCTTTCAGATTATTCTCCTATCACGCCCAGGCTACGTTAGGTTTGTATTTGCTAGGTTTGGGGATTATTTTTCTATCACATCTAGGCTACGTTTGGTTTGGTGTTGCTAGGTTCAAGGAATGCTGTCATATCATGCCAAGGGTACGTTAGGTTTAGGGAAGTTTGAGGATAATTTTTATATTTTCCTAACATCCCTCGATTATAAGGGGGTTGCCAAAAAGCTGCCCGGGTGAATGAAATTTTAAATGAATAAGAAAACTAGCAATCTTTACCAATATTTTTTGCTAGAATCTGGTAACGAGCTTTAGAACATTTGGAAGAACATTATCCCTTTTACCCCACCACTTCTAGTTACTCGACCTGGATATAGCCTTAGTATTTTAATAAGGCTAATGGGTAGAGATTAGGAAGAGTTTTATTTATTTATTCAATGTACAGTATATCTCTTCTAAACCAATGTTCTGCAAACTGTTTAAGCTCACGGTACACTTAATAAGCCTTTTTTTTTTTTTGCGGCACACTATTTTGATTTGGGTAAGAGCCGTGGTAGCAGAAAATGATACACGCACACGGTTGTATGGTGAATCAGAAATAGGAAAGTTTAGATTATTATTTTTCCTAAAGTAACTTTAAATGTTTCAAGAATAAATATCGAAGTCCTTTTTCTGTGCCCGCTTCTTTGAAATCTGGAAATATTTCGTTCAAACCATTCGGATAATCCATAGCTATAGCTGCACTTGAAAGCTTTTGATTTGGTCAGAAGTATTAAAAATATTAATAATTACGAGTAAGTGAGAAATGTGGACGAAGCACGGCTGCCGCTCATACCAACTTCATGTTCTTACTGAACAGCGATTCGTGGCGCACTGGGTCGTGGCCACACGGCACACATAATTCACCGCCACGGTACACCAGCGTGCTGCTGAACACCGTTTGCGGAACACTACTCCAAACTATACATTTCTCATTCCTACCCCATTAATGCAATATAATACGTATAGTCAGGACCGGTAGTAAGACGCGGTGGAAAAAAAAGACGCCATCTAGGGAGGGCGAGGCTCATCTATACCTGCATCCGACCTCCTTAGCCACCCAACTATTGAAATGTGTATGGTGAAAAATGTCAATTTAATAATTTAGCGTGGAAATAATTTGCGGTATAGAAAAAAAGGCAATATTCCAGAAAGCAATATCACACTGTGCTATTTAGAAACCTCCCCACCACAGTAGATGGATGTATTTATGAGCATGTGTGTGGTTTGAAATCGTGTGAGCGTGTATGTAAACCTGAACCAGCTCATGTGTGAATGTTTGTTTGTATGTATGTTTATATATTTGCATGATTGTGTGTAGTGTGCACTGCACAATGAACTCCACTGGCGGGGAGGTAATTAAACTCGTTGCATTTCTGGGAGCTCTCTTCACGGGCCAGTAATTGCGGCGTCCACAAACACACGTCCAACATATCCACACATGGCACCTAGCGGCACATGCGGGGAGTACACACGGGCCCGACTCTAGAAAACAACAGTCAGAGAAAACAGAGCAACCATGCGATGTAAAGTAACAGACACACAAACACATCCCCTTGATAAGGGCTCGGGCATTCCCGTCATTAATTTTAAGCGAGACTTTATGGAGGAACAACTAGCTAAACACGTCCCCGTTGTCCCACTTGGTAGGAGTGTTAACAGCAAGTCTAACGCATATTATATAGCAGATAATAGCCTAATATATTTGTGTATCTAAACCTATTTGTACTAACCGGATCTTCAAATATACGATGTAATGATTAGTTGTTTAGTGTTAGCCATGCTTTGTTTAATTTAATTTGTAAGAATATCTAAAGCGTACATGCGCTATACCAGAATTTTCACCTGGTGTACCAAGGCTCAATGGTGTGCCGGAAAGGGTCTGCAGGTGTGCTTCGGTGGTTTGGGAGAATATCATAATGAAGCGAGATAAAAATTAAGAAATAAAAATTAATCTCTTTAAATGCATGATATTAATTTTTATTTCGCTTTAAATGCATGATAGAATTATTTTTTTAAATAACACAATAATTAAATTTCTAGCTATTAAACTTTTAAACACACTCTTAAAACTAGTAGTTCTATTATAAAATTTTGCCTTAAAAACGTATGGCATGCCTTGACAATTTTAGCGCCTTGTTCATTGTGCCATGGGTTGAACAAAGTTGAAAATTGCTGCATTATGCCTTAGTTAAAATTAAATTTTATAAAGGTATATTTTATTTTCACTATTATTAGTAGAAAGCACATTCTTAAAATATGTCTTTAAAATTATTTACTCTCGTAATATAGTTTGTATTAATTGTTTTATAATCTAGCTTTTTCTAACCCTCATTAGTGTGCATGTATAATAAACGTCAAGCTCGTATAGTCTGGTTTGTTTAGTGCTCGTGTTCAAATACTGGCTCGGTGTACTGAGGATGTTTATTTAAAAACGTTTTTCCACTCGCCCTCAACCAAATGCAAATCCTTTATATTCTGCCCTCCACTTCCCTGCTCCATTTTGTTATCAAATGCGGTTAGGCTGGATGGAAGAAGAAATACTTGGAACAAAAAAAATTATCTGAAATTTCACTGCACATTTTTTGCTATTCCTATTGAGCTAATTTTCCCATCTCAAACTTAAAATAAAATAAGAATTTAAAAGTAGTCAACATAGATTTGTTAAGGTGGGATGCTTGCGTGTCAAGGGCATTAATTTTGCAGTTTCTATAGCAATTTTTTTGTTCATAAAAATAAAATTAAATATTTCTTCAGTAGAAAAATAGAGTTTAGTTTTATTCACATAGTAACCATAACATTTATCGAATATCTGTCAAGAGTGTCATAGAATTGTATAAGAACATTTTATCTTAATTAAAAAAATGTATCATCAAATGCTAATATTCTCATGATAAATATGCAAGAAAGGTTGAGATTACTATGTGTCGAAAATTAAACTATTACATTTTTACCAGAGCGATATTTGATCTATTTTGTCGAAAATAATATTGTTAGAAATGAAAACTTCAAAAACACTGGGCTTTTCTCGAGTTCCCCTTATCCAATTAAGTAGAAGTGTATTTTATATTATGATAACATCAGTCCTCACCCTCTTTTGTAAACTGAAGAAAAATTGACAGATAGACAACCATTATTAAAGTTGATTTGATGCTCCCTATCACCAGTAGTCTAGTCTATTTCGATAGTGACGCCTTAGATCATACGGCCACCGAAGTGGGTAGGTGAAATATTAATCAATTAACTATGAACAAACCCATAAATTAAAAGGTGTGGTCTTTCAATACAAAGATACCATATAATTATTAACAATATATTAACTGCTTCGGTGGGGGCGTGGTCTAACGCGCTAATCTCGTGTTGGACTAGACTGCCGAATACTGGGAGATCAGGGTTCGATCCCGGTCAGGTGTACTGAGTTTGACTTTCCTAAATGGTTTGCCAATCTCCTTTTACGCAAATGTGGGTGCATCTCCTCTAAATTAAACCTTCCTAATCCCTTGCCCATTAGTTTAATTAACACATAAGCGTATAACCTAAACAGGTGGTACGACGTGGTGATAAAATAATATATATTATATATGTATTTTGTCGAAGAGAGCAACACTATTAAGGTGAATTTCAATATAGGGGTACAGTTTTTTTCCCCCGTCTTAGTACACATTCCCGCTACATGCACATATTAATTACGCTAGTGGAATAGGGACGAGAAAGATTTTTTTAAAGGAAACGTACCTACAAGAAAAACCACGCCTCAATGTTTATAAAACTACGACTAAATTGAAAAATAATTATTTTAAAATCAAAATTACCATTTTTACTGTGCCGATTCCGTTGTAGTAAAGTGAAGAAGTGAAGAATACCGAAAATTTCACTTGGGTGATATTTCAGGTTTGAAGGGTTTTTTTAGCGCCCCGCCGTACCACCTGTTCAGTTGTACGCATTTGTACTAATTACTCTAACGTGATAAGGATGAGGAAGGCTAAATTTAAGTGAAATGTACCTGCAGTTGCGTGGAGGGAGAGTATAAAACCATTTGGGTGGAAAAAACTACCTTCAGTACATCCGACGGGATTCTAACCCCAATCTCCCCATTATCGGCAGTTTGGTATATTGCGAGAGTAATGCCTTAAGCCGGGTATACATTTGTTACTCATCCGCTTATCTTGTCAGTGTGTACGGAAAAAGTTGCATAGTTGCGTGTCAAAATGTGACACAAAAAAGATACGTTACGGGCTTGATCGGCCATTTGTTGGTTTTTCACCAACACGTCAAAGTAATTAATGATACGGCACTAGGTTGAGCTATAGATGGACGGGCTGCAATTTTACCGCGCTGTACAATACGTTCATTCCTGTCGTGGAAGTTCACCCAGGTGAAACCTTGTGTAGGGATTTCGTTTTTTTAGTAGGCCTACTGTTATCTTTCCTTATTATTGTTATATTACTTCTTTTTTGTAACAATGGAGTGGAGTGAGAAGACCATATGGTTTATATAAACATATCGTAAAAATGATTTAATTTGAGATCCAAAACATCCGGATCATAACAATAAAACGTGAGAACAAGATGCGTTTCTTTTTTTTTTTTCAAAATCAATTGATGAATAAACAATGTACGATGTTGTTGATATTTGCAGGGATGTGCTCAATGCTGCAGAAAAAACTAGAACTGAACATCAATGAAGTTCGATTCGTTTCGTAATCTCGTGTCCTCCGTTTAAATATTGATACATAGTGATGATACGAAAAAAATAATCAGAACTTGTTGCACCTATCGTGTCAATGGATGTTACGCAACGATGACACGATACGCGTTAACGCAATAAAAGTAAACACGACTTTATACCAGTGGTTTCTCGGGGTCACGGCGTGTTTTGGGTGGGGTTTCATTGATTGCTAAGGCTATAACTCTATATTATTTAGTTTTTAATGATTATTTAATAAGATACGCTGATAATTTAGATTTGTTGGGTAACAGTGAGGAATCTGTTGCAATAAATGCAGAGATTTTATTAGTAGCTAGTAAAGAATTAGGTTTGGAAGTGAACGCTGAAAAGACTAAGTATATGATCACAAAAAGAAAACAGATTGAAGAAAATAATTCTTTAGAGATTACTTCAAACAACATATCATAACATGGTTCACGAGTTCAAATATTTAGGAACAATTTTAACTCTCAATTACGGTATTAAATTGGAATAAGTAAATTAATAAAATCGAGAAATGCATGCTATTAATTGACTAGTAAGTTGTCGACAACTCGCCTTCTTTCAAGGGATGTAAAACTTAGCATATACAAAACAATAATTTTACTTGTTGTTCTCTATGAGTGTGGACGTAGTCTCTTACCTTACATGATGAAAAAAAAATAGGATGTTAGAAAATAAGGTGTTTAGGAAGATATTTGGTCCAAAAATGGATAATATTACTAGGGAATTAAGGGATTACATAATGATGAATTATATATCCTGTAGGCCTACTCATTACAATACATTGTTAGGTTAATCAAATCTCGTAGATAATGGTGGGCAGGACATGCAGCGTGAACGGGAGAATTTAGAACCGTGTTTAGGGTATTGACTGGCAAACCCAATAGGAAGAGACCATTAGGAAGATCTGGACGCAGATGGGAGGATAACAGTAGAATGGGTATGAGAGAGATAGTGTGTGATGAGGGGGCCTGGATGAAACTAGTTCATGATAAGGATAGGTGGTGTACTTTAGTGCTTCAATGAAACTTTGATTTCCTAATGTCAATAGAGTGAATAAGTAATAATAATTATAGTACAGTGCAAATTTAAACATAAATGTTACAAGTTAAAATGATAAAAACTGTTAACCTATTGCTTAGGGTATTTTTGATATCCAGCTCTGACAGTTGCTTTCTGTCCTAAATTACTTTAGCAGTCTCGTGTTTTGACGAATGACACTACTAACATAGATTCCAAAATACCTGGCGGAATCATATTTTTCTAAATCGGGACATCTTATTTGTCCTCGTATGGTCATAAAAGAAATTTAGAATCATTAAACAAAAGCATCCATAGACAAATGAGCTTAATGCTCGTTTGGTTTGGTTTGTCGGTGATAGAGAGGTCAGGATTCCTATCCTGGCCGGATGTACTGGAGATGATTTTTCTTAAATACAAATCTCTTAGTAGCGGACACCTTCCGGGATGAAAAAGTCTGTTACTAAGGTGTCCGTTATTTGGAAAAATATTTTTTTTAATCATAATTCTTGAACACAGTTTAATCTATATGAACCATTATTATGTGAATGTTAAATACAAAAATCTAGTTACTGCATTGTGCAGTATTGTATGCAGGATAATTATGACTAATGAATAAATATTTATACATAGCTTACTATACAGATTGCATAATACATAGACCACTACGCAAATGAAATTAAATGTGAACAGTAGACCTTATGTACTGTTTGTGTGTGCACGAGCACAGTCAACTTATGGGGACGGCTCGGAAGGGTTGGGAGGTATTGGAGTAGCGTAGTTAATAATATGTAGGGTATTTAAGAAACTGTCATTAGCAGTGCTCATACTTATAGTGATACAATGACAATCTTGACATTCCTACAGTAGAATACGTTAAATGGACTGGTGTTTTCAATTTTTGTTCCTCTGTTTAGAGTGGGTAATTCATTAACATGGGTATATAAAAGTGTCCGTTTCTGTTACTGAGAAAGTCCGTTATTCAGAGGTTGTTTCACCGTTAGAGCCCATGTTATTTTGCTGGGTAAATTTAAGCTGTCCGTTATAAAGAAGAATCCGCTGCTCATAAGTATCAGTTTAGGGAAATTTAACTGTAATTGCACCACTTCCTTCACGTGAATATGGGCTCATTTCCTCTCGATTTTACTTACCCACTACTGAAATACATATAGGTAGCTCTTACGATCGCAGATATAAGCGTTTGTAGGTTATCAAGCAGTCGCAATGGTCTCAGAGACCAAAATTGGGGTCAAACCTCACAAAATTAGTAAAATACTTTCTTAGACCATACGACCACGAAACTGAATTGAGCGTTATCATGTAGGCCTTTCTAATATCATCGTTAATCGGTCATGAGATGGGATCTTTAAAGAATAATAAATGCTATCATAAGAATTGTTTCATACTCGATGTTTGATTGGTGGGGTGTGATGTTAGATTTACTTAGGCCACTATTGGATATAATATTTAATAATTTTAAGTATATTCTCAGTGAAATGGATCATTTTAACTAATCAGAATGTAGAATAAATATTCAAGCTATTACATTTATTAATTATGGCTATTGCCGCATCTAAATGTCATATTATATTGTTGACCTCAGTGGACTTGGGGTCAAGTACTCACCTCAGGATTAGTTGGTCATGGGTTCAAACCTAGCTGGGGTCGACGTATTAGTCTTGAGAGATAAAAATCCGTAGCACAACTTCCTTCGGAGAGGAAGTAAATACTTCAGTCACATGTCGAGTGTGGCATGTAAAAAAAACCCTGGAAATTATGTTTAAATATCTTTCCCGGCAAAATTGGTAAGCCCTTTCACGCTCGCTCATAGAAAATTTAGTGTGTTGATATATTCGGTCGACTTACAAAGTTCACGTTAAATACATCAAATAAATAAATATTATCACATTATTTATATTAAAAAATTATACCTACAGGTAACCGGCCTATATATAATAGCTTAGCTATTTAATCCATCATGATGCACCTTTGTATAGTTGTCATTGCATAAAGCCATGCCGAGTCGAAGGTGGCTGCGTTATCTGATAGCTCGTGATCTTAATTGATTGATTGATTATTAGCACCGCGTCTTACTACATGTTCGGGTTATATCACTTACGCTAATGTGAAATGGTAGGGTGATTGTGAGATGAAATGGAGGACCTACAGTTTAACGTGGAATCCGAACCACGGTGGAGGCCTGGCATTCCTCACATTCACAAGTTGTGATTAATACACGTCTTGTCAGAGGTGAAGGAAGGGTTTTGGCGTGATCTTAATTGATCACACATATTATGTAACTAACGATTTTCACAATCCCATCACAGATTATGGCTTAAATATGGTGAAGAATGACCATGAGAAGCGGACAACTCCCAGCTATCTCAGTGGTCAGAGCATTGGCGTATTAAGACGAAGCTCTTGGGTTCGATTCCCATGTCCAGGTGTTATTTTACAATTTAAAGGAAATCAGAAGTTAGTTTACATTAATTTGAATGCTATTTAATTTGAATTAGTTCTTTCAACTTTCTAATAATATTATTTTGTTTTACTTTAGATATTATAGTGTTTAATTTAAATTAAAATGGTGTAATATATTATATAAAATATTTTATTATATATTAAAATATAATATATGTATACACTTTTTTTTTTTTTTTTTTTGCGTATGCCAATAGGGTTTGTCGTTTAGACATTCCTGGTCTTCCGCTAGGAGTGGTGGATATGTAGCCGTCTTTTGAGGTTGGGACGCAATGTGGGTGCTGTTACTTCGCCCCGATGAGATGATGCGTGGATGATGATTATTAATATTCACATAAAATATATTTGACACGTTTCTAGTTCAACTATCCTCCGTTAGAGGACATTTCTACCAACATTTATGAATGGCTAGAATTATCTTGTTAATTTTCAAGTATAGACAGGATAAATCTAAAGAAACCTAAGCTTAAACGAGAGCCTCGCCAAAGGCGATGAATTAACTCTTTAGTAGTTTAAGGGTGAAAAAAATATGGAGCGTCCAGATATATCATTTTTATTTTGGAGGCCAGGATTCATTGAGATGATATTTCAAAATTGGGTTTCCAATACTTTCTCCAGATTATTAAAGATACATCTTTGTGATGTTTATAATATGGCCAGTCACAGCCACAGTCATCATATATTAATGACGCCCAAAGAATATAATTATATATACTATGATAAAAATAATTAAATTTTACCGCAACTTACTTCCAATCCACTTTTTTAATTATACCAATGAGTCAGGGTTAGCTATAGTTTTGAGGAAAAGTATCTACGTTTTTGCAGCAGGAACGTATAAAACCCTTTAGGGAAATACCCCATCGGTAGGCCTACACCAAGCGTGGATTTGAACTTTAACCTCCCTTGTCGATGGTAAACCAGACTATATGAGCCAGACGTTTAGCCCACGTGCCCACAGATGTGAGTTTTATCACTATAATGTTTGTAGGAAAAAAACTTTATTGACCAAACTTAGGGTTGGAATAGGCCCACTCCCCCTGTTTCTCTCATGGGATCAACTCTTCTTTCTTTGTGAAGGTAAACCGACCTCAGCGGGTCTGTGGAGATGAGCTCGTCCGCATATTGCTCGTGTCACAACACACACACGCACGAACACACACACAGACACACACACACACGCCACCGACATGGCTCATCTTAAAGTCTAATGACGTGGCGTTCTTTATATTGGGCAAACTCCCTTCCGAAGGAGAGGGTGGAAGGCGGCGGAAGGGGGTGGGAGGCTAGGAGGACAACCGCGACGCCAGTGTGACGAACATCGTGCCGGGCGCGTGAAATGAAAAAGTTCATCAAACGAGAGTAGAAAGTAAGGAAGCAAAAGAAAATCAAGAGTATGCTGGAGAAGAGGCTGCGCTAGTTGTGGTGCGGAGGAGGAGGGGGACGAGTCAAGTAAGGCTAGGTCTCCTCTTGGTATCACTCGAAGAGGAGGAGGAGTATGAGGGAGGCAAGAGAGATGACGCAAGAAGGCACATAATGGAAGAGCGACTATCCAAGGAAGGTAAGCAGGGAGGTAGGATGAGTTGAAAAGTGTCGAAGCATGTCGGTAAATCCTTAGTATATGAGAAGAAGATTGTTTTTTTAGGAGGCGACTGACTTACATTTGAAAAAAGGATGAATAAGATCACAGAGTTGCGAAGGGAAAACTTTTTTTTACATATTTTCCATGATAACATTAGAGTGAAATACTACTATGGTGAGCATGCATGTCCATTTATGTATATGCCATTGTGCAAGTATACCCTTATGTTATTTTTGGCAGTTTACGAGTTTTTACCAACTTTATTAAAGTAAGTAACCAATCGGGGAAACCTTTGATTTAATTTTTTGTGTTGAGGTTGCTCCACGTTTAAGTTCTCTGTTATATGATCAATTATCAACGAAATGGCACCTGAATTAACTTTGAACAACAGAACCATTGGCTCACTGTGACATCGGTAAACTTCCTGGTGAGTTAGCTTACAGGTCTAATATTGCACGCTTGTCCAAATTTTAGCAAAATATAAAATACTTCAACAAAAATAAATTTAAAGAACCAACATAGTGCAGCAACTGCTAGCTCCGTTTATACTTGTTCCGTCATATCTATCTTTATCTATATATATATATAAAAAGAAAAGTCCTGACTCACTGACTGACTCATCAACGCCCAGCCCAAACCCTTGAACCTAGAAATCTGAAATTTTGCACAGAGGTTCCCTTTATGATGTAGACAAGGAATAAGGCCGGATTTTTCGAAATTCCCCCGGGATAGTATAAAAGCGTTGCTTTAAAGTTATAAATCTGAAATTATGCTTCCATTACTATTGTTAGGTTTTAGGATTTTTCATTATTCACTAGGGGTAGGGAATTATCTATATTTATTTTGATTCATATTTACGCGTCTTCATATATCATCATCCAGCAATCAATCAAAACAGGAAATGAGTCGCGCGCGCCCCTGCCCTGACAGTATATAAGCAGCGCGAAAATGCGCGCTAACTCATTATAAATGCAACATTTGTCTCGATAACACGTTTAGCGCAAGCGCCGCGATCGTTTACGATACAATTGAACTGTACTTTTTAGTGCAAAACTATCTTTTAAAAACTTTTCAGCGCAATTCTTAGTTTTCCAAATTTCCAAAATTGTTTTTCTAATCTTTTTTTAAAAAAAATTTTTTTTTCATATTTCTCAAATTTTTTTTCTAATCTTTTCTTTTCCCCGACTTAGTTTAAGATACAATTTAATTTGGTATATTTTTAGTGCAAAACTTAAACTAGGTAGATTTTGTTTGTTATCTATCACAATGACTGTTGAATCATTGAAAATTGATGGGACTATGGTGCCTCACACCGTAATTCCTATAATTGGAGACGAAGCCTGTCTGTTTCAGGCCATCTCCTGTCTATTGTATGACACACGGGTGATGGCCAGGGAGGTGCGCGAACAAATCGTTAGCCATGTGGTGGCCAACTGGGAAGTTTTCCATTATGTCCCACGACAGTAACGGGGACAATTACTCCAGTGCTGCTGAATACAGTATTGACATGTCACACTCTTTTACCCTTTTACTTATGGTAGTTTATGTGAGCTGGAAGTGGCAGGGCAACTCTTTCCGTGGGTCTTCGAAGTTTACCGCAACGGTGTATAAGTTTTGGTACTGCAGATAACCCTGTGGGACGACTACGCTTTTCACATGATCTGTCACGTGGCCATTTCGATGTATACGTACGTTGTGAAGTGACCGTGACACTGTCTGAGCCCGCTTCCCCTTCTTCACTTCTCCCTGTCGTCACCAAGAAGATTACTACGAGAAGAAGTGGAGTGCCTACTACCTCACCGCCCCCATCAGAACCAGATCGCGACTCATCTCTGTATCAATCATTATCTCTTACAGTTCTTACCAAATGCTCTAAAAAACGTCGTGCCAGATGCACCGACGCTACTCGGAAGAAACAACTGCAAACGATTCTAAAAAAGTATGTGAAAAAAAACCCATCAATTCGCCGTGCTGCTGTGTCCAAGTATCAAAAAAAGAATACTGAAGTGCACAGAGAAGCAGTGGCCAGATACCAGCAAACTCACCCTGATGTGCACAGAGAAGCAGTGGCTAGGTACCGGCAAGCTCACCCTGATGTGAACAGAGAAGCAGTGGCCAGATACCAGCAAACTCACCCTGATGTGAACAGAGAAGCAGTGGCTAGGTACCGGCAAGCTCACCCTGAGGTGCATAGGGCGTCACAGTCTCGATATGAGCAAAATAATCCTGGAAGACGAGTAGAAAGGAAAGGACGTTCCTGGAAAACCAAGATTCCCTCTGGCATGGAATATGACATCGATACAGATTATGAAATCGACAGCACCATGGCCTTGGGTGCCATGAGCAACAAGTGCCGGTGGAGCAATGTTCTCAAGTGGAAGGAGGCACCCGGCATGTACTGTAGCGCTGGTATGGTGCAGCTCCCGCCTTATGAACAGCTACCCGAGCCTCTCTACAGCTTTATAATGAATATACATCCAGAACATTACTATTTCATGAACTGTATTCGTAAATATAATAGTTGCTTTCAAATGACTTCATTCGTAGCTAAACAGATAATAAAGGACGGTTTTATGCCAACTTATAAAGTTCAGGGCCAGGTATACCACTTGGTTGGAAGTTTACTGCCAGCACCTCAAAAGAAACCACAATTCTTGCAAATTTTTTTGTTGGTGAAGATGATAGAGAAGTACAATTGAGGTGTAGTAACTTTCCCAATGTAAAACCTGGCTTAGTCAGACAACTACAGGGAATTCTACATACGCTTAATACTTATGTAAGAGACTTGAAGGTCGCCCTGGACAAGGTGCCTGCAACGTCTAAAACATTCAAAGTAGTCATAAATACTGAGAGGAAGCCGCCGAACAGCCACAGGGGTCGCTTCAATGCTCCTACGTCAATTGAGGTAGTCTTAGTAATGGTTGGTCAGCAATTTGAGAAAAGAGATATTATCCTTGAGAGCCACAATAACTCATTGCAGCGCATTAGTGAGGTCCACCGTTCGTATGACGCCCTGTAGTATCCGCTTTTGTTTTGCCGTGGCCGGGATGGGTACTCCATTTCTTTACTTCAGCGTGATCCTGAGACCAAATTAACACTTAAAAAGACAGTCTCCGCTGCGAGTTTCTATTATTTTCGTATAATGATTAGACAAGGAGAAGATAATCACCTGGTGTATTTCTGTTCCCATTTTAGTCAGTTTTTGGTTGACCTGTACGCCAAAATAGACACGGAAAGTTTGAGCTATATCAGGAACAACCAGGCGCTGCTGAGGGCTGACAGTTATTTATACTTGCGGGATGCCATAGGGGGGCAGGATTTTGATGGTGAGCAGCTGTGTCAGAAGGTGGTGCTTCCGTCATCTTTTACCGGGGAACCACGCTATATGCACGAGCGTACACAAGTCGCCATGACATACGTGCGCCAATACGGCCGTCCTGACCTTTTCATCACATTTAAGTGTAACCCCCGATGGAAAGACATCACAGATATACTTTTACCTGGCCAAAGGTCACACGATCGCCACGACATTATAGTCAGGGTATTCCACATAAAGGTGAAAAAAATGATGGCTCTTCTAACCAAAGGCAATCTGTTTGGGGGGATGCGTTGCTTTATATACTCAGTGGAATGGCAAAAACGGGGTCTACCTCACATTCACATCTTGCTATGGCTAGAGCAGCGTATCACCCCAGATAAGATCGACAATGTTATTTGTGCAGAAATACCTGACCCTGTGCAAGACCCTCTTCTCAACGATATTGTGAAGGCCAACATAATACATGGTCCTTGCAGTAGTTTTAACTACAAATCGCCCTGCATGAAAGATAGTAGCTGCAGTAAGAGGTACCCTCGACCACTTCTCAAGGACACTCAGACAGAAGAATATGGATATCCGCAATATAGGAGGAGATCTCCAGCTGACGGTGGTTACACAATAAAAATTAATGTAATTGAGTTGGACAACCGCTGGGTGGTGCCTTACAATCCTGTCCTGTCACGTAATTTCAATGCTCATATTAATGTGGAGTACTGCAACTCTGTTAAATCTATCAAATATATTTGTAAGTACGTGAACAAGGGTAGTGATCAAGTGGCCTTTACTCTGGAGAATGAGAAAGATGAGCTAAAAATCTACGAAAGCAGCTGGTACATAAGTAGTTCCAAAGCAGTTTGGAGGATCTTTAGCTTTCACATTCATGAAAGGTTCCCCTCTGTCTTACATCTCGCTGTTCATCTTGAAAACGGTCAGCGTGTATACTTCACCTCCAATAACCTGTCAGAGAAAATAAACAGCCCACCTTAGACAACGCTACTAGCTTTTTATGAAATCTACAAAACTGACAATTTTGTTAAGACTCTTCTGTGCTCTGAAGTCCCTTCTTACTTTGTCTGGAACAACAAAAGATTTTCTAGGAGGAAAAGGGGGAAAGTGGTAGAGGGCTGGCCTGAAGTGAAAAAAGAGCACGCTTTGGGTAGGGTCTACATGATTCATCCAAACAACACCGAGTGCTACCACCTACGCCTGCTGCTCCATGAGGTTAGAGGGCCAACATCCTTTGAGAACTTAAAGACTGTGAATGATATCCTTCATCCAACATTTCAGTCTGCGTGCAAGACCCTTGGATTGCTGGAAGACGACAAGCATTGGGACACTACTTTAGAGGAAGCTGCATTGTACGATTCTCCTTTCAAGCTGTGAGAGCTATTTACAATAATGTAAGTTTTCTGTCAACTTTCTGATCCTTTAAGCCTTTGGAAGAAATACAAAGACATTCTCCCAGACGACATCAAATGGCAACTGGAGAGAGAGTTGCAAGATAGTGTTCAGCTACTCATAGATGAGATGTAGAATAGATACTTGATATTGATCGAGGATGCAGTGTTAGCACAAGCAGGACATAACTTGGTACAATACGGATTGCCTCAACCAAAAAGATCTGCAGCAACTTTGGGTAATTGAGAATATCTGAGGGGGACCAGTTATGATCCCAGCGCCCTTGGAGAGATGGTCTCGGATATTGAGGAGTTACTGACGGTTGACCAGCTTTACGTTTATCAGCACATCCTTGGCAATATTGAGAAAGGAATTGGGCAAACCTTTTTCCTGGATGCTCCTGGTGGCACTGGAAAAATCTTCCTTATCAATTTGCTATTGGCGAAAGTAAGGAGTAATCGTGGCATCACCTTAGCTGTCACATCATCAGGAATCGCAGCAACACTATTGGAGGGAGGCAAGACAGCTCACGCTGCCTTCAAGCTGCCGCTAAATCTCATCCATGTCAAAACTACACTCTGCAACAGTTCAAAGCAGAGTAATGCAGCCCAAGTGCTGCGCGATTGTAAACTTATAGTTTGGGACGAAAGCACAATGGTGCATAAAGGGGGTTTCGAAGCACTATACAGAACTCTAAAAGAGATCAGAGGGAACGATGACATGATGGGTGAAGTCACCGTGTTGTTAGCTGGAGACTTCCGTCAGACTCTGCCGGTAGTGCCGAGGTGAACTTGAGCTGACGAAGTTAAAGCTTGCATTAAGGCGACAAATCTTTGGCCCTTAATCAAAAAACTCCACCTTAAGAAAAACATGTGTGGGTGCACCTGAAGGGCGATGTTTGCGCTGGACAATTCTTCGATCTCCTCCTTAAAATAGGAAACGGAGAATATCCGGAAACTGAGGGCAAGATTACAATTCCATCAGATCTTGTCTCAGTTGTGTTGACCGTTGAAGACCTAATAGCCCGAATATATCCAGATGTCCACAACTTACAAAGCAAATCTATGGAGTGGCTGTGCGAACGTGCGATTCTGACACCTAAGAACGATAAGGCTTCCATCATTAATGACACTTTTTCGAAGTCGTTCGAAGGTGTAGAATACCCGTAAAAGTCTGTGGACACTGTGGTGCATACAGATGATGCTATACACTATCCTGTGGAGTTCCTAAATGCACTAAACCCACTTGGTCTACCATCTCACACACTTATCATCAAAGTGGGTGCCCCAGTATCGCTACTGCGAAATCTCAATCCACCCAAGTTGTGCAATGGGACCTGGTTGCGTGTGAAAGCCTTGCATAAAAACGTGGTAGAGGCCATTGTATTTACTGGCTGTGCTTGAGGTGAATTGGTGTATATACCGTGGATACCACTTATACCGTCGGAGTACCCATTCGGGTTTAAAAGGCTGCAGTTCCCCCTTAAGGTCTGTTTCGCAATGACGATTAATAATTCTCAGGGTCAGTCACAGAAAACAGAAGTAATTGATCTTAGGGGGGACTGCTTCTCGCACGGCCAGTTTTACATGGCCTGCTCGAGAGTGAGCACACCTAGCAGCCTGGTCGTGTTAGCACCTGAGGGAAGAACCTCTAATGTAGTATATAAAGAGGTACTATAAGTATGAACAAAAAATAAATAGTCATAACCCCCTGTGAATAACAACCTAAGTAATTTTACCCTCAGTTTCCGGATTTTACAATAGGGGCGCGCGAGTCATTTTAAAAAAATAGTGAAAACGCGAACGAAGTCGTGGGCAGCAGCTAGTTTATTTTATAAACTAACTTACTCTATGGCGTTAGGAACTCGTAAGTTCATTTCTGCATTTACTAAAGTACGCCACCTATCCCTATCTTAAGCTAGATCTATACAGTCTACTTCATTACAGGTCCTTTCTAATGTAATCCTCTCATCCGCATCTAGGTCTTCCTAATGGTCTCTTCCCATTGGGTTTGCCTGAGAATACCCTGAATACGGTTCGAGATTATATAATTCGCACTGCATGTCCTGCCAACCGTAATCTACGATACTTGATTATCCTAACAATGTCTTGTGATAAGTACAGGGTATGTAGCTCATCATTCTGTAACCTCTTCTACTCTCCAGTAGTCTCATCCCTTTTTGGACCAAATATCTTCCTACGCACTTTGTTTTCAAACATCCTAAATTGGTTTTAGTCGTGTAAGTTAAAAGACCACGTTTCACACACATAGAGAACAACCGATAAAATTAAATTTTTTGTATATTCTAAATCTTGTACAGCAGGCGAGATATTAGAAACTTAAGACTGAGTAACATCATGGATTTCCAAACTGTATTATTTTCCTAATTTTCAATCTAATATCGTTATTGCTAGTTAAAAGTTTTCCTTAATATTTAAGCTCATTAACCATGTCAAATGATATGTTGCTCGTAGTAAGCTCTAAATTATCTTCCCCAATCTGTGTTCTTTGTGTGAACATATATTTAGTATTTTCAGCGTTGACTCCTAGATCTATTTCCTTACTACATTCTAATAAAATGTCTGCATTTCTTGCAACAGCTTCCTTATTATTTCCCAGCAAAGATAAATTATCTGCTTGTCCTAATAGCTGCATTGTACCGTTTCATGTCAAGTCTTCCCTACTCTCTTGCATCACCATAATAGCATACTCTAAGGCTAGATTAAAAATTAATGGGGATAGTGCAGCTTCTGGTTTCGACCCGATATGTATTTCAAAATTATCTGATAAGTGACATCCAACCCGTACCCTGCCACGCGTATCATTCAAACATACCTCAATTAGTTTGACAAGTTTTTTGGGTATTCCAAACATAACTAAAATTGCGTATGATTTATTTATTTTAAATTAATCGTAGGCCTTTTTAAAATCCATGCATAATTAATGAACCAGCATATTGTATTCCCACTTGTTTCATAATATTGGCCAACTAGTAAAAATCTTATCCGTTGTGGATCTATATCGTCGAAATCCACACTTATGATCCCCATTTATTTCTTCTGTATTAGGCATGAATCTGATTAAAATTATGTTAGATAACGTTGTATAGCATATTGGTAGTAGTGAGATACTTATTATTCATTATACTCTGTTTTATTCCCCTTTTAAAGATGGGTATTATAATACCTTAATTCCATTTTTGTGGTACTATCTCCTAGTTCCATTTGGAACATAGCAATGTATTAATTTATATTACTAATTTATTAACTCTGCTGGAATTGAATCTAGACCTGGAGATTTGTAGTTCTTAAACTTCCTAATAGTGTTTTGATTTAACTAATACTTGGATCTGGGATAAGGTGTTCACCAATATGAATTTTGACACAATCACCCAATTCTGATCCTTCACGAAAATTCAGAATATGCCTGAAGTGTTTGTTCCATTTACTCAACTATCTACACTTATATATTGTGTTCAGTTAACGCTGCAATTATAAGAATTTTTATGGTTTATTATTATGAAAAATCATCCCAAATAAATTAAATACTAAGTTGTAAATGAATTTGGTAAAATACATTAATTTGCTGACCTTCCCATTGTGTACAAGTTTTAAAATAAGTTATATAATCTTTCTCTTAATCTATATATGTATATTTATATATATATTTGTATATGCATATGCTGTATATAGGCATATACGAGTATAGGTCTATATATGTAGAACTATTTATATATGTCTATTTATGGATATATTAATGTGTTTCTATTAAATGGGTGCAAAATATTCATGGTGGCTTACACTAAAATAAAATTATGGCCTGATGCAACGACCCCAATCAGTCCTGTCTCGGCACATAGAAAAGTTATGCTTATTGGAAGATTTATAAGGGTTCACATTCAAGGGGCTCTAGGTTCAATTCCCAAGAAGGTCTTTTATCACACATAAATAAGCCTGAATTTTTTTCTTATCTGTGATAATTTCTTTGATTTACAAATTATTGTTTCCCAATAAATTTAATTTAATAAGTTCTCGTTGTGAAAAACACAATACGGTGTGTGTTTTTTTCCTGACGGTGCTAGGTATTCATCTGGGGCTATCCAACACATTAAAAATAGAATGCAATGTTTAGCAATCCATTTTACCACTGTGAAACTATATGATATATCCACTATGTCGCGCAGCACTCTTGTTATGAAACTTAAAGTCCAGGCGTTTTGAGGAAATCCTCAATTGAGTACTTAAAATCAAAACATTAATTTATGATTAGAAACTCTAAATTAATATAATTAAAACAAAACAATTTATGAAAAGTCTCTAATTTAAAAAAAAAAGCTTAAACTTTCAGAATTAAATTGGACTTGTGCAATACTTGTGAACTTAATTCTAAAGTTCCCCTTATTTTCCCTAGAGGGCCATCGCAGGATGAAAACCAACTGTCGACCTAGATATCCTTAAGTGACAGTAAAACTACTGTGGACGAGGTGAATGCCTGTTATCACACAAGCTAAAACCATTATTTAATATGTAAGCATACTTATATAACTATATAATGATAATAAAACCATTAAAATTACTTAAAATTAGCTGCCATTGCCTGATGTTGCACGGGTAGAAAAAAATCACCACTGGGACTAAATTAATCAGCACAATCATAATGATAGTGAACAGTGTTATAAAATTATAAACCTTTCTAACATCAAAAACTGGTGATGACATGATTTAAGTCCTCAAGCTTGTATACATGTAGAAGTTAAAAAATCAACCAATTTTGAATTTCACTTTTCTCTTGGGTGTATTTATTTTCATATCTAACCAGTAATTAAGCAGTCTAGCCCGAAGTACACATCTGTAAGTAGCCTATCCATAAGAAATTATACTGTTTAAATTTTGTTTTCCTTGGATTTGTAGTTACCCACATCAATGATCACTTCGTTTAAGACGTTGGGCTCGTAAAAGGTGTAGGGGTACCAATTAAGGATAGCCTAAGTATCACATTTCAACCTTCCGCTTTCTATGTTTCTTGAGTTTTTACTTGTCCAAATCGGTGATCGATGTCAAACGAGTCACGCTTTCAATGGATGCAAATTAAAAAAGAAGCCTAAGATGATTCTTGGTATTGAAGTTACCCACAACAGTGACCACGTGGTTTAAGGCGTTTGCCTCTCAAAATATGTAAAATTAACATAAAATATTGCAGAGATGATAACATCCTGGCGTTTCTTAAGTACGTAAGGCTCTTCGTCCACCGAGAAAGCCAACGCGATGCTATACATTGTGGGCAACTTGTCACTTTTTATAATTTACCCCGTTTCTCTTCCACTAAAAAACCCTAATTTCTATCAGTCACGAGAATGTCGTCTTTTGATGAGGTCCTGGCTGTTGGCTAAAAGCACAGTATTTAAAAGCTCGTAAAAAGGCCCTGTAACCATGTTGGGTTCATCCGGATTTTTAAAAAAAGACAAAGAAAAAATATGGTTCAAAATTGGGGTGATTTTCTACCTCAATAACAAAGTTTAAATCAGCCGTTTGTTCTTTCGTTGATATTTTCTCTGGCATTTTTACACCCAGAAGTGAAAACTTGCGGGGAAAACGCGAAAAGATCGAAACTTAAACCTAAATGCACTTGCACACATGGTAAAAAAAAAGTACTGCCTACCGTTCCACAAGTTCACGCTGTAAACGACTAACAGGCAACTTATAACCTGGCGACCAACATGTTTGGTCTCCTTACGATTTATCGCCCATCGCAAAAATCGTAGTTTCTCCTCTGTGGACGAGTGAATCATTGTTTGAATGCAAAAGATGCCTAGGTGATTGGTTGCTTGGTCGTGAGTGTTTAATCACTTGGTTTTGGTCTCTTCGGTGGACGAAGGGCCTAAGTCCATGCTAAGATTCAGCTTGCTAGTTGTTGTTAAAGCTAATTAAAAAACGTGAACATTCTCAATTTTCTATAAGTCCATATTCCAAGCTCTCACTTAGTATGTGTATTTTTTGTTTATTTTTGAGCTCTATATACCACTGGCTTTGTGTCCTAAGGAGGCCGCCTCGGTCAGCGAAAAATTGTCAATCGCTGTCAGACCACACAACATAAAATACAATGCTCTGTGAAGTCTTCTGGAAATACTTATCTATTTTGTTTAAGCCTGTACTCCCTTTCAACCTTCACCAACAACCCCACTAAGTAATGTCAAAAGAAAGAGGGGAAAGAAAACTACAAAACTTCTTAGCTCAAGATAAAGAGGAAAGCTCACTTCTAGTTTTCAAATATCTAAAAATTTGTTGTTGTTAGCCTATCAAAAAATTACTGTATTTGTTCGAGGAAGGCTAAATCTAGGGTCTTTTTTCATCAAACCTATTCTCATAGCTTCAAGAATACGTTTAAAAAATTCGTTGAAACTGAGCTAATGTCATATTTTCGCAAAATTTTTTCTATTAATAAAACTCAAACTATAGGCATTGTTATTTATCGACGCAAAATTTTCGCTAGTTAGGCGTCTTGGCCGATAAATAGCGTTGTTTAGAAATGTCCTGAAAAAAATAGATACGTACAGGTATAAAGAGAAAAGTCACAAGATAAACTGAATGAAGAAGAAAATAGATAAAGGAACACGTTCCTAAATACTATTCTGCCTTCAATTGCCCCCACCTCTTCACTCTCGTTTTGCGTTTAGTTTCTTTCTTGCAAGTGCCATAGAGAAACTTAATACATGATATAATAAAGGAAATTTTTCTCTTAAACTTTCAAAAAATAGTTTATTTTAATAATTTAACAGTAGTGTGTTAGATGTTGAAGACAAGCTAGAATTGTGTACCCATGGTACAGTGGTTAACGTTATAATGGGTGGTGAGAAAAATAATCCTTCAAAGGCTGCAACAACACTCGGACTAGTACTGAATCCATTATTTAGATGTTCTGTTTCCGGTGTATGATAAAGAAAGGTAGACCGAACAACGTAAATCCAAGAATTTTTAATATGGTCTTCCATTTTAAGATGACAGGCACTCAAAAATCTATCTGCCGGTTCCATGATAAATGTCAAATAGTTGGACCAATTTTAACCAACTTTGTCAAGGACATTCTAAACTATTCTAAATGTTACATTGTCATATTTATTATCTAAATAATATTAAGGTCAAGTGTGGGCTAGTGTGTTTGATACGTATGTCAATTTTTGTTTGACGGGAAATGTTTTTACCAACCATTGGTTGTAGCTTGAACACATAAGCCTTATTGGTGATTTTTATTATTACTTTAATGTTGTTTCTATTAATTTGTTATAATATATAGATGTATCATCTTATGTCATACAGTTAAGGGCGTTGCACCTAGAATTTGTTGTTTTAATTAGGCCTATTTATAGCTTATTGCTATAATAAACTTACCACTAATATCAAAATATGTTGCACCATTAAATTCGACCAAATGTTTTCACAAAATATTTATTCAATCTAATTAATTATCTGAGAATATTTGTATTTGCAATACGATGATAAAAATAAACATAACAAAGAGATTCTTCAAAACAAAGGGTTTTTTACAGGGCTCGACTGAATTGCGCCAATCTTCCTGGCTCAGGGAGTGACCGGACCGTTATTGCGCCAAGGACCCAAAAGTACCTCCCAATACTAAACTCGAATTGTGCCAATTGTAAAACCAACAAATGTAAATAAAAATATATCTAAATTCCGCCAAATTAAAAACAAACATAAATAAGTAAAATAGGTCCAAATTTATAGAATACTATTATATAGCGAATTGCGGAACAACTTATCCGAGCTCGGTAATACCCTTACACGAACTGCGGAGTAAACATTAATTTCATAATGACTTTGTTAAAAATGGAAATTTGGGCTCGGACTTAGTGAACCTTCTTCGAACTCTTAGTAATGGTCAATTATTTGGCTCAATTCATGTCTACCCTTTTTACAGTACTCTGGTTGTGCCTTAATTTATTGTAATAAAAAATATAAAAACACATTAACATATAAAAAAATAGTTGGCTAAAGAGGAGTAGATATTTGTTTTCTACATATTAGACATATTCATTTGTTTGTTATTTTTCTTTTTTGATAGGCCTATGTGTGGAACATAATTTTAGACGTGGAAAATACTTAAAGAATATAAGTTGTATAATTTTTTCACCCCAAAACGTATAGTGTAGTTAGTTTTCCAGACTCCTTGTAAAAGTGTCATGTCCAGTTCATATTTTTCTCCATATACCTAATTGTTAGTATTGTATAAGCATATAATCCGAACGGGTAGTAAGATACGGCACTAAAAAAAGTATTGTAGTGAATGTATAATTAGCTTGTTATTATTATTATTATTATTATTATTATTATTATTATTAGCACCGCGTCTTACTACCCGTTCGGGTTATACGCACTTACGCTAATGTGCAATGGTAGGGTGATTGTGAGATGAAATGGAGGACCTACATATTAACGTGGAGTCCGAACCACGGTGGAGGCCTGGTATTCCTCACATTCACAAATTGTGATTAATACATATCTTGTCAGAGGTGAAGGAAGGGTTTGGCAATCAGATAAATCTCTGCCGGGATCGAGGATTGAACCCCGGACCCGCAGCACAGAAGTCTGACACCTTACCTCTAGACCACCAGGTCACCTGTAATTAGCTTGTTAACAGTAATTATACTATTTGAGACTATAGATCTACTTATTAAAATTTATCATTAACTTTTATCCCCAAGGAGAGTCCTAATACTTGAATCAGTGGCGCACCTGGGGGGCAGAGGGGAGGCAAATAGGACCACTTCAAATAGCTTCTAGAGTCATCCAATATTAAAATATTTTTCATATTAAGACCATATCTAATGGCATCTAGGGTCATGTAGTTTTCAAATGTATAATTTATGTATATTTATGTATATTTTCAAATACGTTCTAGTTAGAGCATCCATTTTTCAAAAAAATTAAACTCCAGGGGAAGATTACTTGAAATATCTTTTAGAGGAAAATAATTTTAAAAACTTTTTGGACAAGGACTTCTCCAAAAAGCATCAAGAATCATCTTAATTTTTAAAATTTTCAAAGGAAAGATCCCATCAAATAGCTTCTAGGTAGATAAATTTTTCTTGCAACAATTTCCTTGAAAGGAATCTTGGAATCCTCTTTGGGTTGGCGGGCAAAACACTTTATGTTTTTAACCACCCCTCCCCCTTACAAAAATAGGGTTCTGCCACCAGTGATTCTTCCCATCTGGTAAAACACAAAAAGTGTCCCAGTTTGTGGGGAAAATATTATGGTAAACTTACAAATACATAGGTTAAAAATGCTCCAAAAGTTATAAATTGTAAAAAGTATTGAAAAAAAATAGCTTTGACAATAAACTAAGGTCACTTAAATTATTGAAATTACTCTCCTTAGTTATCATAAAATGAATTAATATATCATCTAGAGGCAATTAATGATCTTAAATTGAATTCGCCTCCTGTGGCTATGGAGCCCCTAATCCCCATCTCTCGCGAAATTCAATTCTGAACACAACCTTTATTGAGTTATTACACCCCCACCCCCCAAAAAAATCTTCTTGATGCACCATTGACTTTAATCACACTTGTATTATGGTAAAGTTATTTGTTAGTACATCTTAATCACCAAAAGAGTAAAAAATGGCGTAATTTGCTACACAGTATGATACACCAGGCTCGTCACAGACTGGATTGCAGGTGATGAGAAGGCTGAGTTTCAGTCTCAATAAAGGTGCACTGGGGTGATTTTCCACATGTGATTTATAACTAGTTATACAATTCCCCTTTCACACAAATACGGATGCAACACCTTACAACAATCCTCCTTTTCCTACCCCTAAGATATGTTAAACGTCATAATTATAATATACTACAAACTGACACACGATAGTTGTTCGCAGGATCAGTCAGTTCCAGTAATGATCAAATTAAATATGTGAAAAATGAACCTAGATACGAGAATTGAACCCTAGGGGGGCCGAAACAAATGACATTAATAATTTCCTTTTATAAATCCTACCAAAAGTTGCATTTTATTGTATTAAGCAAGAGTAAAAAAAGTCATTAAATTTGGAAAATATATTTTGCCCTCTACCAGTTATTTTATATTTACAAAATAAACCAAATAATGTAATCACGTAATACCATTTCCTGTTAATGTAATATGTCTATTCAATGACAGTGGCACATCATTTTATTAGGATATCCTCTTAGAACTTGTTTATGACGATTGAAATAAGATACCAAAATATTAGTCAGCATACTCGCATGATTTATGAGCAATGAGGAATAGCTTAAATATGACTAGAAGTAAAGTACAGTGCCCAATTTTTAGCAGTCTAAGGAACTTAGTAAACTCCATTTACCAACAAAAGAAGATGTTTTAAGATGTTATTTGTTTATAGGCGGTATGATTTAAGATGTCCTGAAAAAGAGTCTACTTTTTCTGAAATATCTTATTTGGTATTAAAAACATTGAAGAAATTTAGAAAACAGCTTCAATTCTTAATGTATCACACGTTCGTATACTGCAACTGCTTCGCAGCTACCATTATAAGTACTTAAGCCTTGTAAGATATCCTAAAGCCAAACGAAATCTAAGCTATGACATTAGAGTTGATACTTTTAGATATATAGCAAGAAAACTCTTTGACATCACTGCTTGTAAATGTGTATCATTTTCTCAATGTATTTGTGAAAAAAATAGGAAAGTAGCTATCAGAGAACAGTAGTTTCTTTGCAATCAAAGATCATCCAGAAAAATGGATTTGGGAAAAATTGACTTTATTGAATCAAATAGGCTGAAAAGAAAAGAAGAAAGAAAATCTAAACAGGCCAAGAATTTTGTTAGATCTAGCGTTTACTATTTCACACAAATAAATTTTGATGAAAAAATAAATATAAAAATACTAAGTCTTATACATCGGAATCATCTTCAAACGAGGAAGCTGTGTGAATTACACACTTCCAAAGTTGGTGAACAATGTCTTCAAATGAGAGTGCAGCTTCCAACACTAGCAAGAGTGTGTGATAAATATGGTGTACCGGATAGATCAGCTGTGGCTATTGCTTCAGCTGTTTTGCAAGATGTTGGAGTGATAACAACAAAGGATTGCTTAAAAGTAAATTATACAAATAGAGTTAGAAGAATTCGTCAAAAAACACGCTGTATTCTCAATGAAGAATTGGCACCTCATTTAAATTAATAAAAGGTATCTTCTTTGATGGTAGGAAAGATAACACACATTAAGTCAAGAAAAAAAAGAAGAGCTACACTATCAAAGAACCGTTGTTATTTAAGAACCAGGGTCTTTCTATTTAGGCCACATTACACCAGCTTCTGGATCGGGAAAATCTTTTGCAAGAAGCATTTTGTATTTTTGTTTTGAAAGAAGCTTAAACTTAAATGAACTGATGGCAATTGGGGTTCTGATGGCACCGCTGTGAATACTGGGAACAAAAACAGGGTTATTAGGTATCTAAAACTAAAGCGTCCATTTCAATGGTCCTTATGCCAGTTACATGCAAATGAATTTACCCCGAGACAATTGTTTCAATATCTCGATGGAGCCACTACTGGACCTTGCAAGTATTCTGGAACAATTGGAAAGTTACTAGAAAATTGTGAAGTTTGGTAAAAATCAACTGTCAATTACCAGAACTCTAAGTGAGTGATTTAAGTAATTATCAAGCTGCTATCTTCGGGTAAAAGAGAATCTTGACTTTTTTATTTTGGCAGCTCTTCCCTCTAGGTGGCTAACAATGGCAAATCGTGCGCTGTGACTTTATGTAGGAAGTAATAATCCTTCTTTAAATCTAAAATAATTGGTTGAATTTATAATTAGAATGTATGCGCCAATGTGGTTTGAGATAAAAGTGAATTCTTCTTTTAAAAAAAAGATGGTATCCGGCACGTTTTTAAAACGGTACAACTATCACGTTACCTGAATGATGAGCTTAAAACAGTTGTGAACCCTGTAATACAAAGTAATGCTTAATTTAGCCATCCAGAAAACATTATTTTGTCTATGATAACTGGTAATTGTCAATATGTTAAAGAGCTTGGATTGAGACGCATTATTAAGGATAGAAAACAACAAACATTGGACATAATACAGTTTGTTATTCCTAAATAGAACTTCAAGGCCAAAGATTATAGTGATCTGATTTATTGGGACGAGTGTGATTTTACGTCTCCTCCGATTTTAGCTAGCCTTTCAGACGATGATCTTAAATCCTTAATGAATGAGAGCACTATACCAAATGTGGAGTTTGCAAGTTTTCCTTGTCACACACAGGCTGTAGAGAGGTGTGTCAAGTTAGTAACTGAGGCATCTTCTTCAGTAGTTGATACAAAGGCCAGAGATGGTTTTATTCGAACAAGAATTAAGTCACGAGAAATTCTGCCATATTTTGAGAATTTAAAATAGTCTAACACACTCCCTTTAGTAGTTTTAATCTTAAGTACATCTAACAATAATTTTAAATGCATTTTTCACTAAACGATAGTGCATAAAATATAAATATGTGAGACAGTAAACATACTTGTGAATTTTTAAATATTTTTCACTAATTTTATTAAATGTCTTCAGTTAAAATTATTCATAAATATCAGTTATGTTTATTTATAAATACATATAATAAAATATTTTCATAAAAAGGTGGATTATGGTATTTTTAAATTATCTTTTTATCTATTAAAACCAAGAGCTATCAAAATATTATGAAATTGTTGAATTGTTAATGTAGATATTAAGAGTTTGGTAGAGGGCAGAAGATGCTATTTTAAAAAAAACATGGTCACTATTTAATATAAAATGCAACTTTTGGTTGACATTGTAGTTTCAAATTCCCATTTTTTTAAAAAAAACATCGATTTCGGTCCACTCTTTAATAATATAACTTATAAATTGAATGTAATAATCAAAAGTGAAAGTTTAATTCATAATATTATATGTTCATACAAGAAGTAAATTTTACAAATATATATATATATATATTTATATTATTCTTTTAAAATTATACTTATTTTTTAAATTTAACTTTTTTTATAAGCGCGTATACTACCTGTCCAGATTATACACCTATATTAAAATTAATCTAACGGGTAGGGATGAGGAAGGAAGTATTTTAGAGACAATCTACTCACGTTTTCGTGGAAGGAGAGTGAGAAACCATTTAGGATAAGCCACCATCAGCAGAACCGGTCGGGATTTTAAACCCGATCTCCCCGTCAACAGAATGTCAGTTTTAACACCTTAGACCATTCGGCCACTGAATCAGGTAAAAATTAAACTTTCTAAGACTTAAGGAATACTTGTGGGCTTATTCACATGCTTTGCATCTCTATACATGCTTACACTAATAGAGTTAGGCTGTAGTATAATTTAGTGTAAGTGTACCCACATTTGCTTAGTGGGAACCTATATTAAAAACACTTATGTAAACCAAGGTCCAAGATTTTAACCCTTATTTATCCGCAATCAGCCAACTAGTCTAGGGGAAACACGAATTTATCAGCGTGCCCACCGGTTTATCACTAGTACATTTCTACACCACTCATAAGTGGTTTAATATTTAAATTATGGAATCACTCTGCGCATAGTTAAGTAATTGTATTTGTTTAGTAAATAGCGCAAACTCATGTAAAAAACACCATTTAATTATTTGCTTAGTTCTATAAAATAAAGGGGACAAGTACAGGTGGTACTCTTATAATGCATGTTTTTACCACGTGATTTGGATATATGACGCGGACAGCGAAATGAGATAGTTTTTTTCGATAACGTGATCCCGAGACGGCTATTACGCATTTCCCGAAAGCAGGCCACTTGTGATTCCCCGCATCAATTGCCTTGCTCTCTCTCACCACTGCTGCTCCATAGATCACATTCGCGAAATGTTGGTGTCTGTGATTCCCCGCGCTAGTGTCTTTTTTTCTCCACCACTATTGCTGTAATCGTAAATAGCCTACACAATAACTGTTTTCACCTTTACAGTTTATTCTGCTTTATGTAATCAACTATGTATGATTCATACATTATGATTATGATACTTATTATTTAGTTTTTGGACATAATTATTTATAAACAGCACGATCTATAATTATTATAATCTAATTAAATCCGAATCGAGCTATAAAATATTATGTCAAAATATAAAAGGAAAGTGATTTTTCATAGGTCTGGTTAGTATTTACTAGCCCCTAACACTTTCTTTTCCCATTTAACTATTGTTTTCCATAACGCGATTTTTCGATAACGTGATTCTTTTCTAAAACGCAACTACCGTGACTTCCTGTACGTCAATACATGACCAGATATGTCATAATGCTTTTTTTCGGCACTCTAGTTGTTAGAAGAGAGGCTACATTCAATTTCATTGCTAAAGTAACCAGCCCCGTGGTGTAGTGGTCAGTGAACCTGGCTACAAACCTAGGGGCTCTGGGTTTGATTCATGGTTGGTGCCTTGAGTATTTTTCTTAGAAGGGGAATCACTCCAACGTTCACCAGAGTTTGTTTAGATATGGCTAAGTTAGGTGTACGTTTTCCATTGGTTTCACACTCTCATACTCATACTCATACTCATGGCGTCAGAATCTATTTCTGGACTCCAGTTTGGCGACAAATTGGTGGCCCGACATGTCGACACAATAATAGATCATGATTTATGACATCAGAAACTATTTCTGGAAATATAACTAATACCCGCAACTAAAATAGGAGTGCAGGGTTGTGTAAAAATGGTGCGGGTCAACCAAAGAGGCAATTAAACTTAGTAAAAGGGGTGCGTGTTCAGTTAAAAAGAGGTTCAGACTTGAGAAAAAAGGGGTATGTATCAACTTTATAGGGTAACAGAACTGAGGAAAAGGGGTGCGTATTGACTAAAAGGGTAACAAAACTGAGCGAAAGGTGTGTGTGTCAACTAAAAAGGGAGGATCTCCCACATTTTCTCTCACGTGTAGTTTAACTGTCTATTAAAACTTAATGAAAAAAAAACTTATATTAAAATGTAAACTAATATTTATTATGAAATAAACATAATATCGTAGCTTGATTAAATTATTTACCTTTATGAATAAGGAAACGTACCCTCATTTGCGAAGAAGAGAGTGGGATGGGTTGAAAGGAGATAGTTAGGGTTTAAAGGTATTGTCCCCCCATACGCGTGGAGAGAGAGAGGGGGAGAAACTAATTGTGCCTATAAAATAAGGTCACTATAAATGATCAACCTCAATTCTCCAAGTGGAAAAATTAAATATATATTGTGTGAACTTTAGTAGTGTTATTTATTTAAAAATTAATTTGTTTAGTGAATATTTTAAAATTAAGAACACCATTACTTAGCTATTAATATTTGTATGGTAATGTCTTTAAATTATTATTCGAATAAAAACAACACTTTCAACACTTTTCCATCAGTAATAAACAGTTTCTCGTTGGTCTCATAGCATTGTACAACTTCAAGCCATAGTATCAGACTTTTATGACCTTATTCACACCTAATGACATATAGCCTATTGGTGTAACATACTGTCGGTAAAAGGCCCTGCTTGTACATACATGTATTGATGTCACCTTGAATCTATTTTGGAGAGCCCGGGATAATAATGTGTTCTCAATCAGGGCCCTCTATCAACAGTGTGAAACACCTTTATTTGTCAGTAAAATACTGATCTCTGGCAACTGTGGACAGAGTCCATAACCCAGTGGAGAAATGATAACACTCTAGTTTGAAGATAGCCTCCTTTTGTTTTATAAAATCCTATTGTTTTGTAAAATTGTGAATAATTCGATCTCCTATAAGTACCAGCAAATTAGGTTATGAAACCTTTTTGATACGCTCTGCCCCCTTCTTGGTAGATTAGGTACCCTCCTTTTTCTCCCTCTGATACGTTGTCTCGGTTATTTAACCAGGACATTTTGTACAGTGCTTTCTATCACCAAGGCAGGAAGCCTAACTAGCGAAATTTTTACGTAGATACATAACAATGGGGCCGTCTTTATATCAATAGTTAAAGCTATAGGGTTGTTAAGTATAAAGAGAGCTATAGGAATCTTTCGGCTTTATTTTGACGTGAACCATATTTTAAAATAAGGCATCGCAGAATCCAACATTGTGATAAACCTGGGTGTGTAATCCTCAGTGATTTCTTGAGCATTTCGAGTGGTTTTCTCTAGAAAATTAAACAGGAAAACCATTATATATGGCTATGTATGTACTCAGGAATACACCCCATGAGATACACATTGAAGTTCCTTTAGTACGTAATCTTACGGCAAATTTAATTTAAAAACCGGAGATCAAGTGGAATAAAGCTTCAGGCCTAATATATTGAATTAAAAAAGATTTGCTTAAGTTTATACCATTAGGTTTCATTTAATAAGAATTCAAAGTTTCATCCAGCTTCTTTTTAGGGTTTTGGATCTCTGGCAAACACAGACACATCCTATTTTATTTATATGATGTGTACATAAACTGTTTAAGCAAATTAATAAAAATAAATGGTACGGAAATCCGCACGGACTTTCTCGCTCTATTGTTTAAAAATGGAGATATTTTTTCAAAACTCGTAATATATGTCAAACGAAATAATATACATTAGCAAACCCAAGCATAAATTGCACTATACTTATGTACAACATTTTTTGAGTCCCGGTTTTAAGTTTTATAATTTTATTTTTAAAGAAATGTCCTATTTTGTATTTTTGGACCAATAAAAAAGATCGATATTGGGTCCACAAGAGTCAATACTTAGTATTAAAATTTCGACTTCCAGTTAAAATTTTCAACATTTTATTAGGTATTGCACATCTTAAGGTCAGCGCATTGATATTAAATTCCTCATTTATAAATTTTGACCGATAAAAATGTAAATATTGACTATTGAGTCTAAAATATAGATCGATCATAATTGTACAAACATTTCTCCTAAGAGATTTAAGGAAAAATAACAAACTTTTTGAGATGCTTGTATTTAATTACTCTATGGCATTGGAGAATTATTGCGTTAAAACATAAGTAGTATCTCTTTACAACTAAAGATCACAAAATTGTATTAATATATTTGCCAATATTTCAAAAACTGTTGGTTTTATAAAAATATATTTCATCTAAAAGTTTATTATTTGTATCAACATTGTACTACAATTTTGCAATGACAAGTTATTTAGTATCTCAAATAGTTGCGGAGATACGGAAATTTCAGCTTCTGTAAGTATCCTGAAGATTATTTTCATGGGAAAATGAAAATAGCCAGTTTATTTATAATCTTAATCAACGCCTAGATACGAATTTTAATCAAAATCGTTAGAGCAGATTTTGAGAAAATCGATTTTTTTCTCTTTTCGCCCTTTATTAAACCACTCTTAAGTTTAAGATTAAACAGACACAAAGACAGACGGCATTGCAAAGACCACTTTTTAGGGTTCGAGGGGCCATGAGACTTCGACATCTATCAACATTTCGGATTAGATTTTTTTTACGGTCGCAATACTTTACCTTTAGTTTTCGAAAAGTTAAAATATATATATATTTGCGTATAGATTGAAAGTTATTGATTTTATAAAAATATGTTTCGAATAAAATATTTGTATTATAAATAGATCTACATATTTGTGATGATAAGTACTTTCCTATCTCAAATAGTTTCGGAGATATGATAAAAAAAAATGAGAATTTACACATCAGACCGGAGCCCTTAAATTCATTTTGTCGAAATATTTAGAGTATCCATTTTGTTTGGAATATTTATAAATGTTTTGAAATTAAATGTAATCAAAATAGCTTGAGCCGATTTTGAGAAAATCGACTTATTCAGTAAACTACCCTTAATCTTAGGGTTAGATATCCAATTCCCAAAACTCCTCGGGGCAGCCCTATTAAAACCCTAGGTACCAAGTCTTAGCCCGATTTGTAAAATAGTTTAGACTCTAGTCCGAGGTATAGACAGACAGACATACGGAAATTCAAAAATCACTTTTTCAGATTCAGGGAGTCATGAAACTTCAAGATTCATCAAAATCTCGAGTTCGATTTTTTTGACGATCACAATACTTTCTCTACCTGTAAGATAGCGAGAAATTAAAAAGGATATTTGGAAGACTAAAAAAAATTGTACACAATCATATACAACTAAAAAAATATGTGTGCAAAACAAACTTCAACGATGGAAGGGAAAATATTTGTGTTTTCAGAAGTGTATGTGTGTGTATGTGTATGTATATATGTGTGTATGTATATATGTGTGTATGTATATATATATATATATATAAGCCACATTATAAAAATATATTATCTTTATCGGTGGTCGCAATTTCTAAGCAGTGACTCTCGCTATAAACTGAGCTTCCAGTGATGGGGAAGTCAGGCTCAAACCTCGTATGGGTGTACTGAAAGTGGTCTTTCCCTAGTGGATTCCCTATCTCCTTCCAAGCAAATGTGGGTATACTATTTTGTTTAAGTTATATCTTTCTCAAATTACCCAAATTACCTGGTCGAGATACGATACTTGACTTTCCAATACGGCAATCCAGTCCTTTAGCGAGCTTTTTCTCTCTACCTCCTCTTAATACCCACCCGAACTACACGCCTTTAAGTTACTCTAGTGAGGAAACGTAGAATTTAGATAAAATGTACTCACATTTACGTGGGGGGAGGGTGGAAAACAATATAGGAAAGACCTACCTCAGTACATCCAGCCGTGATTCTAACCTCATCCTCCTCGTAATCAACACATTGGTGTAATCAGTACATATGTGCTGCTTCAGTGGTCTAAGGGTTTAAACTCTAAAGGGGAGATTGGTCACTCTCATGTTAGACAGGCCTGCTGATGATGTGGAGATTGGGGTTCGAATTTTGATTGGCTCTACTAAGGGTGTTTTTTCATAAATAGTTTTCCAATCTCTTTCCACGCAAATGCGGGTAGATAATATTTAAAATGCTGCTTTCCTCATCCCTACACTATTATAGTAATCATCATATATGCGTATATCCTGAACAGGTAGTAAGATACGGTGATAAAAAGGGCACATATGCAAATAACTAGAAAGTGTTGGAAGACGCGGTTGTAAAACACAAACTATTTAAGCCTAACATTTAGTCTGCTTATTCACCTATGCGTGTCTTCGCGAGATTTACGCCTTAGACTATCTGACACTTGTGCGAGCTTGAATATTGTTCATTTCCAATCTATTTTCTCTTACAAAATATTATATTTCTGAGGCACAATCATTGGATATAAAGCATTGTCATCTAAAATTCAACCAAGAGCGGCCCTTGAACGCTAGTGTTGTTGGCAATGTTTATCTTTTAGAAATTGGATTGTTTTCCTTGTCCAGATATATTTTTCATGCTTTATTTTTTAGTCTCACTATATATATATTTTTTTATCGATGATTCATTGTGGGAAAAAATCGTCCACCGACGCACTTCACCACAGAACAAGCGCTCTGGTAGAGTATGTGTAATATTTGGTCGACCAAATTAATGCCCCTCAGGGAAAATGAATGATGTACCGCGGACGTAGTTTTTGTGCGAACATTTGAGGCTGGTGTTTTACATGCTTTCCGTTATTATTATCAACATACATTTTCGCTTCATTTTGTATCATTTTGGCTTCATTTGAGTGTACAATGGTCCCATTGCGGTTTCCACACTGCATGTTACGGAATGATGTTTGCTTGTGGGTTGTTGTTTTTTCTTGTTACATTTTTTTATCTTTTTATAGGGTCCTTTTTCTTTTTTTGTTTACATATACTGACAGTTGTTTGTATAGATAAATGACACTAGTAAATACAGTTCATCAAACTGTATATTTATATTGAGCTCTCGGTACTAAACGTAGCATTCGAATAATTAGTATAGATCATTGCGATGTGGTTTCAACACACTTTGTAAACGAAAAAATATGTAGGAGGGTATAATTACACCACATATACTCTGAAGACGATATCAAATATAGTTTTTATATTCTATTCAATAAATATTTAATTTCATAAATAAGTCAAAGCGTAAATTATGGCTATTGGTCCAACACCTTGGCTCAGTCGGTAGGATGTCAGCCTGCTAAGCTAAGGGTCACGTTTTCGATTCCCGGCATGAACTATTGGTTAAATGTGGATTTCCCCCTTTCACAGTAATGAATTATCGGCCAGGGGAAGGATTTTGTGTCTTTTCTAAATGTAAACTAGTTTTTAAGTTGCTGTGCTCTCGGGACCCGACGCTCGTAGGATCAAACCCAGCTGGGGTTGACAGATTTTTATTGAGCGATAAAAATCCGTAGCACAACTTCCTTCGGAGGGGAAGTAAATCCGCCAATCTCTTGTCAATTGTGGAATGTAAAAGAAGCCTGGAATGTATGTGAAAAAACCTTTCCAGGCCAAATTGTTAGGCTCTTTCGCCCTCGTTCATAAAAAATGATCGTGTACTGAAACAATCAGTCGGTTCATACAGTGCACGTTGAATAAAATACACCAAAATTCTACCCTCCTCATCCTTACCATACTAACCTAGTTAATATGCTTACACACCCGCTTCTGTGGCCACATAGTCTAAGACGTCACTCTTGCAATAGACTGGACTGCCAATGATGGTGCGATATGGGTTCGAATCTCGGTCGGGTGTATTGAGAGTACTTTTTTACTAAATAGTTTTCCACCAAGCAAAACTAGGTACACTTCCTCTAAAATTAAACCTTCTTCATTAATGCTAAAGGGAAAAAAAGGTAAGCCATGAAGGGTTACAATAGGCCATGAGGAAAAATATACATTCATCATCAAAAACCAAATCATGTAGCCGTTCTTCTAATGGATTAAAACACTATCAAATTAATAATTTCTTAGAAATGACTCAACTTGGTGCGTTTTGAGAGTTAGTACGCTATGCTTGTTGCTATACCATGTTTATCTGAAGGGCGAAATAAAGCTGGGTAAGAGACCAAAGTGAAAACTGTTGATAATTTAACTTACGTTGCCTATCTGTGATGTTGTGGCAATTAAAGATAGGATTTCCGATGTTAATATATTTAGGTTTTATTTGGTGAGTTTTAAAGAAATAACATAAAAAACTTAACCAATTATAAAACATAGTCTTACATTGTCAGAGAACTAATTTTTTTATCTTGGAGTAGCTTTTTTGTCAACTTATATTTTTAAAATCGTCTACAACTCCGGTTATTTGGTTTATTCACAAAAATTGCCTGTATGGATCATATAAGCGGTATGTAGATTAAAAAAGTATGTGGAAGCATTATGTTAAACTAAAATAGGGACTAATAAAGAGATAATTTTGAGATACCCACTTCAGTGGCTTCGTGTTCAAAGGCGCTATTCTAGTAATAGAATAGACTGCTGATGACGGGGAGATCGTGGTTCAATCCCGGTCGGGTGTACTGGGGTGTTTTTTTTTAAATAATTTCTCTCTCTCTATCTCTCTCCACGCAAATGCAGGTACATTTTAAAATTAAACTTACCTCATTCCTAACCCATTATCGTAATTAGTACATGAGCGTATAACCCAAATAGGTAGTAAGACGTGGTGCAAAAAAAATTGAAATGCAAGTCAATTAGTAGATGGAGTGTTAATACTCGTCATTGGAAGGTGAGAAGTTTTATCATCAGGTAAACAAGAGGCCTCACAAGACGAACTGCTCATTTTCTGCTATCTATTTATATCTAAGTATATTGGCTTTTAAGTGGGACAGAGCTTAGAGTGCTAGTGTGCGTCAAGTTAAGATTCAACACATTTTGAACAAATAACTTTGAATTCATCAAGTAGGCAAGGTCTTTAACCAGATAAAATACGTTCGTGTTTTTACTCTCCGGGGCTAATAGCACCAAAAGGAAAATTCCACCGCGTCTTATTACCTGTTCGGACTATAAGCATGTATTTAAATCATATTAATGTCACAAGGTGAATAGAATTTTTAGAAAATGTACAAACATTAGTGTGGAGGGATAGTGGGGAGTCATTTAGGAAAAATCACCTGACATGGATTCGAGCCCCGACCTCCCCGTCACCAGAAAACCAGAAAATGAGCTTGACATTTAGACTACGTGTCCACCAGTAAAGGGATCACCAAATGTCTTGTTTTACTAGGAATCTTTTCACAAAAATAAATTGTATAGGGAAACAAGCACTCCGTGGTGTGAGTCTGCGATATAGATATACCGGCTGAGTGGCCGCCACCATTGATGATGATAGTGCTAACATTTGCAGATAGAGGGTATCATGTGATCAGCACAGCAATCCCTCCAGCTGTTAATCTCATTTTTCCAGACCAAGGCCGCTACATATTTATTCAAGTAGCTACTCATTTGTCCTCACGGGGCTGAGTTTGACCCTTTTCCAAACCAACTACTTCACAGGAAACATTCTTTAAGAACCAGGGATCAAACCCGAGACATCTGGATTCATAGTCAGGAGCTTTAAACAAAAAACTACAATGGAAGTCTAAGTAAATTTTATATAGACCCAAAAGTTACATTTATGACAAATCTCAGCTTTACAACTAAACGGGAGAGGAAGAAATAATTGTGTTCCTAAAAGTAATTTAAACCCCCATTAAACTCCCTAAAGGGTGATATATGAAAGTTTTCATGACTTAGTTTTTATTACTGTTCCATGAGTGACAGACAGCTATGCTAAATTCCAGACTTTTATCTAAATGATAAATGTGAGATGAGTCAGCGAGTCATTTATTGAAACGGAGGCACTAAACGTTTACATAGGGCCTATAAATAGATAAAGTATCGCTTTTGCTAAGACACTTTACCGAAAAAGACTCTTGGCAAAATAGGACCAACAGGAATGTTGAGGACACCTAAAGAGATATCTCTGCATTTTATAAACTTTAATGAAAGTTCAAGATTGAAGGAAGCTCTTTGTTGTCTGTAAATTTGTTTGATTAAAATATTACATAAGCAGAACTCTCTGTTATTTACAAGTTCTAAAATCAACGTTTTCTTTCTCTGAGTCAATAATAAGATAAAAGCGTCTAAATTATATTTGGTTTGTTAAGGCTTCATCTTGATTGTACGTCTAATCAATTCGTGTGTGTTTTCTTAGACAAGACAAAGAAAGTTTCGTTGTACTTTACAAACTAAAGGGGACCGAAAAAAAATCAGAAAAAAAAATCAAAATTTTGTGAAGAAAACTGATGAAGCAAATGGAAAGAGAAGTTCACTACGAATGACGAGGTCGCGAAAGTTTAGGATTTTTTTTCTTTCTATCTCTTTAAATAAGAAAGCAAATGAAATTTTCTCAGACCCATGGTCTCTTCATTAAGTCATAGCTCTCTGCGCGACGTTCGTTTTCGGATTTGTTTTAATGAGTGCCTTTCGTTCTTTCCTCCATTCGTTTCCTCACAATTTGAATGCGAACTAGAACGTCAGTGAATATCGTCAGACCCTTCCCTAACGCGTTGCTTGAAAACCTATGTCTTTTCTTTCCTTCCTTTGATTTTTTAGATAAAATAGAACTTTAGTCCATTTATTTGGAAAAAACAGAAACATTTTATTAACATGAACCCAATGATATTATTTTATTTAATATAAAATATACTTAACTGATGACTTTTCAAGAGAAAATCAAATCACATACTCCAACAGGTGAAGTTGAGAATGTTGACACCACATAGATTAAGATGTAATCGTGTTTATACATTAATCCGAATATTTGATTTGATAAAGTAAAAATTTGATCAATTTATTCAAAATATGTTACATTCACATTTATGTATTTATCACATCAATTATGTATCTAGCACACACTAATAAATATTTCTAGTTAAGATTTTCAAACCGTTTCGGTAAATTTTTCATTTAATTTTAAGAAATCTTGAGATCAAATATGGCCTTACTTCCCAATTGGGCTATTTATTTATTTAAGCTAATGGAATGGAGATAAATAATGCAGAATTTAGTAGAAATGTAGCTACATTTTCGTGGAAGAAGATTGGTAAACCATCAATCAAAAAACACTTTAGTGTAACTTGCCGGAATTCAAAGCCGGACCATCCTTTTCTTTCTTTTTTTGCATCCTTTACTGTTTCCAGCATATGGCCAGGGTCAGTTTTTTTATTCAGGCCCTATATTTTCAACTACCAGCTGGCTAGGCCTGTCGTAGCTTATTCATATGCCCTACAATCAATCTTAAGATTAGGACAGGCACAACATCTGTTCCCTGGCCGTTACTTTATCAATGTGAAAGGGTAGTCCCACATTTCATCAATGATAAATATTCGAGCCATACCGGGAATCGAACTTGGAACCCTTAGCTTAGTAGACAGACACGATAATGACTGAGCAAAGGTGTAAAGCCGGATCTTCTCATCAATGGTAAACAAGGCCAGATTAAACCAGCACCTTGTTTCATATGCCCACCGGTACAGATAAAAAGTGATATTATATAAAAGGAAGCTATGTATTTTAGCAGTTTGTCTTATTGTTAGTACTCGTTCAGATTATACGTATATGTACTAATCACGCTAATGTATTAGGGATGAGGGAGGTTGGATTTAGGAGATGTGTGCCTGAACTTGCGCGAAGGAAGAATAATAAAAACCATATTGTAAAATCCTCCCTCTGTTCACCCAACCGGGATTCGAACCCTGATCTCCCTAACACCAGCAGTCCTGTATATTGCGGTAGTGATGCATTAACCCATTCGACCACCAAAGTAGGTCACGGCGTATTCAATTATACAAAAATTAAGCAGTTAATTAAGAATTTGTTGATGAAATTAACGCAATTATTTATTTGGGAACATTATATAGTAATGTATTAAAAATACAATGAACGCTTAGTTCAAATCATTAAAATTAACTGCGCCATTTTATCAGTATGGTTCATATATATTTATAAAAGTATTCCGACACCTTAGTGTCTGCCTGTCAGGATAAGGGGCCATGTTTCGATTCCCAGCATCACCAAAATATCTATCGTTGTTGAAAATGAGGTTTCCCCTATCACACTGATAAATGTAATGGTGGGGACTGGGTGTTGACTTTGTAATATAAATAAATGAGTCTGTAAGTCATGTACTGGTATTATCAACCAATAGAGAAAGTGATCCACTTCGGTGGCCGCATAGTCTAAGGAGTTACTCTCGCAATAGACTGGCTGCCAATGACGGGAAGATTGGGGCTTGATCCAGGTCGGGTGCACTGAAGGTGGTTTTTACTAAATGGTTTTAACCTCTACCTCCGAGCAAATGTGGGTGCACTTCCTCTAAATTCAACCTTCCACACCTCTCACACATTATAGTAATAAATGCATAGGTGTATAACTCAAACGGGTAGTAAGTCGCCTCGCTATACAAAAAATACAGAAAGTATATATTAAACACCCAGAATAATAATAACGTATAAAAGTTACACTTGTTTTTCTTTTTCTCTAAATCCCAACAAAGTAACAAACTACTCTTAAATAATCGATTTGTGACTAAAATGGAAATATGAAGATAAATAGGTTGTGAACATTGGAAAAAGTTGATGTCTCTTTTCAAATGGACTATGCTATGATTTATGAGATCTGAACGGTAGAATTACCCGACCCTCAACCCCCAAATATACTTTTGATATGGCTTCGCCAGTTTCGGGATCTTTTATTTGTTGTGTCGTCGTGTCACGTGCCGACCGTGGTCCTCGGTCCATTAACGACTCATGTTGGATATGCGCCGTGTATGAAAGCAGCCAGAAGACAAAATTACACTGTCAATAAAATAGTATCAAATCTCAAATAATATCACGATAATTTTTATTTGATTTTCCTATTTTTTAGCACCGTGTCCTACTACCTTTTTAGTTTATACGCCCATGTACCAATTATACTAAGTGGTTAGGGATTAGGAAGGTTTAATTAAGATGAAGTGCACCAACATTTGCATGGAGGGAGCGTGGAAAACCACTTATGAAAAAAACCCTCAGTGCACCCTACCGGGATCGAACCCTTTTCTCCCCGTCCTCGGTAGTCTAATCCAACTAGTGCGTTAAACCGCGTGGCCATCGAAGTGTGTAATTTTTCTATTAATTTTGTTTGTAAACCTTGATGGTTTTGGGTGAAGTACTCGATTCAGGATCCGTTGGTCGTAAGTTCGAACCTAGCTGAAGTCGATGAAAATCCGTAGCACAACTTGCTTCGGAGGAAAAGTATAGCTGTCGAGCCCATGTAGATTGTGGCATGAAAAAGAACCCTGGAAGGTTTGTGAAAGTACCTTTCCAGAAAAATGGATAGGCATTTTCACGCTCGCTCGTAGAAATACAAGAGTTAGGTGGCATGGTAGCCCACTTCACCAAAAATTAACCTATCACAAAAACTGAAACAAGGAATACCCGGAGTAACGAAGCTTCGTGGTGGCCCTGTGCACCACATCAGGAGTGTTAGGAATTTATAATAATAATAATAATAATAATAATAATAAAAGATAATGTTGCCTACCACAGCCCGGCTTATTATACATTTAACTATGCTTATGCAATTGGGTTTGAACCCCAACCTTCCTGTCATTAGCAAACTAGACTGGACGAGCCTGACATTTATTCCTCGTGCCCACCGAAGAAGGTGTATGTTATATTTAATAGATTCCACCCGCTTTAACGGCCGCATGGTCTAAGATACTAATCTCACAGTAGACTATACTGCCGATGATAGGGAGATCGAGGTTCGAATCTCGATCTGGCATACTGATGGGTTTTTTCAGAATGGTTTTTTACTCTTCCTCCATACAAATGTGGGTGCACTACCTCTAAATATAACCTTACTCATTCCTGAAACCATGAGCTTAGTTAGTACATAAGCGTATAACCTGAGGGTAGTAAGATGCGATACTAAAATAATAGATAGGCCTAGTGTCATCATTAAAATAGAACTTAATAAAGCAAAATAGTGTAGAACATTTAACAAATTTATTTATGATAGCAGAGCTCCTTAAATAATTATTATGTTAATAATAACAGTAATAATAGTAATAACGACTATTTAGGAGAGACTTTTGCAATGTCTCAATAATTTTTACATTCTAATATCAAAATAAAGTAGTGTAATCGTGAAAAAAATCTATTTCGTTATTTTGATGAATCTTTACGTTTTATGTGAACCCGAATCCAAAAAAGTTGGTTTTGCAATTATGTATTTCCCCATGTATGTGTGTCCATCCCTAGCCACAGATCAATAATGGTTTGATGGATTTTATTCAAACTTGATATCTAGATTTTATAGGGATATACCTCAGGAATTTTGGATTTTGACCCTAACCCTCAAATTAAGGGTAGTTTAATAAGTTTAAAATAGTGAATTTTTGAATTAAAAATTTTCCAAAAGTGATTTTAACGATTTTGCTTAAAATTGATATTTAGAGAACAGTTAACCTCCCAAATAACGCTGTACACTTGGTTTTCGGGTAAAGATTCGTTAGAGGTAATTTACTGACGGGAGATTTTTGGAAATTCAGTAATTTTTTAAAATAGCTTTAAAGATTTTGTTTGAAATGTATATCTGGAGAGTGTTTTACATGAACAATCAAAATGTATACTTGTTTTATTGGGGAAAATCTTTCTAATTGTAGTAAACTAAAGACTATATATATTTTAATTTTGAACATTTAAAAAAAGACTAGCGATTAGGTTCAAAATTGGTATTTGTAAAGTTTTTTACATTTTAAATGGTATATATGGCATATATTAAGTGTAACAATGTCATAACCCACCCCCTATGTAGGACCTCCAGCTTATTTAATTAAGGAAGTGGCACCAACTATTTTTAGTGGTACTACTATTTCAGAATGAAGCCATGAACCAGTGGCATCGCCATTACTCAGTTTGAGTTTGGCAGTCCTGAATGGTGCATTATCTTTCAAGTTTAATAATCTCGAAGGTGACCTGGTGGTCTAGGGGTAAGGTGTCAGACTTCTGTGCTGGAGGTCCAGGGTTCAATCCCCGCTCCCGGCACAGATTTATCTGAATGCCAAACCCTTCCTTCACCTCTGACAAAACGTGTATTAATCACAATTTGTGAATGTGAGGAATGCCAGGCCTCCACCGTGGTTCGGGTTCCACGTTAAACTGTAGGTCCTCCATTTCATCTCACAATCACCCTACCATTACACATTAGCGTAAGTGCGTATAACCCGAACGGGTAGTAAGAAGCGGTTCTAATAATTATAATAATCTCGAGACTCTTCAAGCGTTCTTTTTGTCGTCGTAGTTCTACTTCTAAACTGGTAAGAGTGTGTACCTCACTACTGATATAGAAATAGCGTGGAAATAACATTGTATGTGGTGATGGACTGTTTCTGACAAGTTATTATAGACGAATCCATGTTTTCAAAATGATTCCCTTTTCCTAAGTCGGACCCCACTGCGTTATAAATTCAGACCCCCATTTGGCACCAATTATCTGACATTGACTGATTATGCTAGTTCATTTTTAGGTCAAAAGCGATAGAAAAATTGCGAACAAAGATAATAGGGTGAAAGAAAACTGTTAAAATGAATGGTGTCTCTAAACAACTTTGATACGCTTGTCCAATCAAAAATATGAGGATCCTAAAGAAACAAAACAAAGAAAACAAAGATGGGTCGTCTGACTGCTATTAGCCCAGAGATCGAGAAGTAGCTTGTAAAATACTGTTTAGCAATAGATGCTAAATTTTTGTTCTTGAGCGCGTGTATTTATAACGCATGGCATCCCACCTATCTGAACATAACAACATTGACCTTTTTATTTTCAAAGACAACATGGCTGACAGAAAATGGCTTACCCTGTTCCTCAAAATGCACTAGAAATTCCTTTCTGTTCATCGGCCAATCGAAACGTCATTTTCTAGAGCAGTTTGATTAATCAAGAAAATGTTTTTAAAAATTTTCGATCGTTTTGTGTTAGCATTTTAGAAGAAAAACTATCCACCAAACCGAATCTTCAACGTAGATGAAAGTGGACTGACTATATTCCAAAGTAAAGTGGCATGGGTCATTGGTCATCGAGGGTAAAAACAAATTGGATCACTTAGTTCAGCAGAGCGAAGAGAACTGATAACCATCGTTATTTGTATGAGTGTGAGCGGGGTTTTGTCCCTCCTATGGTCGTATTCCCAAGTAAATATATGAATCCACATTCAACCAAAGGTTCTCCTCCTGGAAACATATTTGATGTTCCTCTATCTGGATGGATTCAAATGTAACTGTTCACTAAACGGTTTGAACATTTTGTGAGAACAACAAAGCCTTCCACTGAATCTTCAATCCTCTTTATCATAGATGGCCACTATAGTCATAAAAGGAACATAGATGTAATTGAACTAACACAAGAAAACCATACTAAAATAAGAGCACTGCCACATCACTCGACCCACAAAACGCATCCACAAAACAAAACATTCATGACACCACTTAAACACTTAATAAAGTAGGAAAGTTCTACAGTGGCTGCTAACAAAGCAGCGTCCATTGAGTGCCTATGATGTATTTTTTATATTCGGTAACGCCTACATTCATTGTCAGAGTACAGAAACAGCAATCAATTGGTTTAAAACAACAGGACTCTACCCGATTGATAGGAATAAGTGGGGTGATTCCGAGTTTATTGCAGGGGCTCAGCGAGAAATCGAGACAATCTACGATCTCATTGATTATGACTTGGAATTAAGGGAATCGACTGATAATCCAAAAATTCTGAACGTTGTACAGCCCGTGAAATCCCATCCTTCTACCTCAACTGCTACCTCAGCAGCTAATCCTGCCTTGTTCTGCCAACTTCTTACTTCATATTCTACCTCAGCAGCTAATCCTGCCTTGTCCTGCCAACCTTCCACCTCATCTGCTACCTCAGCAGCTATTCCTACCTTGTCATGCCAACCTTCTACCTCGTCTTCTACGTACGATAGAGCTAAAGCGCTTAACAGCAAGTCTCTTCTAAATCCCACCTCTACCAAAACTCAATAATAAATTCACCAAAGATGCCGAAAATCCTTCTCTGCCACTGTGAAACATCATATCCTTACAAACAGGATCTACAGGAATCAATAAAGCAGATAAAAAAAATAGACCTGCAGGACGAGGAAGATGCAGGGGAGGAGGATGGAGGAAACATAAAGACAAAGGAAAAAAAGGAAAAAGCCCACTTCAGTTTTCAGAAGATGAATACGAATCGTCAGGGGATGAATCTTTGATCTCGCTTAAGTCAAATTTATCAACAACGGAAATTATTTCTGGTGATAAAAAAACCGACTGACAACGATGCCGTCTGCATGTTTTGTGAGGAAATTTGGTCATCAAATTGTCACGGTGAACTTTGGGGGATAAGTCTACAGTGCACTGATTGTGTCCATGTAGAATGTTCAGGAGCAAGCCAAGATGAATATATATATTTGTGACTTTTGCAAATAAAATTGGACTGAAAAGACCCTTTCTTCTGATTAAGACTATATTTTTTTAAAGATAAAAGTTGTTTTCTTGTTAAAGAATCAAAAACTAAGTTTATTGAATATTTTTATGTTCTCAAACATATTTGTGTTTGAATAAATCATCCTATTGCATAGCATAAGTCTGTTCTAATTTTATCCTTGGAAAATAATTTACATTTGGGGATCCGAATTTGAGGATAAAAAAAGGGTTCTAGTTTAATGCATTTTTAAAACCATTTTTTTTAAACATTTTGCTAATTTAAAGAATTCTTTATACAGAAATTTTTATTATAGATTCTGACGAAGAATCATTAGAAAATTAATCAAAGAATTTTTTGACATAGACTGCATTTTTTTTAAACCTTTTCATGTTATATTATCAGGTCAATTTTAACCTTAGCATTAAGTAAGTTATAGAGTAAAAACAAATTAGGGGTCTAATATTGGGGATACTTCCTCGATATATTTGTTTTTATTTTAAAAATTAGAGTAATTTACTGATGATAGTTTATTTTTGTATTTTTAATGGCTTTAACGATTTTGTTCAAAATTGTTATTGGGGTACTATTTTACATGATCAATAATAAAGTATCTCTATCTCATTATTTTAAATTGAAAAATGACACTTAAACACCGGAATCGAATCCGGGACATTGGGCTTATTACGCCAATACTCCAGGAATCTTGCCGTGCCAAGGGTTATTCTTCGCTAATATTTTAAGGTAGAGTCTGTGATAGACCAGTGGATATTGTCGGGTACATATGTGTGATCGATTAGGATCACGAGCTATCAGATAACGCAGCCACCTTCGACTCGGCATGGCTTTAAGCTGCCAAATGTACAATGACAACTGTACGAATGTGCATCATGATGGAATAAATAGCTAAGCTATTATATTTGATAATTACGGTTATAGCCGCAACTAAAAATCATATTCTTCCTGTATAGCTCAGTGGTTAAGAGCATTGGCGTAATAGGCCAAATGTACTGGGTTCGGTTCCCGTGTCCAGGTGTCATTTTTCGATTTAAAATAACATGAAATTTAGATGCGGCTATAATCGTAATTAACAATTTATATAATAGCTTAGCTCTTTAATCCATCATCTCTATTTTTAGTTTATAAATTAGTTTAAGTGGTTTATTTATGAAAAATTATAGAAAATTTTACTTTCTTCAAAATTTAAATTGATGATTGAATTCAAAATGGGTATCTGGGAATTGTTTTAAATTATAAAAGAGAATATTTTTTTATTTTTAACAAATATATAATAATTTTAGGGTTGTTTACAAATAACTTTGTTTGAAAATTTGAAATTTGTAAAAAATATTTGGACAGTTTGGTTTAAAATTTATATTTAAAAAGTGTTTATTGTTATTAGAAAGATGATTAGTTTGTTTTAATGAGTAAAACTTACTTAAGGGTCGTTTACTGAAAACATTACTTTCTATTGTACTAGGCACTTGGAAGTTCATTGCCGCACTTACGCCACCTATTTCTATCTTGAACTAGTTCTTTCCAGTACACCTCATTTCATCCTATCTCTTTCAAGTCCATTCTAGTGTCATCCTTCCATCTGCATCTAGGTGTTCCAATATTTTTTTAAATTTTCTTCGAAGCTATAATACAAAATATGAGAATGTTTGTTCGATCACGTTGTACTATTTATTTTAAAATATCTAAATATTGTTTAACAAATTATACTTTACTCAAACTACTTAAACAAGACTCTCAACAATGCAGATGGTAGCAATAGCTATATTTCTAGATCATAATTTAACTTTTTATAATATTTTTTTACATGTTTAGTGGCAAAATTGCACATGTATTTCAATTTTCTACTGCATAAATTTTCAAGACCTAGCTAGCTCTCTGGCCATAAGGAACAATAACGTTCACGGCCGCTATAAAGATGTTAGTTTGCCATTAAACCATATCCTGAGATACCTCCATCCAATCACTAACCTGTCACCCAACTTCCTTCAAATCCAGTTTTACATTATCCTCACATCTCTGTATTGGTCTACCAAGGGGTCTTGCATGTCCTTTGTCAAGGTTTTTACAGCTAGAATTTTGTGTTCAGTACATTCCTGTAATCACCCATAAGCTCCATTCGACACCACTTCCCCTTACCACAGCCTGCGTGCCTCAATTAATTATTTTCTATAAAAAATATACACAGAGTTTAAAAAGGCCTATGATTCAGATGAAATAAACAAATACAGTGGGCCCCCATATCCACGGGTAATAAGTTCTAGATCTACCGCGGCTACGTGAAACCACGGATAGTACCGAACTATCATATAACGTGATATTCATGTAACTTACATAAATACGTTAAATTTTAAATGATAGATAATTCACAGTAAGACCAATATTAAATAAAGTACATAATTATAACAAGTACTGTACACTATAGTGTACTTACTATTCTCCATTCTTCTTGTTGAGACGATCAAATGATGATGATAATCATGATAATAATGATGATGGTGATATAATAGCACAATGTCCACTGTGAGGAGATGAAGTGGGGCATTGTTACTTATAAAAAAGTTATTTAATTAAAAATAAATAAAATTGGGCAGTGGTAAGCCGCGGATAACTAAAACCGTGGATATTGCATCAGCGGAACGAGAACTGTAATATGAAATTTTAGTTAAGTTTGGAATAACCAAAAATCTTGTCAAGCTAATTGAAGTATTTTAGATAGATATGCGTGGCAAGGTACGGGTTGGATGTCACCTATCAGTAGAGCCCGGATTTGTATGTACTGTAACTATATATTTTAATCTTAACAGAAATGAGAAAAGTGAAATGTTGGTGAATTAAATGGTTAGGGAGTGTATTTTCAGTTTTAATTCTACAAATTTTTACATCTTTTACTCAATTCAACATATTTTCGAAGATGTTATATAACATTATAAATTTTGCGTGTTTTTTAATCGTGTTATTATTTTTATATTTTTCTTAGGGAAAATATTTTTAAATGATGTGCCACTAATTTGAAGGCAAACTGTACGTACTTTCATAAGGAAATGTAGTAAGTGAAGGGATGGCAGTGAGCAAAGTCCAAGTCGGGTATACTGACTCGTCAGAGAGGATTACATTTGCCGTAATGTAGCTTTGTGTCTGACTTTTCTCGTTGTTTGAAGGGGAGATAATGTGGCATTGCTAGATAGTGGCCTCAGCAGCACGTCTCTCACGCGGTGTGTCAGTTTGTAAACACAAGTTGACGAGTTGTAAAAACAATAATTCTTGAAAAAACCAGATCATTTTCCCCTTGTTCTTTGGTCGAGAGAGGAAACAGGTATAAAGCGGCAGGGCAAAGAGCATTTTATGAAAATGGAACCCAAACTAAATCAAGGAAATGTAATTTGAAGTGTGTCACAATAAATGGCGTGTAGAACGAACGGTCTATTGAAAAGTAAACAAGACCAATCAAGTCCATACGTGTAAGTGTAATATTAATACTGGCTAGTATGTTGAGACCAAACTTTTAACTCTGGACAAAAAAATAATAATTCTAGGAAACCTACTTTTAAAAATCTGGAGTGGTCTGAAGTTCACTTGTTTTCAAAGAACCGGCTACAGTAGAGGCTTCGTTGAAAGTCTGTAGTGTTTGTATGATTCCTAAAATCACTTACGCAATGTCATTTATTTGAAGTCTTCAATTAATGGGAAATTTAATTGGTGTAAAATTAACTAATAATACAACTCATTAAAAAAATATTTGTAAGTGTGTACATTTTGAAAAGTGCTTTTCTATCAATTCCTTCAGTAATTGCAGCCATAAAATTAAATCTCGTTTTAAAAATATGGGTGTATGTATTAGCCTATAAACGTGGGGAAAGCAGATTTATTCAATGTTACATATTTTCACATTATTATATATTTTACTAAATATTTTAAATGGTTTTGCTACATAATTTGTGGGTTAATAATACATAAAAATCCTGAATCTATTTATCTTTCGAAATACATAATGGTTTGAAACAATGAGATGCATTTTCCCCACTACTTTTTAATCTATCCTTAGGGTGTGCTACTAAAAGATGCCAAGTAGATGACTTATTTTTATTGGGTAGTAGTAAGGAAGCTGTTGCAAGAAATGCAGACAATTCACTAGAAGCTAACAATAAAATAGATTTATTAGTGATCGCTGAACAGACTGAGTATATGATCACAGGGAAAGGACAGTTTAAAGACGATAACTTATAGATTACTGCGAACAACATATCACTTGATATGGTCAATAAGTTTAAATATTTAAGAAACATTTCTTCTAAATTTAACCTTCTTCGTCCTTAACACATTAGAGTAATTAGTGTTCAGGAATGTAACTCAAACTGATAGCTAGACGTGGTGCTAAATAAAATTATATTTGTTTTCATGAGCATTGCGTTATATCTACCTCAAGCAGAGGTCCGGAATTTTAAAAATAATTAGTAGCCCCTGTGTAAGAAAGTGTGTGCCTCAAAGCCGGAATTTTAAAATTTTGACTAGATTTTTTAAAATAATTGAAAACCTGTTAGGATGCAAAATAATATTAATAAAATGAAAAGTTTGTTTCTCTGTCATGAGTATTGTGATATCTACTCCACGCAAAGATCTGGAATTTTACAAAAATTGTAGCCAACTTCTTCATGAACGTGTGTATCTCAATACCGAATTTTAAAAACTTGACTAGATATTTATATTAATTAAGAACCAGGTAGGAAGAAAAGCATTATAAAATAATTTCTCCTAAGAAACAGTGGTTATTTCAGTCAATCATTAATATGATTGGGAACCTAATTACAGCAAACAAATTTTGTAGTAAATATAAATATATAAACTTAACAAATATTTTTAATTATTGGTGAGCTCGTTAAAATCAAAATACATTTTTAACGCAATCTGTGGTATAAATAACTTTCAAACAATATACTTTCTACCTGTTTTTTAGGCTGTTTCGGATCTAAGGCATTTTTCTCGTAATATACAAAATTGGCAACTACGGGAAGATCAGGGTTCGAAACCCGGTCGGGTGTACTGAGGGTTTTTTTCCTGAGTGGGTTTACACTCTCCCTCCACGAAAATGCTGGTAGACTCTATAAATTCAACCTTCCTCATCCCTAACAGATTAGCTTAATTAGTACTTATGAGTATTGCCCGATGGGTAGTAAGACGTGGTGCTAAATATTAGCCCTATGTGTAAATATAATTATATATAAATGCTTTTTATAGTGGAGAGGGCAAACTCAATGGGAATAAAATATTGGGAGGACCTAGAAGCAGATGAGAGGATAACATTAGAATGGACCTGAAAGAGATAGTGTAATAATGTGGACTGGATTTAGGGATAAGGTGAGATGAGGGAGACTGAATAGAGCTAGTTCAAGATAAGAATAGGGGTAATGAGGGGGACTGGATAGAACTATCTCAAGATAGGGATAGGGTGTAATGAGGAGGACTAGATATAACTAGTTCGAGATAGGGATAGGGTGTAATGAGGTGGACTGGATAGAACTATCTCAAGATAGGGATAGGGTGTAACGAGGTGGACTGGATAGAACTAGCTTAAAATAGATATAGGTGGCGTACCTTTTAAGTACGGCAGTGAAATTTCGAGTTTCTAATGCAATAGAGTAAGTATAGTGGAGAGGGTGCTGTCATCAACTGTATGTGTACTACAGCAATTGCAAGCTGGTAAAACTACATAATATGCCCTTTCTGTTGGTGAAATCACCTTAGGCCGTGTCCATACTCTAACAGAACTCAGAACAGAATGTGTTCGTTTTTCTGTTCATTGTGGCCAGAGTGTACAAACTTGAACAAAACATGTCCGCATGCCTGTTTACAAAATGTTTCCATTGGTAGCCTCATAATTTTATATATCTTTCTCAATTGTGGTTTAATATCGGTAGTGCGATGAGTACACATGTACAAGTAGCGGCAGCTGCTAATGGAATATATATATATATAGCATGTAAATATATATTTTTACTTGGAATAAAACAAAATTTAAGTGTGACTTAAAATTTTAAACTGTGGATATGGAACATTAATGCAATACGCAATAGTGTGATGTTCCCTATGATACCTTAACATATCTTTAAATTAGTTTTTTCAAAGTTTATGCAATCTTAAGCTTATATTTGAAGATTAAAATAAAAGTAAACTTTTAAATCACCGATACAGGTTTTTTAATTAGTGGTATTTGTTATAAAAATTATAATAAAACTAATTGTTGCCAATATTTTTCCGTCAACATTTATTATATATTATTTCTTTATTTTTATCATATATCACCAGAGCATATATCTGTTATTATTATAATAAAGACTTATATGGTTTGTTATTATGTATTTATTTGAGGAGATCGTGATACATTACATTCCAATGACTGTCACAATGCACTGTTATTTACATTGTTTCCTAAGTTAAATATTTATTTAAAGTAAAACCTATTATTAAAACTTGAATTTGAAATAAATAATAGAAACCATTCATAAACTTGCAAAAAATAAAGTTTGCAATCTTGTTATATAGTTGGCGTTGTGAGACAGATTTAGAAAAAAAAAAATAGTTGTTTTTTATGAAAACCTCATCCCTCCCCAAATGAAGCAAAGTGTAACCAAGTTATATCGATCCATTCCAAAATCAAACCTCACGAAAAGCGATAAATCTAACTTCTGCACTATTTCATAGAATCTGAATAAGGCTTGTCCCCCTTCATCCTTTCGAAGCCCGAAACAACAGACTGGTGCCTACAGCTTCAGCAGCTGACGTCAGATTACTTTCTTATCCCCCATACACACACGCGATGTTTTTGTACTTAATTCAGTAGAGATATTTGTACTGAAACCACTAATGAAGCTATCACAAAATAACCAACTAAGTATCTACTACGGATAAACGCCACGCAATCACATGAACATTGTTTTCACCCTTGTTTTGAAAATAGTTAATGTTACCAACAAAAATACTTTTATTAAATGGTTTAAGTACATAAAAATTAAAACTTTCGTGCAGATTTTTAAATAACTAGACATATTTTAAAAAAATCTATCAAATAGATTTATCTAAACCACATCTCTAAAAACCTATTTTCCAAGCAAAGATATTTCCTTTTGTTTGAAATACAAGGACTTGCTAATGTAAGTCTACCAATATCACTTCTGCACGTGTGTTCACACCAAGGGCAGTAAGTGTAAAACGTTTCTAAAGTGATTTAATTTTGATTACCAACACCTTATTTAAGTTGGTAGAGAGTTTGTCTACTGAGTTGAGGGTCCCAGGTTCGATTTCCGGAATGGCCGAAAAATGTATCATTGGTGAAATGAGGGTCTACCATTTATCAGTGATAAATTAACGACTGAGCGATGGTCATTGTGTCTGTTCTAGATTTAATTGTGTTGATATAATCAGTCAGTTCAGAAAGTGCACGTTAAATACCTCAAATAAATTAAATTAAGAAAAAATTGAGCAATTTATAATAAAAATATAGTATTTAATAACATAAGGTTTTCACACTTGGAAACCCTAATATGAATTCCCAAGAATTTTTTTGAACGTTTGCAATGTTCAAAACAAAAGTAACGAATTAATTTGTGTATGTTATTTTAAAACAATAGCTTGTTGGAACTGTTGCGACACTTAGGTATAAATTTTAAAAAAAGGAGGCTTTAGCCAGTAGTTGAGGCAGTGACGTCAATTAATGCACAGTGATTCATAGAGAGTGAATATTGAGAACCAGGTGTTTTGGTTTCAATTTCAACTATATTAGAAGTTTTCGCAAACAATATGGCATATTTGGTTGGTGGCAAAATAAAACCAAAGGAAAGGATTTTAACAGGGAATTCCAATTATTTGCTACGTTTGGATGTGTTCATAACTCTAATTTTATTGTTCATTTGGGAGAAACGACAAAATATTATAACTAAATGTTGGAAATAACTTTGAATCTAGTAGATTTTACATGGATGGATTTATTTTAAAACTTACAATTTAATTTGATTCTTCAAAAAGTTTATGTATAACACAAACACCCGCCTCGGTGGCGTAGTTGGCTAACGCGCTAGTCGTGTTGAGCTCGACTGCCGAGGACGGGGAGATCGTGGTTCGAATCTCGGTCGGGTGAACTGGGGGTGGTTTTTCCTAAGTGGTTTTCCACTCTCCCTCCACGCAAATGCGGGTTCACTTCCACTAAATTCAACCTTCCCAACTCCTAATCCATTAGCGTAATTGGTACTTAAGCGTATGACCCGAACGGATAGTAAGACGCGGTGCTAAATAAATAATAATAATAAATAATATAACACAAACTGTAGTTGTTGAATGTTAGACCGGCGTTTTCAACCTATATTCGCAGCATAATTTTATCTGGCCCAAATGTTTGCTTCAAATTATTAGAAAACTTGAATGAATAAAAAAAAATGAACAATTTAATATGTTTGAAATACATTATTCAGATGGAGCCGATTTCTCCCGTGGTGACTAAAACCATATATTACACAGGTAGCGTATAGCCCGAGTGGTTGGTAAAATGAGATGTTAAAATAAATATTACACAGGTATAAAACAAATTGTGAATGTAAATAACAATTTATTTTCAAAGTATTAAATTTTTACTTGCCACACCAGATATAGATGAAAATGAATAATATGTTTATATATTATGATATATTTTACATAATATAAATATGCGTGTATATATGTGTGTGTATATTTGTGTGTATGAAACTCATTATATGTATAAGATAGAAATAGATTAAATTTTTAAGAATATGACAGCTAAATTATGGGAATCAAACTATAAACCTTTGGCTTTGTGCAGCAATTTTCTAACACTAAGCCATATTAATTAATTTAATACCCTGAGACATTCATATATATTCAATTAGTGAGTCTATCTATAAATGTAATAACTATTAAAGTAAAATAAAAACAATTTAAAACATACAAGTACAGTATAGCCTATATGTAATATTTACATTTATAAAATTTTGTTACTTAAGAAATTGTTAAGAAACAGTTCATATAAGGCTTTAGACACACTTGTTTGCACTTAAGTGCTGTTGACAGGCAGATAGGGGTTTGAATCCCAGCACGATATGCTGAAGTTGGTTTTCAACCATTGATTTTAATGTAGTTTCCCAATCCCTCTTCATAATTATGTGGGTCCTCAAAGCCACTTTCTGAATTCCTAACATCTAAATTAAGCCATTAATGACCATTATATTGAAGGTGCAAATAAAATTAATAAAAAACAGATTTATTAAATAATTCCCTACCCACTATGGTGGCCGCGTGGTCTAACGCACTACTCTCACAGTAGACTAGACTGCCGATGACGGGGAGATACAGGTTAGATTCTCGGTTGGGTGTACTGAGGGTGGTTTCTCCAATATGGTTTTCCATTCTCTCTCCACGCAATTGCAGATACACTTCCAAAAAATATAACCTCACTAATCCCTAAAACCGTTAGTGTAATTAGTACATAAGCATACAATCCAAACGGGTAGTAAGACGAGATATTAAAAAAATACTTTGAAAATAAAATAGCCATATTACAATTCGTGTTGGTAACTAAATGAATTATTTTATATGAGTTAGATTATTACATAGAATAATATTTATTGAGCGACCGTAGCGACATTCTATTTTAACAAGGCCATTTGTTATTTTGTTTGCCTGTCTGTCTATCTGTCCAGATAGTTGTTACTGTCGAATGCGTTGAACAATTTTAACGAAACTTGGAAGAGATAATGTTTGAACCTAGGCAGGACAACTTAAGTACAGGCCCGGATTAAGGCATGTGCCAAATATGCCACGCACAGGGCCCCCCCGATGTTAGGGACCCCACTCACCTGGCAAATAAATCAATTTGACTTGTCATATTTATTTTGTGCTAATATTATATTTCAATATTTTAAAGTTTTTTCGTGAAGATTTATCACAAACTAATCTATAAATTCACTTATTCAAGGGCGCTGGTAGCCTGGTATAACGCGGAGTCCGACAGTCCGTGCTAAGAAATTAACGCAACCTTTGCTTTTGGTTAACCGGAAATGGTACATATCCGCAGACGGTACCGTTGACTTTTGACAGAAAAATAAACATCAATTTTCTATTGACAATAATTTCTGAGGTAAAACAATAAAATCATTACTATTGAAGACTTAACTAAATGCGACGTGAGAAAAACGAAAAAAAAAGTTTTTAATAATAAAATTCTCTTTACAATACTAATACTATTACTATTTTATCTGCAGACAGTGGACTACATAAAATGCAATTACACTGAAATAGTCTATTATATAATGTCCAGTATTATTATTTTATTAACTATTAATTTACAGTAGCCTATACTATAATCCACTCAGTATAGAATAGATTATATAGTTTAATAGTTACTATAGTATTAATAAGTAATATGTTAATAACAAAATTCACAGTACTCACCATGATTGCTTAACGTTTGCAAAATTAAATATTGTCTCTAAATAAAATTATCCATATAAGATTCATAATCATTCATTGAGGAACTAACTTCTAAGGGTCCTAAGTTCTGCTTGGCACAGGGCACTTAAAAGTGTAAATCCGAGTCTGCTTAAATACCTGTACATGGTTTTTAGTTCTGATTTTCCGTTTTAAGAAAGTGGCCGCTCAAAATGTTTGAGGTGGGGATGCAGGGAAGGCGAGTAAAGGTAAGTGTTTTTGCTATTTTTATATCAAAACTTTATTGGTCCAAATAAAACAAAAATGATGCTACAGTACAAACACATGGTGATATCAACATTTCTTGAATATGTGTCAAGGGTGTCCTGAAATGTTATGACAACTTTTTATCTTCATTTAAAAGGATTGTCATCTGATGCCACTATGCTTATGATAGATATTAAACAACTGTTGATATCAACATATGAAAAAAATTAAAATCTCTATTAAAACTGAAGCATTATTTGCTATATTTTGGCCAACATATGCTTTTCTATAGAAACTACAAAACACTGGCTGTTTCTCATGTCCCCTACATCCCCAATTTAATAGCACAATTCAAATTATTTGAATTTATAATTCTAAGCAATGAATCTAGTAACTATGGTGTGTTATTTTTAATTTTGACATATATTGCGAGGTTGACATCTTAACCCACGTTAACCACAGTAATTCTCCATTAATACAATGCACTATTGAATATATGCTACGGTATTAATTTATTTCCTGTCTAACTTGATCACCAAAGAAAAATATCAACTTCAAATCCAAGTAGAAATTATGGTAAATACTCTAACTTCAACTCAAAATAGAAATCTTAAGACTGTAGTAATGATAATAACATGAAGGGAACAGGGATCTGAGACAAAGTTCTTCTATGGCAAAAAGAAGGAAACTGCCTCAGTGGTGGATCTGAGACAAAGTTCCTCTAGGGTGAAAAGAAGGAAACTACCTCAGCGGTTGATCTGAGACAAAGTTCCTCTAGGGCGAAAAGAAGGAAACTACCTCTGCGGTTGATCAGAGACAAAGTTCCTCTAGGGCGAAAAGAAGGAAACTACCTCAGCGGTTGATCTGAGACAAAGTTCTTCTATGGTGAAAAAAAGGAAACTGCCTCAGCGGTGGATCTGAGACAAAGTTTCTCTAGGGCGAAAAGAAGGAAACTACCTCAGCGGTTGATCTAAGACAAAGTTCCTCTAGGGTGAAAAGAAGGAAACTACCTCTGCGGTTGATCTGAGACAAAGTTCTTCTATGGTGAAAAGAAGGAAACTGCCTCAGCGGTGGATCTGAGACAAAGTTCCTCTAGGGCGAAAAGAAGGAAACTACCTCAGCAGTTTATCTGAGACAAAGTTCCTCTAGGGCGAAAAGAAGGAAACTACCTCAGCGGTTTATCTGAGACAAAGTTCCTCTAGGGCGAAAAGAAGGAAACTGCCTCAGTGGTGAATCTGTGACTAAATGGCCTGTGGACGAAAGGAATGCAACTGTCTCGTTGGTGGATCTATGATGAAGTGTTCTGCGGGTAGAATAAAGGCAACTGTCTCCATATGGGATATTTGGTGGAGTGCCCTGTGGGTAAATTAAAAGCAACTGCCTCTTTGTTGCGTCTGTGAGGGAGTGTCCTACGTATAAAAGAAAATCAACTGCCTTTTTATTGTAACTGTGAGGGAGTGTCTTGCGAGAATAGGAAAGGTAGTTGTCCTCATAGTAGTTCTGTAGTGGGTTGCCCTGTGTGTGAAGGAAAGGCTACTGTCTCAGTTGTGAATCTTAGAAGAATTGTCCTGTGAGAAGAAAGGTAACTTTTGTATTCTAGACTAACCTGGTGATGACGGGTTGATATCTAACCCCAGTCGAGTCTACTGACGGTATTTTTTCCTACATGGTCTCCCACTAACCTTCCAAGCATATGCAGGTAGATTACCTCTAAAATGGTTCCTTCCTCATCCCTATGCAATTAGAGTAATTATCTTGTATGTGTATAGCCTGAACAGGTAGGAAGACGCGATGATAAAAAAAAACTTTGTATTACGAGGATTGAACTCAAGCCTCCCAGAATAGGGTCCGGCACGTTAATTCCGACACTTTCTGGTGATATAGGCCTATATACACATATATATATGCTGATGACTCCACTAAGGCATTGACTGGCAATATGATTAAAAACTATTTTCATGGTTATATTGAGAGACGTATATTTATCGCGATTCAAAACTAGCACGAGCTTGGTTTAAATGTTTACAATTGTTCCACACCCACATACTCACTATCACCATAATCTCATCTCAACGGGACATGGAAAGAGCCTCCACGGAAAGGGTGTACGATTAGTACATTCAAGAGTCCCCTGGCCAACGGTACATTAGTACTGGCTAATATTTCCACCATTGAGCTAAGAATTATGTAGCCCAAACGCGCGATATATATACTTACTCTATGACATTAGAAACTTGAAGGTTCACTGCCGCACTTACAAAAGTACTCCACCTATCCCTATTTTGAGCTAGTTCTATCAGTCCACCTCATTAAACCCTATATCTTCCAGCTCAATTCTAATGTTACCCTCACATCTGCGTCTATGTCTTGCCAATGGTCTCTTGCCAACTATTGGTTATTATATTTAGAGTTTTACATTCTTTGACAGCAGGTGAGATATTAACAATTTACCGAGTGATAACATGCATTTCCTACTGAATTCTTTTTTACTTTTCTCTCTGATACATCACAATGACTAGCTAGGTTTAAATATCACGAGTATAATATTTTCTTTATACAAGAAAGTTAAAAGTCTTGCCATGATAAACCTAACCTCTATGGCTGACTGATGAATCATAGAGCCAAATGTATATACTCAAAGACCATGATAACAAATGTTCACTACAGTTAGTTGAAATTTAAAAATTAGTCACAAATATCACCTCCCCTCCCAAAAAACACACTATTATAGGATGGTTTGACTAAAGGAGTACATGGTCATACTGTATTATTTTCCTTCTTTCCTTCAAGTTCCGCTGTGTAGGGGAGTTAAAGCTAAAAGGATAAGTTTAGGGATATAGAAAACACTAGCGATCCTGGTGGGCAGATATTCATTTATAATTAAAAATCATCAGTTGTATTCACTAGGCTGGCTACTTCTTGGTTTATATATATACATTCTACGGTAAAACTCTGGCTTATAGGTTAAGATACAAGCGTAATAGTTATGGTACTTTATATACACGGTGTTCTAATAGCTGGCTTACGATTTTTAACTCTGAACTTTGAACTATCACAAAGCAGCATTTGCCTGGAAAGAGAATAGGAATGTATTTTCAAATAAAATTTAAATATACTGAAAATATATGTATATGTATGAATGTGGTAACAAATCAGAAGTCGCTCCTGTTTTTTTAGCATCGAATTTTACTACCCGCTTGGGTTGTACTTTCGTTCATTTCGAAAACATAGAATTGTTCAATATAAATTATACTGGAGAGATATCGGGAAAATAAAAGAAAAATACTATTCCTTGTCATATATTAATTAAGTCCATATCTGAGGCCATAACAATAATCTATGTAATAATAATAATAATAATAATAATAATACCGTCTTTATTTGGGCAAAGTTAAGGCCACCGCCTTTTCTTACACTTAGCTTACGTAGCGCTTACAGCTGAATTTGTGTCATTGCGCCTTTTTAACTTAGTCATACCAATAACTTATGTTAAGTAGAACGAAAATAAGAGCAATGGAAAACTAAAAAAAAATTCAACATTTAGGAATCGAATTTAATCTTAAACGTAATTTGTTGAGAAGAGGTTATAGAGAACTAGATGAAAACGGACAGATACACCAAGGGTAGAAAGGAGATGGAGGATTTGGTAAGCAGGGAAAAAAGAAAAGAAAAAGGATTTCAATCAAGCTAAGAAAACTCATGACTTTATGCAACACCCACATTCGTTCAGGGAAAAAAGGAAGCGGTGGTTTGGTTGCTTGCTTGTTCGAGGTAACGTGGTTTTAAAATGATTGAAGAAGCTCCCTCTGTTTGCCGAACTGTGTCTGCACACACACACACACACACACACACACACACACACACACACACACAAACACAACCTTAATCTTAGTGCAAGGTATAGGATCCCTGTGAATGTCACATTCTTTCAAATGTATTCCTTAGTAAACTTATATACTATGTATTATATGATATATTTAAACATATTGATGAGAAGATTTACATTCTTACTCTTATTCAAGTATACAAAGTTTCTTCAACTATCAAATTTATACAAGTTATTACCGATCATTGACATAATTTCAATATAAAACAGCCCCAAACAAAGAAACATGTATAATATATGTCACAACATAAGGAAATGCCTTTCCCTCCATGAAATTTGTCAATTAAATATAGTGATCTAAATAGAGCTATAAATAAAGTAAGTTAAAAAGGTGTTATTATAATGGTTATAGTCAAGCATACATAAATTTGTGGTATGTAGCTGTTTAAAATATTGCTATATATATATTTCTACCCGCCTCGGTGGCGTAGTTTATTAACGCGCCAGTCGTGTTGAACACGACCGCCGAGGATGGGGAGATCGAGGTTCGAATCTCGGTCGGGTGAACTGGGGGTGGTTTTTCCTAAATGGTTTTCCACTCTCCCTCCACGCAAATGCGGGTTAATTTTCTCTAAATTCAACCCTCCCAATTCCTAGTCCATTAGCGTAATTAGTACGTAAGCGTATAAACCGAACGGGTAGTAAGACGCGGTGCTAAATAACATTATTGCTCTCACAAAGAATGTACTAACTAGGCATATCGAGTTCAGTTGTTTTTAACTAAATGATGTATTTAAAGTGTAACCTAACATTTAGTCTGACAAAAGAGCAAGGTGATTGCGGTTGGAATGAGATATCTAAGACAGGTATGGGTAAAAACTCGAATGGACAGAGTCAGTAATGAATGGATGCTGATGGAGTACGGTTTGGAAGGGAATCAAATATTTCAATGTGAAAGAAGCGTCTTATACGTTGGTTTGGGCATGCTGAGAGGATGAGTGTGGATCGAGGGAAGAAGCATGAAAGTAGAGTGTGTGGATCAAAGGGAAGAGCTAGGTCATGTAAGACGTGGCTAAATGTTATAGATGAATATGTGAAAAAGAGAAATATTAAGCGTTTTAAGAATAAAAGAGCATTCATAACTCAGTGTATGGATGTTGTTGAAGAGAAGGGAGTATGCAAGGATAGGGAAGTGTGGAGAAAGTTAGTGAGGATGGATTAAGTACGAAATTGTTCATTGAGCTATATGCAGAGTTTCTTGCCTACCCCATAAAGGGTATTTATGTATTGTATTTGAACTCCTGGTCTAATAGTAATTGTATTGATACCACAATAGTAAGTAAATAGCGCAATGTTTTGTTATTGTGGAGTTTAAAATGTGACATTCTTTTTATATATTTAGTGGCGCTTGTTTTGGAATAAAATAAAAATTTATTTAAAACTATGTTCAGCGATAGTAATCTTTATTTATGAATTTTGTTCCAAATAGGTAAAAATGTACTGGTCTTTATTTTAACCATACTCAGCAAGGGCGTAGAAAGAGGGTGTCCAGGGGGGTCCGGACTCACCTGGAATATGTTGAACATACATATAAAACTTAGTTTCACAGTTTTTCCTTTTACTACAGTTTTAATTGTAAATGTTATCAACCAAATACTATCTATTTATCTAATATTATAATATTCACCTTACAGGACGTTTCTTTGAATGAGCCGAGTAGGTGGGGTCCAAGAAAAGTAGGCAAATATTTTTGTTATCTCCTGTAATATCTTACTTGAGGAACTAACAAGAGCAAAGCGTAGCTTAAATAAGATAACAACTGTCAGATGTGGAATTTGAATTTTATGTAGGTAGTTTTACTTGCCTTCCCCCAACTAGTCTTTCAACACACCTACTTACTCAAAATATTATTTTGTAACTATGAAAACTTTGTAATCATATACAAAATTTTAACAGAATTGATAGTTAAGTAGAGTCTCGGAAACTCGACACTCGATAACTCTACATTCCGTGTAACTCAACACGCACACTTGCACACAGTTGTTGGCGCCAGTCATCACAATCCAAGTCATTCAACTGTATAACCTCTCGGTTTGTTTGTGTAACTCGAGGTGAAGAGTCATGCTGTAGTGTTTTTACAAGTACTGTGTTTGTTAGTTTTCCAATTCAGTAATGTGTCATTCGAATCAATACAATATTATAGGTACAGTACTGTACTGCATGTATGTATATTACACGTATGTATATACACCATTATATTAGCACGTAATATATTGTACTGTACGTATATTACTGTTACTGTATCGTACAATACTTCAGTAGAATACAACTGTACCTATAATATTAGATAATGTACTGTGATACACTCTTGTTTAGTAACAATGACATAGTAAACATGCATCTTATGCAAGTTATTTCGTAAAGCTCGACATTTCAATAACTCGACTCCATCTCAGTACACATTAGGTCGAGTTTCCGAGAATCTACTAACAAGAATCAAGGTTGTGAAATGTGTTAGAATAAGGGGATCAGTGGTAAATTATTAGTGGCCTGTTGCTAATATAGGCTAATATTAATGTTAGTTACATAAAAATATGTCGAACCTAAAAAACCTCCAGCAGAAACAATCACTACGAAACATCAAAAGAGGTGAGAATTTTTTTAATTTCCCTGTGTTTCACTACCTATTCGGGTGTACATATAATTAGGCTACTATTTATGCTATTGTTGTAAGAACGATAGATTTATAATGTAGAGAAAATGTACCCTTATTTGCGTGGGGAAAGAGTGGGAAACCATTTAGGATTTGGTACAATCGTTCGGGATTCAAACCCCAACGTTCCTGTCATCAGCTCACCAAACTTGATAATCTTGACCATGTCTTCACTGGTGCAGGTAATAATAATGTAAATTCTGCTAACATTAACAATATTATATTGGCTTTTGTGCAAGTTTTAAGATCACAATATCATCGTTAAATAATTTTGTTTACAAAACGCTTTATTCATTTTTAACATAAATATTTTACTTTCTCATGTAAAGAGAAAATATTCCTTTCGTTAAAAAATTCGACCTAGAGATTATGAAGAAAATTTATATTTAATGTGCCTCCGAACCCAAAAAAATTATATCTGGAAATACTGTGTGTGCCTCTGTTTGTCTGGGTGTACCTATTACCACAACTGAAACGGTTTGATGGATTTAGTTCAAACTCTATATTTGGGCATTGTTTGGTATTACCTTCAGCATTTTTAAAATTTGTAATTCAACCCTTTAAAATAATGGTTGTTTATTAATAACTATTTTTAAAAATCCATAAATTTGTCAAAAATGGCTTTAACAATTTTGTTTAAAATTGATATCCGGGGTGTATTTAACATATTAAATAATACTGTATACCTATTTTTGGGCAGAAAACTCGTTTAAGGGTAGTTTACGTTAGACTAATTTTTGAAAATTAGATGTTTCTCGAAAATTACTCTAACGATTTTGTTTAAAATGTAAAGCATAGGAGTGTGTTACTTGCTGAATAGCATTTTATACTAATTTTTCAGAGATATTTTATTTATAGGTAGCTTATATAAGACTATTATTTTTTAAATTCAAAATATTTCAAAAATGGCTTTAATTTGTAAAAATTGGATATCAAGGCAGTATTTTTACATAATAAATAGCAAAGGCTTAAAATTTACGGAGTCGGAGGATCTGGATCCCCCTTGAATTTGATGTACCTCCCGTGGGGGGGGTTGTCCATATAAAAACTTTCATGAGCCAAAGGTATAGTAAAATTAGCTAGCAGACCCTCCCCCCCCCCCTAAAATTAGCTTTCTGCACCCTTTATCCTCAGTAAACACAGCTAATAACCCAACCTTTACCTCCTTGTGACTGGCAATCCAGTCTATTGAGAACCTGAGGTCATAGACCACTATTTCAGGTATGACGTATCCCAACGTATTTCCAAACTAGAAACGGATAGCTCCTAATCCAGCATTAGTTCTCAAACTGCTAGTTACTGTTTTAAAAAAAACTTTAATACATTAAGTTCACCAAAATTTATGTTGCATTGAATTTGTATTTTCTAGCTTCTATTAAAACTCTAATATTTAGGAATAATAATGATTTAAAAGCACGCTTCGGTGGCCGCATTGTCTAAACTCTAAGGTATCACTCATGGAATAGACTAGACTGCCGATGACGGGGAGATCGGTGTTTTAATCCCAGTCGGGTGCACTGAGGGTGGTTTTTCCTAAATGGTTTTTTCCGCTTTCCATCTAGGCAAACGTGGGTACACTTCCTCTGAATTCAACTTTACTAATCCTTAACACATTAAAGTAATTAGTACCTAGGCGGATAACCCAAACTGGTAGTAAGACGCAGTGCTAAATAAAACCTAGCCTAACCTAATCTAGCATAGCCACTATTGTAAAGAGTAATGGAGTTGTTTACAATGCATGTTTGCCATGTTGCCCCTTTATGCAGTTGTTTTTTCCCCCTCTGCACTTTTGAAACAAAGTCTATTTGCACTTTTGATTCATATTTTTGTGAGATTTTGATATTAGGTTTCTACCTCTTGTGCGGATTCGATGCTCACCAATATAAACTGCCTCACGCTGCTAATTTCCCCTCTCATTAGACTCCCACTCAAGCCCAGGATCTGATGTTGAGCTCAGACACAGTTTGTTAGCTAGTACCCGAAAGCCAACACCCAATTTAAAACATAGTGTGTGTGTAGTAGTTGTAATAGCAACAACTGATGTGTTACAAAAATTGTTAAAAAATAATTTGCACTTTCCCTTGTGCGCATACCCTGGTTTCCAACCGCATTAAATGAGTACTAGTATGTGTTATATAGACTAATGCTATACTGAAAAAAATATATAAACTTACATAATATATATATTTAATAGATGTAATATGTACATGTGCATACAAAGATAGAATATGCATGCTATTATATACTCAGTCTGTAAGTTGTTGACATCTCGTCTGCTGTGAAATGATTTTACCGTTTTTCTTATTTTATTTTATTTAGCACCACGTCTTATTACCCGTTTGGTTTATATGCTTCAGTACTAATTACGCTAACGGATTAGGAATTGGAAAGGTTGAATTTAGAGGGAGTGGACCCGCATTTGCGTGGAGGGAGGGTGAAAAGCCATTTAGGAAAAATCCAATTCACCCAACCGAGATTCGAACCTTGATCTTCCCATCCTCGGAAATTTGGCTCTACACGCGTTAGCCAACTACGCCACCGAGGTGAGTTAACCAGTTGATATCTATGGGTGTGAAACGTAGTCTCTTACATCACATGACGAAAAAATACTTAAGAGTTCTCGAAAACAAGATGCTTAGGAAGATATTTGGTCCAAAAAGAGATGAAGATGATGGTGAGGGGAGAAGGTTACATAATGATGAGTTACATACCTTGTTGTAATCACAAGACAATGTTAGGATACACAAATCTCGCTGATTACGGTGGGCAATACATGCAGCGCGAATAGAAGGATCGAGAACTGTGTTGAGGGTATTGACTGGTGAACCCGATGGAAGAGACAATTGGGAAGACCTAGTTGCAGATGATAGGATAACATTATAATAGACCTGTAAGAAAAATGGTGTAGTGAGGTGGACTGGATAGAACTTGCTCAAGATAGGGATAGGTGGTGTACTTCTGTATGTGCGGCAATGAACTTTCGAGTTCCTAATGCTATAGAGTAAGTAATCATAATTTGAAAATAGCATGGTTAAAAAAACTCTTGTGATTTTTACCACGATAAAATTCTCAAACTTTCTATTCACTTGGTCAAATCAAACTAAAATTGTCTTTCTCTGCTCGCTCTCTCTGTCTTCCAAATAAACATAGGCTCCCTCCCTCCCTTACATATATATATACACACACACACACAGGTGTAATAATACACACAACCGCAATGCCTCATCTCGAACTACCCCACATACATACACACACACACAAAACACACACACACACACATACACACAAACATATCACCACATTTAGCCAACCGTACCAAATTCCCTTAGAGATGATTTTCGTGGTGCCCACACAAAGTATGTCGGTACTTGGTGATATAGAGGATTTGTGCATAATTAACAAACAGGCTGGGTTTCCCTGGTAGGGGTTGTAGGAGGGGTTTGAGGAGGGGGTAAGGGGGGAGGTAGTGCACGGTGGAGAGTGGGGTGTTAACAAGGTTGTACCAGAGAGCTGCGAGCAACCAGGCGCCTTCATGAATAAACATCAACCTACCCGTCCGTCAGGCCCCAAACTCCTGCACATCCCTAACCACTTGCACTCACAACCCCCCCATCCCCTCTTCTCTCTCTCACTCGTTATACTTTGCTGGATTATTTCTGCTGTTTGTCAACTGATTAAAGGGCTTGGCGATGCTTGCCGGCACCACGTGAGGTGAGAAGGTGTCTCTACTCTCTACCCTTACACCATTATGTGTAGTCCCTTTGGGACGTGAGGTTCAGACCCACCATGGATACTCTACTTAGTGAGGACACTATCTTGTTAACAGGCAACTAGCCATTCCTCTGAAATGGATGTACTCTAGATCTCTTGTAGGGAACTATCCTCACTTTGGTGTATTTCTTATACTCTACTTAGTGAGGACACTATCTTGTTAACAGGCAACTAGCCATTCCTCTGAAATGGATGTAATCTAGATCTCTTGTAGGGAACTATCCTCACTTTGGTGTATTTCTTATACTCTACTTAGTGAGGACACTATCTTGTTAACAGGCGAATAGCCATTCCTCTTAAATGGATGTACTCTAGATCTCTTGTAGGGAACTATCCTCACTTTGGTGTGTTTCTTATACTCTACTTAGTGAGGACACTATCTTGTTAACAGGCGAATAGCCATTCCTCTGAAATGGATGTACTCTAGATCTCTTGTAGGGAACTATCCTCACTCTGGTGTATTTCTTATACTCTACTTAGTGAGGACACTATCTTGTTAACAGGCGAATAGCCACTCCTCTGAAATGGATGTAGTCTAGATCTCTTGTAGGGAACTATCCTCACTTTGGTGTATTTCTTATACTCTACTTAGTGAGGACACTATCTTGTTAACAGGCAACTAGCCATTCCTCTGAAATGGATGTAATCTAGATCTCTTGTAGGGAACTATCCTCACTTTGGTGTATTTCTTATACTCTACTTAGTGAGGACACTATCTTGTTAACAGGCAACTAGCCATTCCTCTGAAATGGATGAACTGACCACTTGTGAGTGTGCTGCTTACCCTAACTTGCTGGAAACCATCCTCTCACTAATGTATTCATTTTGGGAATGCCAGTTCCTAAACTTCAAAACCACTAAATCCTCCAAAGAACAGGCGATGTTTTTGTACTTTATTCAGTCGAGAAAAATGTAATGAAATAACTATGGCAAAATATCAAGAAATTAGTTGTGAAGTAGCTACTTCTTAAAATATGGCATAGATTACAATATTAATTGTGTTCAGCTTGATTTTGGGAATTTTTAATGCAACCAGGGCTACCGAATATTTGAGCAATAAAGAGCCAATGTTCAAAGAAAAAATAATTAAAATACGGGAGTACATTCCCTCTTATAGAGAAGGAGTTAGGGAAGAGAAAAAATGAGTTGGATGAACAATTAAATCTGTATTAAGAACACTTAAAACCAACATACATTTTCCATATCAGCCCTTACAATATTGTGTTATATTACTAACAAAATGGTTATGCATTAATACTAGAGGTGTGCGAGTAGGCATCTTCCACTTCTAGTCGCGATCGAATTGAGTTTGAATGAAAACATCGATTTTTATTCGAGTTCTAGTAATATAAAGTAGTATTTGTGCTAGAAATATTTCAAGTTAAATTTCTGTAATAGAGTAATAAAAAGTAAAATATAAAATTCTTAGAATGACCTTTTTTGTGAAAAAAATTATAGTCACACAAACTCAGATTTTTATATATATTTAAGATAATTGTATTTTATTTAACTAGGCAAAAGAAAATGTTGAGAAATTCTATTTACTATGAGATAGTATCTTAAAATTGAATAAATCTAATTAATCCTGGAGATCAAATGAAAATTACGAGTCCTCAAATTTTTCGAGTTTTGTAAAAATCTTTGAGTCAAGTTTGAGTAGCTACGAAAACTCGATTCAAACTGGAATTTTCGAGTAATCGTACATATCTCATTAATACAAAGACTTTCATTCATCACTATAACTTCCTTTCATATAATAATTACCTAAAATAAACAATTAAATCATATGACACAATAAAATTTGCCGTTGAAAAATGAGAACATCCTCCTCAAAGGAAAGAAGGGTGTTTCTAGCGTCATTCGTGAGAAGCCTCCATAAATCAGTCAGGGGAAGCTTTTTTTCAATATACGTAGACGATGAGACACTTTTCAACCTAACTTATTATTATTAGCACCACGTATTAGTACCCGTCCGGGTTATACGCAATCAATCTAACTAAACCTAAGAGAAATATAATCTGAAATACTATTTAATCAGTTCTCTATTTTTTTCCGTTGGTTAATAACCCAGACATATTTGCCTTTGAAAGAAAACCGCCCGGTCATATATTATACTTCTCATAAAAAGGACATTTTTGCTAGAAGAGGACGTATTGTAAAGTAGCTCTGAATGTAACTAGCAAAAATATTATTACTTTAATAAAATAACCTGGAATTTTTATTGAATTATGAATTAGGTCTATAAAAATACTTAATTAAAACCACTCCCTTCAAACGGTTATTCTAAGTAAAGATATTTATTTTACATTTGTTTTAAAAACAAAGAAATTGTTCTTCTTTGTTTTAGCACCACGTTTTACTACCTGTTCAGATTGTACGCATATGTACTAATTACGCTCATGAGTTACGGATGAGGAAGGTTGAATTTAGATTAAGTATACCCACATTTGCGAAGAGTGGAAAACCATTTAGGAAAAACTACCCTCAGTACACCCAACCGGGATTCGAAACCTGATCTCTCTTTCATCGGCAGTCTAGTAAATTTTAAGAGTGACACCTAAGACTATGCGGTCACAGAAGCAGCTGTGACTACTGTTCGCTTTGCTAACTTAATAATACTATTATCATTTGTACGCATGCCTTTACTTGAACATCACTTAAAACTATTACCGAACCTATAAATGTATATTTATTCCCCTAGAGTGAATATAGTAAACTACTTTCAGCTAAAAGAACGCCCTTATTGCACCCGGTTGTGGTGACCTTCCGGGTCTGAAACAGGGTCAATGGTCCAAGAATAAATCAAAAACAGCATTCCCTTAGTAATAATTTGTCTTATCGACCAATATGTATAATACATCTCAGATGAATGGCACCATAGTCATGGTTTATTTACGTTAATCAAGAATAACTTACTAGAACAATAACAAGTTCCACGGGGAAAGTTTCTAAAAAAAAAGTTTTACTAATTTATTTAGTATTTAAACAAACCTTATTTCGATAAGCCCCAACTCCAAAACGTTCCCCGAGGTCCTACTTCAACTCCAACCTAGCACATGATTCAACCAGCTGGCTAAAGTAAACTTAGCAGACCTGGTAATAAACGGAGCGAACAAAAAGCAAGCCAGGCTTCAGACGGTTGAGCTGATCACGTCAGAGAGGCAGGAGGACGAGGGCAACAAAGGAGACCATCTTGCGTATTTCCCACACTCAGGATTGTTGGCGGGAGAATCGGCCTCAAGAGCAAAACAACTTGATTTGTTGAACTCAAAACTGATAATTTATGAGATTTAAGAGCAATAGTAGACAACGCTCGGGGAGATAAATAAAGATACCTAAATGGAAACGAGTTTGAGATGGTAAAACAGACAAACTGTAAAATAAAGTGGGTTAATATTATTATGAATATGTCATTTAGATGTAATTCAAGCATTTATTTCGAGTCAATGATGTATTTGTGGTACTGGAAATTTTATTCATAACTGGTAACAAAGAAACTACCAGCTTTAGAGATTGAATGGTGTAAGGTAGTTGTGTCAAACTCGTTTGGTCATAAGGGCCACACTGAATATTGAAAATACTGAAGGGGCCTCGTTTAAAAATATGCAACCTTGGCAACAGCTTAATTTTTTATAAAAAGCTCCAACTCAGTATATTTTTATAATCAAAAATAAAATTTTCACTGAATAAAATAGTAAGACTTATTATTTATTTCAATCCAGAAATTCTTGTAGTTATCGATCGGGCATTCTTTAAATAAATTGTACATCTGTAAAGTATTATAGAATCGATTTAATCAGATGTATCAAGGGATAACATTCCTTAGTTATTTATAAAAATAACATTATGGCTGCATTTTATGTAGGTTTATCGTTAGTTCTGTGGACCGCGCAGAGTAATGTAACAAGCATGTGGGCCGCAGGACACCATTTCGACATATCAATGGCATCGCTCTCGCATTAGACTGTATTGCCAATAATGGTAGAATCGGGTTTTGAATCCTAGTCGGGTGTACTGAGGGTGGTGTTCCCTAAATGGTATTACACTTCACGCAAATGTGGGTTTACTCCCTCTAAATTCCACCTTCCTCCTTCCCCACAATATTAGCGTAACGTGTATGCCTGTAACCCAAACGGGTATTGAAACGCTGTGACTAGGAAAAAACAAGGTAGCTACATGCATAAATAAAAGTCTGGTTCATGCACAAAAAATTAAGCGTTAGGTAACGTGTGCGCTAAGAAATATGTAATCAATGCTATCTCGTGACCTTGTTTCATCCTCGTGTATTGGTGGGTTGTCACCGATGTGGCAGTTCCTTAAACCTCTGTTGGTTGTAAAACTATATTTTATAATCTTAAGTTTTTCCCAAGATATTTTCCGTAACTGTTTATAATAGTTATTACAAGGCCATAAATAAGGGTCACGAACAAATAAATAAATATTTATCTTATACACAGAATTTATTCTAAAGCATTTTGTTTAATTAAGGGGAGATAATATTTTATTAGTATATGATAAAAGTAAAAATATGTTTAGCGGTCTATTGTATTGCAATCAAGTTACTTGCTGTTAGGCAGTAAAATAATTTATATAAATGATAAGATGTGATATTACTTGATAAATCTCGATATGTTTAAAGTATTGAGCTTTTCAAACGATAATTTTTATAGGAAATGCATGTATCACACTATATAATATGGACACCCCTCTTCTTCTCCCTCTTCCTTGGCGTCAGCCATCAAGCGAGCTATACCGACCGAGAGGCCCCCGCACGTTGTCGAATATAGTGCCAACTTTTGCAGATAGAGGGTAGCATGTGGTCAGCACAATGATCCCAACATCCATTATTCTCAGTTTTCTAAAACGAGGCCACGACTTCCTTATTGACGTGGCTCCTCATTTTCCCTCACGAGGTTGATTTTGACCCTGTTCCACACCTGCTGCCTCACGGATAAATTTCGGAAACTCCGTGGATCAAATCCAGGACGTCTGGATATGTAGCCAGGAACTCTGACCACTGGATTACAAAGGCGGTCACCCTCTTCACTATTCCTTAGTTTACCACTCCGAGTTAATGCTCACTACTGGAGCGGGGAATTACGGAGGGATCAGAGTTAATCAAACAACCTCCAAATTACACAAAATAAGTATTAACGACCATAAATGGACTAGACACAAGGGCAGAAATAACGGATCTCCACGAAATCACCAAATCAAAGACAATAAAGGAAATATACAAAGAACGAAACCCAAAGATCTATGAAAAGGCAGACCACTATGGAAATGAGATGGTACAAACTACGGGGCGATACGACCCGCAAGAAAGGAGAAATTATAAACGATCTAAACTAGTTTAAGATAGCAAAGTAAAGGTACTTGCTTACACCTACATAACCAGAAACATAATCACAAAAATCCTACCACAAAAGTTACCACCTTAAAAAATATATAAAAAAATCTCACAATCAGGGTAAAATTTAAATTAAGAGCGTCACTACACGGAGCCACTTTTAGTGGTTGACGCGTGCCACAGCCACTGACGACTTTTACGTATACATAGGATCAAAATTGTGCATTCAAACGGGGCCACAACAATGACAATGGTAGGCGATTAGCTGGGCAGAAGCTCGCCCACTTTGCCGGTGACTCCATGACGCGATCGAGCCACTACTAGTATACCATTGTTTTGCATCGGTGAGTTTAGACGGAGCCACATCCATCAGCCAATGACAACCGGCATTTTATTTTAAATCAGTCTATCGAGTAATGTGTAGCTGTTATCGCGAAGGGCCAATAGTGTAGTAGTGTCATTCTGCACTTAACATTTTCGAATATTTCATCAAACAAGTTTTTGGACATTCTAAAGTACAGAAAAAAATTTCATCATCTTGTCTCAAATCTTCATATAGTATTTTGGTAAATTCCTTTTGATGATCTTTCAATCAACAAATGATGAACATGCATTGTTCGGTTTCTCCTGTGCTTCTTCTCTATCAACAGAAGAAGAAGCAACAGTTCATTAACCTCGCACGTCGCCATCTAGCTTCGAATGGCCTGAAAATGATGTTGTGGCTAAAATATACCAGTACAGTGGCTAGCATGATCGATTGCAGTGGCAATAGTTAAATATTTAAATAGAGCTTGACTGTATAATACAGTAAATGTAATACTTAGTAATGTAATGTGCTTTAATAAATTAATAGTTTGAAACTTACAATGTACACAAAGGCAGTACGTTCTAGTAATGTATAATCTATAAATCCTACACGCTTCGTATCATCCGAGTTTTTTTCATATCCGAGTTAGTCTCAGGCCCAATAACCTCGTTTAACCACGAGTGTACTCTATTACCATTTTTTTAATACAGTTTATAATAAAGCGCACCACATCTTATTGTAAAATCTGCCATAAATAGGTTTTAGAGTTGAATTATTTTATAGAGGACACATAAAAATGCCAGGTTAGTATCAGACTACTTAAAGGCAGAATGGTACTCGTTTATACACTTTATAGATTTAGGACTAGCTTAGACTCCTTTTTAAGGGTATTTAAAGTGTACTTTCTGAACCGAATATATCAGCACACCACTTGAAAATCAGCTCAATTATGAAGCGGAAAAAACATCCTGTCCACCGGCCGTTAATTCATCACTTTTAAAAAGGGAAGCTCCAATGTGTGATCCTTAGTTCAGTAGGCAGACGGAATTAAGGTGTCAGACCCCTCCGAAATAAAAACACCAGACGTCCTTGAACAGACTGTTAGTGAAGGGACGTTCATAGGAATGACCATTATTTTTTATGCTATTTAGAAATTGCTGGTAATTATTAACGTAGATGGGTAAATAATGGTGCGAAATAATTCACAACAAACAATGTTGTAAAATGAATTTAAATTTATTATACTAAACAGGAATTAAAAAAGCTATAAAATTATATTTAAAAAATTAATTTACATTTAATTGACATTATAAAAAAGTATTATTAGTGAATACATGAAATATTATATTTATAAAAACTACTTTTAATCTGATGACAAAGGACCTTGTATCTACTTCTAGATATTTTTAATTATTACGTCTCCATTTGGGGTGGCTGGATCCCTCTGCCATTCTTTCTCGTCCCTCTTTGTCTTATGTAAGAATTGTTCTAACCCCCCATTCCCCTTTGTCAGCAAAAATAAGCCAAGCTCAAACCCCCCTCCAAGCAGGTATCTACGTAGTGCTCAAACGCTCCCTAACCTAATTATAATTTCAATTGAAAATTATATGTAAGAATGTCATGTTCCTGGAAATGTGAGGTGATAATAAACCGAATCTACGAATTAATTATAGGAAAAGCTAGAGAACGCAGATGATGGGAGGAACATAGACTAATATTGTACTATGGAGTACCTTATTTAAATCTTAGTTTTAACAGTCTCATGTTTCTAATCTGATAAATGAGGCACCATATTCCTAACCATCAGTTTCCAATTGACATACGAATCGCCTGTTCCCTCCACCCAGATATAATCACTAAAGAAAGAGGACTGCTGGCCCTCCAATGGGAAAAACGCAGGGTGTGGAAACCATTGGTGCAGAACTACAAAAATATCGGTCGAATTAAATACGGCTCGCCTGTTGTTATTTTTACGCTAGGGTTTTGTTTATAGAAAGCAGAGTGTGGGCCACGCGAACCCAAAGGGCGAACAGGGAGGGGGGGGGGGTAGTGGTAGGCGGGTTGCTGTCCCCCGGCGATAAAAGGAGATGGTGAACCACAAACATAGGCTAGTGCTTCACCCATTCCACAATTATATATTTTAATGTTTTTGGTATTAAACGTGCACTTTTCAACAATAAATGATTTAATAACTAACTTAAGTACCCGGCGGTTCCCAGGAGAAATGTTTTAGTCCAATGCTTGTACGTGGAAGGTAACTTTAAGGTTAGTGCCTTTAATCCCTGCATTTCCCGGACTCCAAACAGGTTTTTAAATAATTTAAATAAATCTAATCCAAATTTTAAAATTCCGGCTTCGAGGTGTATGTACTGTACATGTTCGTGAACAGGCAATATTAATTTTTAATTTTCTTTTAGCACGACGTCTTACTACCCGTTCGGGTTATAGTAGCTTTGTAGTAATTACGCTAATGGTTTTATGGATTGTAAAGGTTATATTTATAGGAAGTGTACCCGCATTTGTGCAGAGGGAGATTGGAAAACCATTTTGAAATCACCACCCTCAGGAAACCCAACCGAGATTTTAACCTCAACCTCCCTGTCATCGGTAGTATAGCCTGCTGCGATAATAGCGTCCTAGACCATGCGACCACCAAAATGGACTAATTTTTAAAATTAAGACCTTTGTGTGTGGTAGATATTGCGCAATACTCTTAACAAACTTTGCAATTTATTAATATCAATATGTATATAAAACCATCACTAACATTTATATATATACCCCCCCCGTGGTGTAGTTAGCTAATGCGCTAGTTTTGTGTTGAGCTAAGCTGCCGAGAACTACGGGGAGATCGAGGTTCGAACTTAGGTCGGATGAACTGAGGGGGGTTTTTCCTGTATTTATAATTATATATATAATATATAATATTAATATATATATATATTATATATATATAGATATCCACATTTCCTGCAAACACAAAAGCTAAACATGCTGAAACATTGTTAAGAATATAACTAAGAAGAATGACACTACATTATGGAATCTGGTAGGAAATAGTTTTTGAAATACCCCCAAAAAACGCAATGGCCATTGATTTTGCCAATGATACTATTTTACTCCCTATTATTGGTGATACTTTAAATATATTCCTACTATATGTCAAAATTTGCCACTTCTGATCACATGACTTGTATGAATATATATGAAAGTATTTCTGGTAACTTTTGTGATTGTAAAATACTGTTCACCCTACCAGAGTACTACTCTAGCATAAGTGTTTAGGAGAGGGAGGAAGTGGGTGTGGAATATGGTCAAGGAACCAGTGTGTGACGTCACATGGTGGGTGGTAAAAATATTGTTTTGGTGCTTGTAATAAAAGATTAATTAATATATTTGTTAAAGTCATTCATATTTAATTTTTAACATAGTAATCTCAAAGATTAGATTGGGCCAAGTTCCACAATAAATGAATCCACTTTTTTTATTGAAATATTAAAAGTTCAATTTCTAAACACTGGATTTATCAGAACTCTTCTTACGAACTAGTTTAACCTTGTGCAACAGCAGTAGCACTAATACACTCAGCCCAACAATTAGAATTTGAATATTTTTACAATAAAATGAGCTGTTACAAAAAATAAACTATTTTAGGCTCTACTGGGATTAATTTAGCTTCTCTTAATCTTGTAGTCTGAATCCCTTGATTTCAATTAGATAATAAATGAGTGAATAGCTAAGTAATTTAATTTCAACTTTCGTTGTCTATAAATTAGTAACACTGACTCATTCAAAATACGTTGTTAAAACGTTAATTTACTTAAAAACTCTGAGCAAGTTTCATAGTACCATTATTTATCTAGAAATATATGTTCTTTAATACGCTTTGTTTCTGACCTTCGTGTACTATCTACCGCTGATGAAATAGCTTGCCCACCGGTCAGTAAGAGGACATCGGAGACCCATCACAGCCATCAAACTCAAGCCAAGAAAAATATGAAAAAGGAAGTTTTTTTTTTTCAATTTTCTCAAATAAATGTTTGAATAATAAAATTGAATGGTATTAGGTTATTTGTTCAACTCTCTGAGGAGGAATAGCATTATATTTTCTATGTATACTCAGGGAATGATCAATTCCTAAAAACCAAAACTATTTTTCCTAGAAAAAAATAGATACATCTCACTTAAAGTATAAAAAATACAATTTGCAAATGAAATGTCTAGAGAAGGGTGAGATGTCAGTTTTAGAAGAGCGTAATAGAGAATGCTATTGTTAGAATTTAAACTAAAAGACAATATTATTTGTGGATAATGAAGTATAACGCAGCAAAATAGTCACCCACGTCAATGGGAACGCCAACTTTTAATATCAAGCTCATTAATTCTTTTTTTTGTCTGTCACGAGGAGGTCTTGGTTTGAATCTAGGCTGGGTGTACTGAGGGAAGTATTTTCCTTAAGGTTCAAATATCCATACACGACAATTAGGGAGCCGATTCATTGGCCGCATGTTCTAAGGCGCTACCCTTGCAATAGACCAGACTGATAAAGACGGGGAAATCGGAGCTCAATCCTGGTCGAGTGTAGTGAGGGATGTTTTACTTAAAATTGTTTTTACCTATCCCTCCACGCAAATTAGGCTACACTTCCTCTAAATTCAATCCTCTTAATCATTAACACATAAGTGTAGCTAGTACATGAGCTTATAAACCGAACGGGTAGTAAGACACGGTGCTAAACAAAATTAGTAGGGTATATTTCCTCTATTTCCCCAACCGTATCAAATTAGCGTAATGAAATTATATACGTATAACTGTACGGGTAAAAAAAAACCTATGCCATCTTTATAGTCCTTGGATGTAATTATGTAGAGATTATAAAATATCAACACCACGTTACCAGCCGATTTTATATATTTTCAAGACATTTGAAAAAATGTAAGTTATCCGGAAACACATCAATCATAGTCGATGACTGAAGGCATCTAATCTTATTGTTCTTGCAAACTATAAACAATCACAGGAAAACATGTTCACCTGATTGGTTAGCAATAAACTTTCAATATACGTTTCCGAAATTCTGAATTTACAAAGTCAAAACTTGATGATTTAGAGGTGAAACACTGTGTCTGACCATATTGCCTGCCATATTTTTAATTCTTAAAAACATAAATTCAAGTAAAAACTAAAGGGATTTTAATGGTTTAGCCACATTCAGACTACAAAATACACAATTACAGGCTACAAGGGAAGTCATCACATTATAAATCACGTGACTAGAGCATAACACTTGGATATTTGAAGAAGCTATTAATTGTTGCGTCATTGATTTTGAACGCAAACAAATTGGACGTATAAGGCCCTAAAATGATGGGTTGAAATACTTTCTACCAGACCCTTGTGTTAATAAGTTCATTCAAAAGTCGTCAAATAGATTTGCGTTAAAAAAAATAGTGGCACAAATATACAAAACACACGCACGTGATACTTTTACTTAATACGCTGAGTATTTTTTCCAGCGAAAGTAAAAAGCATCAAAATAAATGTGAGTGAAATAATGCGAGTAAATGTGAGTGATAAATATGAGTATATAAGTCTTGTTTATTGATTACTTGTTTTTAATAAAGGTATATTTTGAATAAACATTCATATATTTTATACAAATGTAAATCTTATAGTTTAATTTCATGGCAACTCTTTGATAAGTATTTTAATTTTTATAGGACGTGTAAAATTAACGTATGTAACAAGACCATCTAACATGGTTTGTACCCGCTTTGGTGGCCTATCCTGGTTGGGTTAACTAAGAGTGATATTTTTCTAAACGATTTTTCACCCTCCCTCCATGCAAATGCGGGTATATTTTGTCTATGTGCAACATTCCTTATTCCTAACACATTTGCCAAATTAGTACTTTAGCTTACATCCCGAATGGGTAGTAAGACGCGGTGCTGAAAAAAAGAACATTTGGACCCATTAATCTATGCTGCAGGGATTAAATAAATACATAAAACATTGTTTGAATTTAAGTAGGCTCACACTAAGACTAGCTATATTAATATTTTTTCTATGCTTTATGTTTTTCTCAAATTTTTTCATTCTTTTTCTATATTTAAAACATTTTAACATGATATTAATTGGAGTTTGAATCCCGGTTGAGTGTACTGAGGGTGGTCTTACAAAATGATTTTCCATTCTTTTTCCACACGAATGCGGGTAAATTTCCTCTAAATTCAACCCTCATCATCTCTATCTCATTAGCGTCATTATTACTTATGCGTATAGCCTGAACAGATAGTAGGACGCGGTGCTAAAAAACAAACAAAAATAACATGACTTTATATATATATATATACTTTAATATATATATTATATATATATACATATATTTAATGAACTATACACCCATTTCAAAGCTGGTACTAATTTATTCGGAATGAAACGTGTATGTATAGGTATAGGTCGATACATACAACGTGTATCTAAAACATTGCATCAAACTTTGGCAGGCTATTCCTTGGGTGAAAATAGAATAATTCACATCAGCAACCTAGGGTCCATCTTGAATAGTAAGGGCGGTATACACCCATAAAGATAGAGCTAAAAACGACTGTTGTGTTAAATATTATGAAAATTGCTTAGGGTATTACAATGAATATTTATATACTACTTATTGAAACCTTGATCATTAATAAATTAAATGGGCTGTTACCGTTACCCACCCCCATTATGTAAAAAGGGGGGGGGGGGGTTGTAAGACTTTTTTCTGCAATAAAATATGTAAGAGTAAGTATTGCCAATTCTGACTTAAGATTAAAAAACAAGGAGTAAAATTTAACAAAAAAGGTGTCTTGAAGAAACTGTCTAGCTTTCCCCTTTTCCAAGATAATCACACAAGTTTGAGCTCAGAGACAAATGCATCTAACACAACTATACTGGCTCCCTACTTGGCAGGAATTAACACTTGTCTCTGAGCTCAAACTTGTGTGATTATCTCGGAAACGAGGAAAGCTAGACAGTATCTTCAAGACACCTTTTTTTGTTAATTTTTACTCCATGTTTTGTAATCTTAAGTCAAAATCAGTAATACTTACTTTGACATATTTTATTGTAGAAAAAAGTGTTACAACCTCGTCTTTTTTACATGATGTGGGTGGGTAACGGTAACAGCACATTTAATTTATTAATGATCAAGGTTTCAATAAGTAGTATATAAATATTCATTGTAATACCCTAAGCAATTTTCATAATATTTAACACAACAGTCGTTTTTAGCTCTATCTTTATGGGTGTATACCACCCTTATTATTCAAGATGGACCCTAGGTAGCTGATGTGAATTATTCTATTTTCACCCAAGGAATAGCCTGCCAAATTTTGATGCAATGTTTTAGATACACGTTGTATATACGTCTCTTTCCTAATAAAGTAGTACCAGCTTTGAAATGGGTTTATAATCTTAATGTTAATTTTTTGAGTGCCAATATATTCATGATATTTTTTATTCTTTTTATTTGATAACCTTGTTGCAAACTTATAAGACATGAGTAAGATACAATATACTGTATGTATGTGAACCAAAGGTCCTGAGTTTGCCTATTTGAATAACAACTTTGATTGAAATCCGTCAGGCTAATTTAAAATTTACAAAATTCAAATACGGGTACAAACATAGTCCTCACACAAGAATTTTTCATTTGGAATTTTAAAAATTAAAAAACGAAAGTTATATATTCAGCCATAATGATATTAAATTAAAAATTTTAAGGTGAGGGAAATGTTTCATACGAGTAGTTTAGGCCAGATGAACAACTAGGGTAACACAATTTAGCTTAAGACTTGAAACCAAACAACTTAGAGCAACAACAACAATTAATAATAAATAACCAAGAAACGGTAGTTTAAGTTTTGAATCCTCACACTTTACTATTATGTTTTAAATAAAATTTTGTATCTAAACTAAAGTATTGATCTTCCCATCATTAAAATAAATGATACAATGTAATAAGTCAGGAACACAATTTTCAAAAATTTGTTATCAGCAGAGCCCGGATTTTGATGACATGTCATCCTATGTTTGGTAGTACATCACAGACAATTATGACGTCCATATAAATTCTGTTCATGATCTCACGGTCGCGAAAACAATTTTTTGGTCATTTTTTGTAGTTTTAGATTTTAGGTCATATTTTCCTGGTTTGCGTCATGTTTGAGAAATATTTAGGCATTGTTGAGCATATTAATGTTTAGGCATTTATCTTGAATAAGTATGTTTTTAATACACTGTAGTATAGGGGTAAAAGCTATTGGATTCAGCTCTAGAGGTCCCGGGTTCGATTCCCGGCGCTTTCAAAATTTATATGTGAAGCAGTGTGTCTGAAACGGGGCCAAGCTCAGCCTCGTGATTACAAATGTGGAGCTACTCGAATAAAGCAGTAGAAGCTCCGGTTTAGAAAACTGAGATTAACGGCCGAAGGGCACGATGTTCTGACCACATGACATATCCGCAAATGTTGGCACTATTATCGCTTGCGGTGGTGGCCGCTCAGTCGGTATTGCTCGCTTGCGGGCTCACACCATGAAGTATTTTTTTAAATACTATCGATATTTTATAAATGCAACAATACTCAAACTTTTTTTTTTTCAACGCAAAACTATCATTATGAGAAGATAATGCACATACGATCTTTGTATCCTCTTTGCTTGTATGTTTTGAAAATACACATTTCGGGTGAGACACTGTAATTAAGTTGGAAGGGGTGCGTTGGGAGGCGACAGCTATTACTTTTAAATCAGATATTTGTAGATCAATTAGTGGCTGTGAAACCTGGGAGCATTTCTCCCCTGGAAAATATCTGCCCCCCTCTACCCCTTAGATGTATTTCAAATTATCTGATATTATCGAATAATCGAATATAAAGATGAAATCAAACTCTAAATGACTTCTAGATGCATTTAATTTTCAAAAATTTGTTAGAGATTACTTTAAATAATTTCTAGAGGCATCTAACTGTCAGAAACAATCAGGCCAGGAGCACTCTAAATATCTTCTAGAGGCACCTAATTTTTTTAATCCAAAATACTACCATTCCAAATAGATTCTATATGGATCCAATTTTCAAAATATTTCCGGGCATTCCAAACAGATTCTAGAAGCATATATTAAACAAACGTACAGTTGACAACTCCAAATAGCTTCTAAAAACATCAAATTTTCAAAAATATCTAGGTGAGGACCATTCTAAATATCGTCTAAATATATTTTTTTTATTGCTGGAGAGGACCAATTTAAATAGCTTCTAAAGGAAGCAAATTGTCGGGAAAAATTAAGGCGAGGATCATTCTAAATATCTTCGAGGAGCATCCAAATTTCAAAAATTTCCAGTGGAGGACTACTTTACTGTAAATAGATTCTAGAGGAATATAACTTCTTTTTTTTTAATCAAGGTGATGACAACTCAAAATGACTTCTAGAAGCATTCAAACTTCAAAACATTTTTAGATAAGACCATTCCAAATAATTTTTAAAATAATTTAGCTTTCCAAAATTTGGGAGGACTAATATATATAGCTTTTAGGGGCATCCAATTTTCAAACATCTAATAGGTAGGAGGTTGGTGGGGTGGTGGGATTGAAGGCAAATCTCTAAATATAAACTTTTTTTTGTTCACTACCCCCTCCCGCCTCCCCCCCCCTTCCACACACACACAAATAAGGTTCCATCGCCACTGAGATCAATATTATAATCATCAGAATGAGCGAATCTAGTTGTTAAAGGCATCGCATATTATATATATATATATATATATATATATATATATATATATCTTAGTTTCCATTTGTAAAGTGCATGTTTGATTTAATCGTGTGCATTCATTACGAGTTTTTATTTATATTTTAAGGTCATTTTTTGTCAATTTAAAGTCATACTTGATAATTTTTACGTCATATTATCTATAGGCTCTGTTTATCAGTAAGCTATTCGAAATTAATTTAGCTCATATAAACAATAATATAGTGTCATTTATCATGAAAAAATACTATGTAGATCAAAATCAATAGAGCCACTTTAGAAACATTCCAAATTTTCAAAGATTAGTCCCCTAATTTCCGAACTATAATTAATGTCACGAGTTTAATTCGAGGTAAGACTATACAACCTATAAATATAGCAAGTTAAAACTAAATCAATTAAACTGTTTCGTCTGTAGTTACAAGCAGACAAAGGGAGACACTGACAACATTTTCAAATTTTTTTTTTATTCGAAGGTACCGTACTACATAAAAATCAAGATCCATCATAACTCGAGGTTGAACATGTTCCCAATTACAATAGCTACTTTCTCTGTGTGTGAAAGAAAAAAAAAACCGTTTTTATAACAGTCTACCAATGGTATTCAGCCTGAGGTACACATAGCCCCGAGGGTACGTAAAGGAAATCTTAGTAGGTATGTAAAATGTATATAAATTTATATTTATATTAATTTAATTGAAAACATTGAATAGTCAGGGCCAGATTTAGGGTTAGCCTTAAGAGCCCTGGAACATGCTATCTGGGAGTGCCAGCTTTTTTCTCTATTCCTCTCGCTCCTATTATTATTATTAGCACCACGTCTTACTACCCGTGCGGATTATACGTACTTACGCTAATGTGTAATGGTAGAGTGATTGTGAAGTGAAATGGAGGATCTAGAGTTTAACGTGGAATCCGAACCACGGTGGAGGCCTGGCATTCCTCACATTCACAAGTTGTGATTAATACACGTCTTGTTAGAGGTGAAAGAAGGGTTTGGCAATCAGATAAATTTGTGCCGGGACCGGGGATTGAGCCCCGGACCCCCAGCACACAAGTCTGACACCTTACCCCTAGACAACCAGGTCACCCTCTCGCTCCTAAATGTAGATTATAGAATATGTATAAGTTGCATTATACACGAACAACTTTGAGAATAACGAAGTTGATGATAAATTATATCTGAGGGTCCATGAAAAATAAAAAAATATGGTTGAATACTACTGATCTATGACAGTGGACAAAAAACATGGAATGTTGTAGCTCAGGTTGCAACTACAATTATTTACCTTACCGTGAAAAGGCAACAGCAAAGTAACAAGTAAAAGCAATAAACGTGAAACAACACGAAACTCGTATTCACTTTGGCCCAGCCAACCAAGAATCATCCATAATGTATAAGAAATAGAGGAGAAACTGTAATACTGTTCACAGGCTGGACCAAGCAATGGGAGATGGGGAATAGGGGGCGGGTTATGTAAGGTTGGCTCGCCTTGCATTGCCTTCGGTACGACCAACAAAGTAATTTCTGTGTGTAGCTAACTGGAAGCAAATTGTAAAATGTGAGACTCCACAGAACTTCTCTTTTACCTTTCCTTTGTAGAAAACTTCAGGACTCTGCACAAACATTTTAAAATCACTTTATTTTTGTTTTAGCAGGGTAAAGAGGAAAAGAAATGCTAGGAGAGATAAAAAGACGTCAGGCAACACAACCTTCTTGGATTGATGCGCATATAGCTATGAAAACAAAGAGGTTTATATACCTAATCTGCTAAATTTTAAGTTTTTTGTTGTTTGAATGAGCTTTACATAGTTTCAAATTAAATGTGGGCCAAAATGGTTTCCTTTGTAAGAAATGTTCGATAAATCATTAAATTTGCCAAACAGTGAAATTTTATATTAAGCTAGTACAGATTTAAAATAAATTCACAAATTAATACAGTTTGTATTTTGTGAGGAAACTGAAGACTAAATGACAAATTAAGATAAAATGGATGTTGTCTTCGCTACTGGTAGATTATGATATTAACTATGTTGTTGTTTTATTATAACCATTATTTGAGGTATTAAACGTTCACTATACAAAACGACTGATTATAATCAAGATGCGGCTTACAAACTAACTTAATTCTAGAATTTATCAAATACCCAACCCCCTTGATTTTTAATTTATCACAGTGAAAAGCGTATATTTTGGTCATTCCGGGAATCGTTCTTGGGCAGACTCACTACCGACTGATACAAGACGTCGGGCCAGCAATATAGTTATGATTTTGTTATTTTAATGATCGATTTTAAAAATGCAATAATATCTTCCAAAAAAAACTGAACAAATATGAACATTATAGTTTACATATGGCCGATCAAGTCAATCTCTTGTTTCCCCAATAATAAGGATAATATCCAAACTAGGCATTTGACTCACATTGTACTTGATTTTTGTTGGTAGTGAGGTCAGAGATCAAACCCCATATGTATATGTTAGGGGTTATTTACCATATTTGATATTTATTCTGCTTTTCCAAGTCTTTTTCAAAACTAATATTAGGGTATTTGCCAACCTTATCATCTTGAATTAGGGTAAGTTGCTGATGACCCAATTGCAGACGACCTTAGTGCAAATGACTCAATTGCTGATGGACCCATTGCAGATTACCAAATTGTTGATAACCTAATTTCAGATGACCAAATTATGTTGACCTAATTTCAAATGACCAAATTACTGATAACCTAATTTCAGATAACCAAACTATGATGACCTGATTCCATATGGCCAAATTGCTAATAACCTAATTTCAGATGACCTATTTGCATATGACCCAATTAATATTAAGATTAGCCAGCCACAGTTACAGTAAGTGGCGTAATTAATCAGACCCTATCACGATTCGTTGGAGCCTGCCTGATGTGAAAGATATTCTTCCCCTTTCCTCTCCAACTCCATTGATCTCCATCCCAGTTATTCTCATTTCTGTCACATGGTGATCTGTACCTCCCAACTCTTAATCATAAAACGTTTTATTATATCGTCTGCTTAGATTGTTCTTGTGCATGTGCAGATGAATGCCCACATGAGGGAGCTTGCTTCAGTTTTGTACTTCCTTCCAACTCATGCTCTTCCCTCCTCCATCCAGATTATACCCTTATTCCTCCACTCTTCTTCTTAATACACTCAGGGCATGCCCTTTCTCCTTGTTTATCCAGATTATGCCCACCTATCCTAGTACGCCTTGCTCCATTCAGACTATACCTCTCCACATGCCATTGTTTTATGAGCAAAATATAAATGATAGAAAGTTTTAAAGAAAAAGAGGGTTAGGGTGAAATAAATAAAGGGGATTCTTTTAGGATTATATATTGAGTCTAATAAAACATATATAAACTAGCCCATATTCAAAATTTTGCCGTATTTTGCCGTATTTTTTCATGGCGACATCCCAGCCATCGTCTTACTGGAACTTGAGGATTGGATCCTTCACTGGTCAGAGTCCGACTGCTGTTAACACGTCGTCAGGATCAGGACTCAGGCCAGGTGATTTAAGCGATTCTTTCTTCTCAACGACGGCTGGTTTGTCTTTAGACAATAAACCTTTAGACAATAAACCAAGCACTTTTCGTCGCAGCCCTCCATAGACTTCTAGGATCCCACGTAGCAGGGTTATGACAACCTAGCCTGTGGATTGTTGAATCACGCGTTTCCGTGTAGCCTTTTTTCACATTCTGCGATGCTGTATCTTAAATATCCCCGTCAGAACTCCACATTGCTCAGCTCCACCAAAGTGTACCCTAGCCTGCGGAACATTGCAATAGCTCTGAAACTTTTCACTCGCTTTTATAAAAATGCGTGTCCTTCCCCTCCATGAAGGGGAAGTCGTTCTCGCTAGATGGTTTTATCTGTATTTATCCGGGGATTATGTATAGCATCAAACGCTAACCATTTATAAACCCTATCTCCATCACGTCTAATAATCTTCACTACAAGGTATACATCAAGATACTAAGTTTTTCTGAGATCCTTTGCGCAAAATCTTCCCATGATAGGTCAGATATAATGTTTACAATGCACTATATCTTCTGGAATGGGCTAGAACAAGTTGTTACTCTCATCGCTCTGTCTCAGTCTCACTTATGGCTCTTAACAAAATGAAATATATAGGTTTACCCTGAATATATTTTAGCAGGAAGGTCCTAGGATTTGACATGACACCCTTATATTTCTTGAACAGCTCTACAGACCAGTTGGTGGTATAGCCCTTTGCGAAATCATCTTTATGCTTACTGATACGAACGATATCACCAACTTTAGACTTGTTAGGTGTCGGATCTATTGTTATAGAACGTCGATAGACGAGTGTACTGTTGGGTTGTACTCGTCTAGAAGATGTTGTCAGATCAATCCATCGATACGATCCTTTAATAGTTAATCTTGTTCATTTCATGTTCTTAAGAGTTCGATAGAATCGTTCCACAACACTGGCCTTAACATTGAAGTTAGACAAATAGTTATATATCCTCTGTCTTGACATGAAAGTTTTGAGATCGGCATTACAAAACTTAGTCCCATTATTTGTGGTTATATGAAGTATACGGATCGGGAACAGTTTGCGGTCAGTGGTTGAATAACATGTACTATAGCTGTGATAACGTTCCTCCCTTTCTTAGCCTCAATGGGTAAAACTCAAGTGCTTTTGAAATAGATATTGATAGCTGTAAGAAAGTACTTTAATCCTTTATTAGCTTTAGGGTAGGGTATCATGTCTACCAGATCAGCCTGTACTAACTCGTTCAACCCACAGACTATGGCATTTCTTCTAGCAAAACGTCGTATTGCAGGATGACGAAGTTCATATGCAATCTCCTCCTTGATGATAGACATGTTTGTGGACTAATTAACCAGACATGATAAATACTTTATAGTACCCCAGCCTCACTTAATTTTTCGATTATCGAAACAATCTCATTATTATACGACAAAAGATTTCCTCTGCTTGATGAGTACAAGAGTCGTAATCAATCGACCAATTAGATATGATCATCCCAAAAGGTGTAATAGACCGCTCTTCCTCTCTGTCTTGTATAGCCCTTCTCTTTAGAGCTTATTCTCAGGAAACATAGGTTTAATGATGCTTAAATACTTCAGTCCTGTGCGCGACTTTAAACGACCGCATGGTTCGTTCCTAAACAGATGTGCGTTCGTTTCCTCGGGCATGGAATTATACACGTTAAGATGTTGACCATGGAGACCAATCAGAATGGATATAATTCAGGATTTAGTATACAAATCATACTTTTTATTTGTAGTGCTTTTTTAAGAAATGTCTGAGTGGAGACAATTTAGAATGGATACAATTCAGTCGTCTCACTATTTTTGTGTCACTAGCATAGAGCTAGTAATATTACTTATTTATATAGGCTACTATACTGCTTCTCTGTGTTTTAGATGCTGATTAATTAAACAAAGAGCATTCCTGAAAGAAATACCAGATGACAGGAGACCACTGGATCGACCAAGAACCAGATGGTGAGATGAAATGAGGAATGATACGAAGGAGTTCGCAGGCGAAGAGAACACATAGGAGGTGGCGCCGGATAGGATAATGTGGAGGCAAGCTGGTGAGCTTGGGACATGATATAAATTGTTCCGGATCACCAGATGATTGAATGAGTGTATGCTTACAAAATAATGACAAAAAAATTGTTTAGTATGACTGAACTGACTCAAGTTCCTAATGATGTGCAGGCCAGTTTGATTTATTATTAAAGTAAGAAGCTCGGTAGTAATATGGATGTGACAGTTGTTTGACGAGTATGAAAATGGTACCTGTCATACTTGTATTTTAGCTCTGAGTACAAAGATATTCTGCTGGCCTTAAGTAAATGCAATGGTCAAATTCATATTATGGCAACACTGTTTGGGAAGTATTTTCTTGCACATTGCCATCTGGATGCTAGAGCTACTAGTAATGTTGAATATTGGATGTTGTGAATGTGGTTGTTGGTAACGGGCAGTAAAAATGCATTGAGGTTGGATTTATAAACAATTAAAGGACATTTCACTATGTTGATTTAGTGAATTAAATATATATTTGTCTTGTTAATGTCAAATTAATTTTATTTCTATGTTGACATAACAAAACAGCATGACCTTCCCTATTTGACCCCTTTAATTTTGAATCAGTTCATTGTGTATAAGCAGTCCTGTCAATATTGGTCAACTATTATTAAACATTCTGTAGGTAGAGAAATACATGGGACATGTTTTATAGTTTCTGTAGAATTTTTAACTAAAGAAACAAAAAGCTTTGGTTTGAGATGTAGGTCTGCAAGATTGTGTTCTTTTTAATCAAGTCTAAATCGAGTCAAATATCTCAAAAAGCTCCAGAGTTTGAGTATATTTATATATATATTAAAATAAATATGTGCTTAAAAGTAAAATAATATATTTAAAATGTCACCAGTAAAAAAACCATTAAATGTGAATACCACATCTTTAAAATATGAGATTTTAAAAATATATTAAATTAACGCATCCTCCTAAAATAAAATAAGAATGACACTTATTTTTATAGATAGTAAATACTTTTGAAAAAATAATTTTAAAAAATGGAAATGATATTTTTAAATTATAAATAACACTTTAAAAATTATAAATAAAATGTAGTAGAAAAATTAATCAAAATGGTTTCATTATTCATGTCTTTAAATACATTACAATTACAAATAAGTTCATAAAATGGACATTTTAACCAGCTGATATTTCCCCAAAATAAGCCTAGCCTTAATTACCATACAAGAAAACGTAAGAATCACAAGCAGTTAGAAATTTTAAATTTTTCATATCTCGTTTATTAGTCCTTAATGTAATAATCAGGCATGATCACTTTCAAGGTCTCAATTTCATTCCTTTTTACACAGTTGTGCATGCAGATTTCAAGGGCTTTCACTGGAAATTATATTATAATGAAATTTATTTCAATTCCTAGTGCTTAGAAAATAAGATAATTATAATAGTATTTCTAGTAAACAAAATGGTATAAAATGGTTTTTTAATTTAAATTTGTTAAGTTTAAAAAAATATTTACTGCAATGTTGATCAACATTGATTTTAGACAGGTTGAATAGCGTAATTCTACAGGCCCGCCAGGTGCTCGAACCGAGCCCCGTACCAGGGCCAAATTCCGGGACCCCCTTCCCTTTTCTAAGAACTTAACAATAAACCAAATTATATTTTTAATCAAGTAAATAAGTCTGAAATACTCTTCCATTTCAGAAGTAGTCATTACAAATAAAAAAACTTACCTAGCACATTATAATTTTGCTCTCCTTGCTCTCTGCATGGCAAAATCGTGAATAATATTGTTGTAGTTCAGTGAAGATGCAAGGTCGTGTTCAATACAGAGGAGGGCTAGCGAGTTAAGTCTTTCTTGTCCTGTTGAAGCCCTTTGTCAATTTTTCAGACTGTTACTTAGCCAGCTGAATGACCTTTCTCCTTCAGACAGTCACCGGTAAAGTACAAAATTAACGCAAAGCCATATACACATGTTTGAAAATTGATTGAAGATAATATTTTGAATAAATAGCGTTTACTAATTCTAACAACACAAGTTCACTGTTTTTTCCTAACACATTGATATGGATTGAAACAATCAATATTATATACCAATAGCATGATCCATTATTGAGATATAAGTTGTAAGAGGGTGAAAATGTGAGAGGAATGTAGATAGGTACCTGCAAGAAACTATAAATAGCCAACCCGAGGCTAATGTGTGACAGCATCTTGCAGGGTGAAGGACATCTGTTGTTTCCAGCAATGATTTGTATGGCCAGTTTTGGGTCATGTGATCGTGGCTGTGTTCCGATTGGTTGAAGAACATAGTTTCAAAACCAATAGTTTTTGAAATCAAGAGCGTATCTCTGCTGACTCCTCACATTCTTCAATGGTGAATCGATTCCTTTTACTAGCTTTTTTTTTCAGTAACTCAAAATTTTACTTCTATATTCAAGTTGTTTGCAGCCAAACGAGTTTCTGCCATAATTTCATTCCAACTGTCTCTCAGTTTTTTTAAGTCCTTTTTAAGGTCGCATAGATGATTAATTTCCTCACTCAGAGTTAGCCCTCTGTCCTGGATGACTATGTTGACGTCATTGATACAAGACAGTATTTTGTACCAGATGGCACCAATTATCAAACATGTAAACGAGGAGAAGTAATTTCTCAAGGAGCGAGCTTCACTGTGTCCTTCTAAAATCGAATCCAGGGCCTTGAAAACCCAAGGAAGACGTTTCACGAAAGGCTGTGGGGCTTCCATCTGAGCACTCCTTGTTTTTGATGTTGAGACCATTCTAAAATTCCTAAGGTGTTGCCATTGTTCATATCACCTATGTTCGAACTGTCTTCATGAAAAGGCGAACCTCTAGAAGCCAGAAATAACGTAACATCCACCTTATTCGTATAATGGCTTTCCATTCAATAGCTTCACATTGAATTTGATTCTGGGTATCACTGTCGATTCCTCGTCTTTTCAGCGAGTGCTCCAAGGTTTTCCACGACACATATGCTTCCTTATGCTCACTACTGTCCTCATTACTTGGTTATCTTTTATATAACTTCTTCCGTGGAATTTCAGAAGGGCAAAAACCTGTGCTTACACATAAATAGCGGAAGCGCCTTTTTACTTTTTGGAATAGTAAACAAGGAAAACAGTACAGCACCTTTTTCGATGAGGTCCAAACTAACCAATCATGAGGAAATTATTCGCGATTATTTGCCGACTATGAAAACAACAAATATTTGCTGAAATTTTTTCCATTTAAATCTTTTGGAAAATTTGCACAATCAGTCTAAATTTTCTTGAAGTCAGGGTTTACTTGTGAAACAATGTTTTGTCAAATTGTATTTGTTATGAACTATGGCCACAATTCTGGATCAACTAAATTTGACATAGCTTTGATTTCACTATTCAAACTAGGATAAAAATCTCCAATGGTTGGTTCCGACAAGGGTAGGGGAGTAAGCTTATCTGATAATTCTTCATTGTAACTTCCTATTGGTGGTGTAATATATTCACTACTAACAGATACAAGATATTCTTTTCTCTGTGCACTACCCGACTTGAGTTTGTACATTTTTTTAAACGTTTTTACTCACTTTCACTTTTACAAAATAAAAAATGCACGCAATAACCATAAAACACTAAAATGAGACACACACTATTCCAACTATAGTTTATTTGAGCTTGAATCACCACCCGAATCTCTTCACAGACCAAATTTAATCTATATAATATTCTATATACATAAAAAAAACTCCATGAAAGTGACGAACCCTTCAATCCAAAGTGAAGAACAAGACTGGACTGAAACATTGATATTGTTGGAAAAATTGTTTGCGGAAAAGTTGTCATAAAATCATAAAAAAGAACAATGACGTTTTCAATTATCAACCCATTCAATTATAACTAATAAGCTGCATTTCTTCGAACTGTCAGCTATACCACCACCGCCAATGTGCCATTATTCCCGTGGAGGAAGCCTCAGTGGATGGGCTGGACATGCACTAATTCTTACCTAGTTTGTTAAAAATTTTACTTTATTGCCTGTCATTTATTTTTTATTTCCTCTCATTCGTCACAAATAACTTTAAACTTGTGAACCTAAGCCCTTTGAAGTTCTGGGCACAGTACCACGGTACCAATAGCCCTGTAATTCTATGACTATATAGTAACTAATGCTAGTTTTGTAGTTGATAGTATTAACAAAAGTTTTAAATGTCTTAAGTTCAAAAACAATCAATATGTATTCTCAATGTTAAAGTTTTATTCAATTAAAACTTTAATTTAAAAATGGGGACATATAAAAATAATGATTGTTCAAGTATTTAGTACTTAGCTATTTTTATTTTCATTCCCTTGTCATGGCAATGCCACTCCAATCGAGGATAATTCAAAATGGACGAAAATATTGACTTAGTCTACCCGTTTTAAGTAGTATTAGAGATCTATTACAAATTTAAATCATTAATGTGAGATATTCTATTAATATTAACAATTTGTTAGGTTATCAAATGATTTATAAATGAAACCACCGATATCATCTAATTTAAATAGCCTATGCTTAACATTGTGTTTTAAAAATTGATTTGTTCGTAGATCAAGAAAATAAAAAATGATGAACCTAGAGAACTTTCAATCTCAATTTCAAGCTTAAATGAAGAGTTCGGCTTGAGAGAGCCCTTGTTTGAGATCATTTATTGCCACATGGTCAATAAAATTGTGCTAAAATATTTAAGTCATAACAAATTACATGACTATTTATTAGTTGAATGATTATCACATAGAAATTTGTTATGATTATTAAACAATTTAAGGACAGTGATAAAGAACTTAAAAAGTATATTGATTTTAATTCATTGTGAAATGGATTACTCTATTTTTGGTCAGTAAACATCAAATTAGACTTTCCAAATGACCATAAACCAACAATCAAAATCTTAGTTAAAGACGATTATTAAAATAGAGACGACAAGGTTTACCACAAAGGGTATTCAAAGATAATATTAAACATGCAACTAAAAGAAACTAGGCCTAATTCCATATCAACAATAGTTTTAATTCTTAGAAAAGAAAAGTTAGCTCCAACTTGGATCATCAAAAGAAAAGACACCAATGGAAACCGACTCCCAAGGTGGAGATCGTCGACGACTGAAAGGGTGTTCACCAAGGATACCAAATTTCACCATGATGATAGGAGCAGTGTCAAAACCGCTCAAAAGTATTCAAAGTTCTTATTACACATGTCCCCCATGGCAGCTACTAAGAGGATTATCTTCAGTGTTCGATAAGGTCCTTCTCACTCCCTTTGGTAATTCTTTAGTACTTAATATTTTAAAGCTTTTTAACATAGAAAAAATTATAAGTATAAGAAAAGTCTAAAACCATGAAATTTTAGTAAACGCCCAACAACTCAATAATAACCTCCTTCTTTCACAACTTTAAAGAACTAAGAAATTTGGATACAGCTGAACCATCCTATCAAAGATAAACCACAATAGGATGTCCAAATAAATACAAGGGGACAGAAAAAGGGGCAATAAAAGTGAGCAGCTGGAGTTCTTGTTTTGAATGCCTGAGAATCGACACACGAAACTCAGAACACGCAACTCACACTAGTTTCGGGAATAGTAAGTTGATGGTCGCCCTCAAAGAAAATTAAAGTGTAAGTACCCACAAAAAAAGATAAGGAAAACACATATAGCTTAGGGAATTATTACTAATCCAAATATTAAAGAAACTTGAAGTCGTTTTGTTGATATTTATTTATAATTATCATAAGTAAATATATTAGTAAAGATATATAGATGTTTTGAATAGTGTATAACATTATATAGGAATATTAATCATTTACAATAATAGCCGAGCTGGCAAAAGAAAAAGAGTTCTATATGATATAGAATAATTGACGCAAAACCAATATCAAGATAGAATGTCAATATGAACTCGAAATTATTACATCAGAAAAGAACAATAATAATTAACGCTTTCCTTTACGCATGGAACCAACTAATAAGGTTGCGTGACCCTCATAAAAAATGTCCATTATAAAATCTATCTCCACAATTCATAAAGAAAATTTCTCAAATTTCCCTCAACTTTTCTAAGTCTACTATAAATATTCCCCATATACACTAAAACTTTAAATAAGTTGCACAACCAAGTTCAATTAGCATTATCAAGAATAGATATTTAACTATAAGTGAAATTTGTTTCAATATATTTACAAAAGACAAAATCAAACATTAGCCCTCATAATATATTTTGTCCGTCCCATAATTAGATCAAAAGTTATCTCTTCAAAACTAATCTATACCCAATGAAACAATTCAGAACTATCGATATTCATCAATTAATCGACCCAAAGTCCCACATCAATCTAAGATCTTTACCTATCATAAATTTTCATTGCTGAAATTATACTAAGTTGCCGAAAAAGAAATTTTGAAAAGTTTTAAAGTATCAAATAAAGGTTTAAATAATTATTTAGTCGAAATAGAATTTTGTTCTTACATCTTAACAAGTTGAAGCCTTAGCTTCTTATTCCTCCATTCAAGCTAAGTCCAAGAGTGCCGACAAGCAGCCCCGCCGGCACTATATATACAAAACCAAGAGAACATTGGAGAACAGGATACAAGGTGGGGGAAAACATATGGATCACAAAGGGGAGGAGCGCACATGACAACAATAACTTCTACAATACACTCCAAACAACTGGAATCTTCTAGATTATAGTAGAACAAACCTCTCTTCATAGTTTAAGATCTTTGGACTGTATCTGGTTAGTGGCACAATCTAGTGGGCGCGGTTCGAACCTTGAAGGCAGCAGCCAGTCTCTATCGTGGCGCGATTAAGCTAGCTTGTGTTGTTGTTCTTCTCTCCAGCTCGGAGTCCAAGGCGCAGGGACGGTGAAACAGGTTAAGTTGTATATTTTCCTGACTCGACTCTTCTATGCTTGAATCCAAGCTGTGTAGAATTTGGCTACAAGTCAAAAATGTATCCAAGAGTAGTTAGGCAATGCAGTAAGGTAAAGAACCTTTCTGGTACTACTCACACTGTAAAGATTTTTAATTATTTAATTTATCTCTGTAAAGAAAACCTATTTTCGCTTTATGAGGTAATTGTATTATATTTGGAAACAGATATAGGAAAGGTGGATAGAAACATATACAAGGGACGAGCACAATATATTTCTATCCACCTTTCCTATACCTTGTATAGTGAATATATACAATGTCCAATGGCAGCAATATAAAGTGTGCACTGTGTTCTTTTCATTGTAAAAGCCATATTTTGTTTGTCCCCTATATGTGTTTCTATCCACCTTTCCTATACCTTCTTTCAAATATATAATTATTTCATTTGTAATAATGTGACAATTAACTCAGAGAGTTGTTATTGCTATTAATACATGTAGCCACTTTGACCCAAACTTCCCCAAGTGTATCAAGTTTTTCGTAGTCAAATATAAACAAAGAAAAAATTGCATTAAATTAAACATTGAAAGGAGGATAGAAGGGCAAGGCCTAAAAATTCAAGCCTAGACGTTTTTGTGAACCAAGAAACCGGCAACAACACCATCTAAGTGACCATAGCCTACCTATAACCATGCTGCCATGGTCCAGTCTTTGTTTTAGTCTATTCTGCTGAAGAAAGGGACTGATGTACCACCCAAATTACATAATTATGTGTTTTATTGCGTTTTAATTTTGAACTTTGAGGTCTACAGTTTTCTGTTAAGTGTGTAGGCCTTGGCTTGACCTTTATCCCCATTTTGATGTTTAACATATATATATAGCAATCTATAATAACCACCAGTTACACCAGTCCAATAAATTGGACTGTTCTAGAGTAAGAAGGGATTTTATTTTATTGTAATATGTACATGATAAATATTTGAATTAAATTGACAATCAATAATTATTAAAATACAAAAAAATCCTCACATATATTAATTTAACATATTTAAGGATTTGTGACTATCACCACATGAAAGGTGCACGTTCTCTTAGCAATTTAACTCCATTCTTCTCCCATTCAGGAGTGTAGATCCAAAGCTCAGGTGCAGACTCCAAACAAGACATGATGGCTGCTCCTTTCCATGCGGTCATTTCTTGATCTATTTCTTTTGTATTTGTTATAATATCAAGTTGTTCTGTAAAAAATTATCAAATATCATTACATGGCAACAACATACAATTTAAAAATAAACTTTAAAATGTGTTTCTTATTTAGTGTAATGAGGAAAGAGAGAGAAAAAGACAATGAGTAGATGTGCCAAAATCCAAATCTTATACATAATTTAATGGTCTAATGCAGTGGCTATCAATAGGCGGCTCGCGAAAGATGTCAGTCTGGTCCACGGTAAATAATAAACTGATATATATATACTGTATATATAGCCCAACACACTGTTTTACATCTCATGTCTGACAGCCCTGTGCTAGGTGTGATGGGAGAAGAGAAGATGAAGGTCAATTAAAAGACAGACAGTCATGGCTATCGCGCCAGCGTGATTCAGTATAACAGTAACCAGTCCGAGTGTAACATGTCACTAAGGAAGAGAAAAGTTGATAGTGAAAATTGGGAATTCATTAGTGACTGGAAATACAAATATTTGTTTATTTTACAACAGAGAAAAGAGGCCAAGTATTCCTGTATGTCTAGTGTACAAAGAAACACTGACTGTTTACAAATAATACAAAATGAGGCACCATTTAATACTAAACATGTGACCTTTATTCAAAAATTTCCTCCTGGATTTGACAGCCGGAAAACTAGAATATCTTCTTTAAGTGCAAGTTATTCAAAATAAACTCTTGTAATGCACAACAAAGCTGCTTCTCAGCAAACAAACTGTCATCTTGCTTCTATGAAGGTTGTGTGCTTTCCACAAACGCATAAGAAATCTTTTTCTGACTTGAAAATTGTTAAAGAGTGTGCACTTGCTATAGTGGACGAAATATGTGATGAAAACGTCAAATATAAAATTATTCAGTCCATAAAACAAGTTCCCCTTTCAAATGGCATTACAACTCGTCGCATGTAATGAGGATGAAAAAGGGAGGATGCCAAAGAAAATGTTGGAAATGAAGTATGTAGGAAAAAAACCACAAGGGAGGCCAACAAAGAAAGAGGAGGAGCAGATAACAGAAAGTGTGTATGTGTTTGTCCAAAAAAAGATAAGGCACTTATAGATAAGCCGAAGAGCTGAAATTTTGCGGGAAGGCAGAGGGATTATCTCATATAACCAGAAAAATATAAAAAATGGAAATTTAAAAATGGGGCTTTCAGAAATTGGGGGGATGTAATTAGAAAAAACTTTAAAGATAAGGTATAAAATTAAAATTTGGCAGACAGGTAAAAAGACAACTCCAGATAAACAAATAATTCACTGTATCTTTACTTTCTAAGAGTGAGTTTTTTAAAAAAAGTGTGAGGTGGAGGAGGTTCAAAACCAGCAAAACTAATAGAAATAACTATTTATCAGAGAGGTAGAAAATTTAAATTTAGCAGTCAGCTAAAGGGACCACAAGAAAAAGGGCAAGGGAGGGTATAAAAAGAAACAAATATTTTGGATGTGGTATAAAATTTAAATGTTGAAGTCAACTCAAATTAAAAAAATCAAGTATTAAAAATTGAAATTTCTAAATGGTAGTTTGAAAAGTGAGTGTGGTAGCGAGAGGTTTAATATTTCCAAAATTAATAGAATAAACTACTTCCAAGTGTGTTGGAAAACTGAATTCAGCAAAAAACTAAAGGTACCACATTAAATAGCCATAAGAGTCTCAACACTTATGATTGTAAATAGGACCCCAGGAAATAGGGGGAGGGTATAGAAATAAAAAAACTTTTAGGTGTAATAGAAAATTTAAATTTGACAATATCCTGACAATATCCAATTAAATCTTAAAACTTTAAATTTCTAAGTGGGAGTTTAAGAACTGGCAGGGGGATGGGACTCAAAATTTCCTACTTCAGCTACTTCTCCAGGTAGAGAAATAAAATCATTTAAGCAAATATAGTAACCACTCCAAAAACACACAAAAGCTTACAGATTTTAATTTTTTTTAATGGAACTCTGGGAAATTTAGGGGAAGAGGTTATAATTAGAAAATACTTTTGAAATACGGGAGAAAACTAAAATTTGTAAGACAAATAGAGAAAAAACTCCAAATAACAAAACGAATCTTAGAATTTAAAATTTCTCAAAGTGAGTTTTAAAAAGGCTTTGGGAAGAAAGGAGGTAAAAGATTCACAATACTACAACTACTTATCAATGCAGTAGAAAACTGAAATTCAGCAGGAAAGTAAAGAAAGATACCACCCCAAATAACTATAAAAGTCTGAAAATTTTAAAATGGAACTCCAGGAAATGTATGAGGTGGGTTTTATAAAATGAGTTTTAAGTATGATGGAAAATTTAAATCTGAAAAACAAGTAAGAACTCTCCAGATAACAAGATAAATATAGAGGTATTGGAGAAATGAAAAGGTGGGAGGGGGGGTCAAAATTTCCAAAACCAATAGAAAAACTATGACTCTGCGTAGTAGAGTATTGAAATTTAGCAAGTTGGTTTAGGGAATATTTCAAATAAACATAAAGGTCTGAATATTTTAAATTTTTAAATGGAGCTCTGGAAGACGTAGAAAAAACTTGTTAGGGAAAATAGAAAATCAAATTTGCCTGGAATGTAAAGGGAACACAATAAAAAATGAGTAAAAAATTTTATCTTTATAAGTGGAGTATGGTGAAAAGAGGGGGTTTCAAAATTTCCAAAACTAGAAGACTAAACTAGTTATCGGTGTGGTGGAAGATTTAAATTGGTCAGGTATGTATTGCAATGAATGTCTTAACATTCCCCTCAAAATTTTGAAAGCTAAAAAAAGCTCATCCTCTATCATTTTAACAATGTAATTTTAACTAATCATAATTATCAGTAGAGCTAACTATATACTATTTGGTACTAATTTTAGCCAACCTTTCAGTTAAAATACCGGTATCATGCATTGAGAGTGGTGTCTCTAAGGTATGATTTTCTAGCTTTTCTATAGGTAAATGCTAGCACGTTCCTTCTTAATTTAATGCATAGATTCTGTCAGATTAGGAGAATTTGCCAATACTCAAAACTATTCTTAACCAACCTATATTATCTTTAACTAATAAAACCTAACAAATATTAGTTAAATTCTGTTAAAGTCTAGTTATATATAAAATATTGACCTATAGAACAGACTATATTATACAATATTTTAAATTTGAAAAGAAAAATGCATGGTTTGCTCCTGCCAAAATATTGTTTAAAGAAAGTGTAAAAAATTATAGCTTAAAATAAACAAAATGCTAGCCTGCAAAGTAATTATATAAATTTCAGCAAACAATGTTTTCAATTTTGGCATTTTTAAGCATATACTTGTATTTTTTGTGCACCATGTTTTACTTTCCATCTAGGCTATTCGTATATGACTCTATGGTGCTAGCTATTATAAATCTAGAATTTAGAGGAAATGTAGCTCAATTTGCATTGAGGAAAGTGGAACATCAATAAATAAAAAGGCCGGTATGCAAGAACTAAGATAAATGGGTCAGTAGTGTGAGTGAGGTCTTAGTTTCACATTAGTATGAATGATCTAGTAGTACAAAAATTTTGAGTGAGCCAGTAGTGTCATGGTGCTGTGCACAAGATTGCACTTCTGCACTACTCACGTTATGACGTCACTTCTTGGTAAAATTACCATGCTTAGCAATCAAATCAAACCCCTAACCATTCCACTCACACCAATGGCCCAATCATCTTTGTTCTTGCATACCGGCCAAATACCTTCAGTTAGGGTTATTAGATTCAAAAATTAAAAAGGAGGGCAATCTATTCTGAAATCAAGTGAAATGGAGATCACTTTAAAATAAAACCAATTTAAGATATTAACGTTTATTACAAAATAAAGCATTAAGGTCAACATTGATATAATCTTATACATAGTGTTGATACCACCTATATAGTCATAGGTATCTAGTACCACTTTTAAAATGGTCACGCCCTGCTTCTATTAGGTTTCAAACCCCAAAGTCTTCATCATTAACAATCCAGTCTCTTGAGTTTTAAATAGCAACATCCAGAATGTGCATCAGCAAGAAATATATGATATAGCAATCATTTAATTTAATTATTGTTTTGACAAAGTGAACGTGAGTCCATAAAGGTAAAAGATAAATTTATTTTTTGAACCTCATCTTACTACTTTTTCGGGCTATCCACATTTAATTGCACTATTGTAGTAGGAATGAGAAACCTAGAATTGATTGGAAATTTAACCAAATTTGCGTAGAGGAAAAGTGTGAAACCACTTAGTAAAATAACCTGCAGAACACCCAGCCAGGGTTTGAGATAGAGCCTTCCTGTAACCATGAAATTGGACCAAGTGAGCTTAACGTTTATTCTGCGTGCTTACTGATATGGGTAATAAGTATATTATTCTAAAGATAGTTTTCATGGTCATTTCTCACTATTGTATATGTATGCGTCAAAGTTAAACTTGTTATAAATTAACTTTACAAATAAATTAATTAGTTGGTATAATTTCATTTATGAATTAATTTGGTGGATCGAGTAAAGTACGGCTTATTGATATAAAATATTGTATTAACCTTTATGTTGACAGATTTTAGAACAATAAGTGGAAAAACACGTCAAGTGTCTCCAGCTGGGATTTAAGGCCGTGCCACCTAATTTGTGTGTATAGTTTATACAAATACAACTTGTGGCTGACCTTTAAGGTTAATGTTAACTCTGCTGTCCTTGTCTGAAGGATTCATTTCTCTGTTTCCACATCCCACTTTTCGACCAGCGTTTTCTGCATCAATCGACTCACAGACAGAAGATAGTACTTTTTTTCCTTAACTTATATGTTAATAGGACTCAAGTATACATTTCTTGTCGTGCGTCTGTTTTTGAGCAGACAAGTAATATAGGTTCTATATCTAGAAAGACTTACTTACAAGTGAGTTCTTGAGAGCCAAAGCAGATATATTTCAGTGTCTTAGGAGGGGAAGGTTTCTTGGAAAGGGTCATTTTATCATATTTACTCATTTGGAACTCAATTCGACCCATGACCAATTTATAACACACACAATTCCCCTTATGGATGTATTGTTTCAGTATTTTATTGAAAAAATTATCCAGCAAAGATCAATTTCCTCTTTGGATTTTAATCATATGCTTATTTCCTGTTATTATTTTAATAGCAATAAATGTTAGCTTGCTCTACTTCAATGTTTAAAATATAAAATAATGTACTTTTTGTTATTTAATTTAAAAATACCTTCTAAAATGTAATATGATAGCTTTACTTCCTTTAAGCTTCTATGATACATGGCTCTTTATTGCATATTTAATTCTCACTCCCCCATCTAAATAGATTGAATTACTTTGATCAGTTTATAAACATTAATGTTGAAGATAAGAAGCCCAAGAGAAAATCCCTTCATTATGATAACTTAGTCCTTAACTCTTTTGCCCTAAATGAGGATCTTGGAAATTATTCTGAAAGTATGCAGATGACCTAAAAGTATGTGTCCAAAGATAGTGATCCTTAAAAGACAGTGAAATTAACATAATATTAGTGTCAAGTTAAATCATATATGGTAATTTAAAAATATGTAAAAGGAGGAATGTTCAAAGTCATATCAATTTTGTGTCTGTCTGGCGAAAAATAGAAAAAAGCGCATTATGGTTTGCAAGTCACTTAAAGTATTAAAGTAATTTAAAAGTCTCGAGGGTAGTATGCATGGTGGAATTCTGATTTTGCAGGTGCTCTGGCTCCAATGGCAAAAAGGTCATGTTGTCTTTTAGTTCCCCCTCAAAAATGTATTGAAAAATAAATTTGTAAAAATATGTGTGCGGTTTAATTTTAATTCACCCACCATATGTCATTAAATAGTTTGAAAAGGATTAAGAAGAAATGTAAATTAGGAATTCATCGAGATGAGGATGAGAAATTTCTGAGAATTTATAGCAACCGAATTTTAAGAAGTTTTTCCAACTCTTCACTCAACATTTCAAAACAATTTATTAATGCTAATGGTTTTGTTTGGATGAAATTACCTGCACGATACATGTATGGTATCTGTAGAGAAATTCTGTTTTGAAGCCAAGTACCAATTCCTGTAAATTTCATTCCTCCTCCAATCACTAGTATACAACCATACATCTTCCTTTTTAGTTCTTCTGTGGCTAAACAAAGAATAATATTGAATATATTTTGTTGAAATATTGTCAAATGTTCATACACAGAAGTAAATGCAATGAAGTTTTTAAAAAAATCGAGAAAAGGAGAATGGAAAAATATAGGATCCACAAAGAAAGGGGAAAGGAGTAAAATGGAGAAAAAAAGGAGTAAGAAATAAATATATAAGTGTAAATTATTTATAAAGTGAGGGGAGTATTGAAACAGAAGGGAGGTAGGTGATAAAAAAGTGGGATAAAGGAAGAGAATGGGTAAAAGCAAATGAAGGAAGTGTTTTTGTTTGCTCCATTGAAGAAACTGGGGAAAAGATGGGGGAAAAAATGATGAATTTTAATTTCACCTTTCAATGAACATATTTGAAAGATAAAGTTTTATATTTTCTTTTGTAACTTAAAATTATGTCCCTAATCATTCCGAACATCTAATAAAATTCCTGTCTATTTACACATCTTCCCTTTTGTAGTTTAGAATAATTTCATTAATTAATAGAAATGTAGGGTTTTTAAACAATTCAATTGTTAAAAAAAAATACTATGCTTCACAATGTATAGGAATATATAAAATTCTTTTGTATTCAATCCAATAAAAATTGAACTTTAAAACAGGAAATATTTGTATAATATTCAGTATATGGGAAACTACTAACTAAAGTGGTACAGGTATTATTAACTGAAGAGTAGACTTGATAATTTAGGATTTCAATATTAGTCTGTAAAATATGACTGATGAATGAATAATTATAATTATGTTATGAACTTTTGTTCATCAGCTGCCTCCCTTTTCTTTATGTGAGAATGTGGCCCATAATGATATACACACATCTATGTCTTAGCCTGGCCATGATTTGTAGGATTTTTGATTGGCTTTACCCAGCTTGGCTGGAGGAGCTAGTTTTATTTCAGGATATGCCTAAAATAATTTAGTATTTGTCAATGGTATCCAAGTAGTTTAATAGTAGAATTCTAAGTATTATGATTGAGTGTATATCTATAAATGTTGTTATTATGAGTTGTTAGTTTGTAAAATGTGTGTTGAAACAAAATAGTGTTTAGAAAGCATCCACAAAATTCCCTAAAGTAAATAAGCATGATATACTAGTATAAAATGTAAATTTCGAAAGTTATACCTCCACTTTAACTTCCAGGAAAATATTATGAATTTTTGTTGACAAATTTGGTGTAACTTAATAAACTATTCTGAAAATTGAAAAATGACACCTGGACACGGGAATCAAACCCGGGACCTTTTGCTTAGTACGCCAATGCTCTAACCACTGAGCTATCCAGAAATCGTCCCATGCCCAGGGTCATTATTCGCTCATATTTTAAGGCAGAGTCTATGATGGACGTGCGGAAATCATCGGCTAAAAATGTGTGATTTTATTAAGATCACAAGCTATCAGATAACGCAGCCACCTTTGACTCGGTAGTTGGCTTATTGCTGCCACTTGTACAATTATTATAATTGTAAGGGATTGCATATTTAAGAATCAAATAGCTAAAGCTGTTATAAATGCTTTTAGGATTTACTCCATCTAGATATCAAACCATATGATATCTAGATGGAGTAAATCCTCGCTAAAAGCATATATAACAGCTTTGGCTATTTGATTCTTAATAAACTATATTGACCAATATAATTTAAATATTTCAAGAATCTGGCTTACTTTTACTTTTTTTATTGTATAGGTTTTTTTATTTTCGAGCACATCGTGACTTTAATAGGTCTGTACACTGACTATACATTGTGCTAGTATCGAAGTCAACGAAGTAAAAATAGAAGAAATAATTCTTTTAGTCGCAAATTTTTTGACAGTGGTAGGGGGAAGTACAAAATACATACTAAAAATCTGACGGTGAGGTTAGAGGGGGTGGGAGAGCGTTAAGTAATTCTCCACGATTATTCTCGTATTAACTCGAAAACCGTGATCTCTAACTGAAAAGGTGTTCAGTACAAAATTAAAACTACATTAAATTCCCTACAAAAATAGTCATATATCATTTTTTCTTAGGATGAAAAGTTATGATAGCAGGTGATTGGAAAAATCGCTGGATTATTAAAATAGTGTTTTAATGGTATAAATTAATTTTAATGTTAAATTAACATAGAACAGAACAACTACATTACTTATTAAGATAAACATCTTATCTTGAATGTGTAATCTCAAAAATCAACAAGTGAATCATCTCATCATCATCATCATCATCATCATCTGAAGATCAAGTAACGGTGCACCATTCGTACACGTACCATGGCCGCTTTTCGGCATCCACTTCGTCCCCCACACCGGTAGAACATCGTAAAAGATGTTGTTCAGTATCGCTTCAGGCGCTACTGGTATTGGTTGTTACAGGGGTGAGCGATCCATCCTCCCCTCGGTCGTGGTTAGGGGGTTGTTGAGCCATTGCTGTATCTGTAAGTAAGTAACAAAACCGCTCTAAGTAACAACAAATAGTGTTGTAAAAATCATCAAATAAAAACCGTAAGTCAGTAAAATTAATATAACTTACCTGTAAATAATCTCTAAAATATTGTTGCTGCGCAGCTCCTGTGGTTGGTGGCAGTGAGGCGAGGTTTGGTTTTGGCTTCGTTGATGCGTTTAGGAATGCAGCATACCGGCGTTGATTCAGGTCTTGCTGATCTGCATTCGCTTGGTACATTTCTAAAAACATCTTCTCACCAGCCTGTGAGACCTTGTCTGCTGGTGTCGAGGGGTTAGTAAAAATGTCTGATATTGTCTTCATTTGCCTAGGAATCTTGCTGAACATCTTAACCATTTCTCCTTTGCTTTTGCTGTAAATGGCGGAGATGGTGTCACACCCACTAAAGGCATGGAGAAGGAGGATGGTTTCAGCAAAAGGAAGTTGTTGGAGTTTGTTTGTTGAAAACAATTTTGATTCCACCTTGTCCCTGCCAGGCTTCATGCAGTATACGTTACTCCTTGGTCGTGCAAATGCAATGAGTAAAACAATCAAGTCGACATATTCCCCTATTATTGTGACAGTGGGATGTAGGGCAGCTTTCTCTAACCCACATCTCACTATAGTGTCATCAGCATCCCCTGTAGCAACTACTGTTTCTATTCCCCTCGCTGCCATTTTGTCACTGAGTTGTTGTATAAGCCTGGTTTTGTTATTCTCGTTTGCGAGAAAATGCTCCTGTTGAACAGTGACATTCATGTTTTCTTTAAAATGAATGTCAACTGAAGTTTTTGTGAGGCCCCTTCTCTTTTGCTCTGCTCGTTTTGTACTGTTGACGTCGCCATAACCATCGAAAACCACAGTACAGGTTTGACCGTTATGTTTGAGTACATAAGCTATGTATTGATCGCAAAGTACAGAAATCTTGGTACCCATATTCCATTTCACGCGGTGAAGGAGGAAGCCTCCATCTAATACATTGGTGCTCGTTCGTAGATCATGAGTTTCATAACTATTCTCTGGAAAAGCATCGTAGAGAGAAGACTTCTTTCCTTTTCTCATTCCCCCTTCATTAAAGAGAGCCAACGGGAATGGAGATAATTCATATTCCATAAGCTGTGCAACATCTTCATCACTCTTTTTTGCAATGGCAGTTCTTTGGAAAATGTTCAGAGGGTCTACAGTCACTGTTTCACCGTTCACTTTTACAGCATTGCTCATACTAGCCAATGACAACACCACATTCTTCTTAGACTGTTTTATGTCACCAAAATTACAACCAACAAAACTTTGCATGGTTGCGGTACCAATTTCTAGGGCTCGGTGACTATTTATTTTTGAGTTTCCGATTATCCCTGTTGACAAAGACATAAGTGAATTTATTTTTGGAAAAGGAGGATGGCCATTGAACCCTTCATAAATCTTTGCCCGGTCTTGCCCATCCCTATTTTGCCGTGATACTCTGAAATCAACATGCTGCTCCCCACTTGAAAAAATCACTCCAGTAAACTACTCTATTGACGAGCAGATGTCGGTTGCTCCAGGGGACCCACCAACCCACTCCGCTAGAACAGAATCAGTTATTCGTCTTCCTCGGGTCAGGCCACCTGAGCTTTTCATGGAGCGCATTAGAGTCCGCTCTATGGTCATGTCTGACCAAACCCCTGCCCAACGTGAAGCAGTTCTATTTATGGTGAAATAACCTTATCTGCAAAATCCTTGAACACATGTGGGTGGCTAGATTTCAATGATAGCATGTCTTGAACGTAAAGATGTGCATATTTTGCATATTGAAAATGACCGCTTGCATGGAAGAATGGTATAATTTTCTGAACACAAGCCGAGTGGCCATTCCAATCACCACGGCACTCAGAATCTATGAACTTCTTCATAAATGCACTTAGATGTTGTACATACATTTAATATTCGGTCTGAACCCACTTTATTTAACACTAAACATTCATTTTATACCATTAAAACACTATTTTGAATAATCCGGGATTATTCCATCCCCTGCATATCATAAACTTTTCATCCTAGAGAAAAAATGAATAGGGTCTTTTTTGTAGGGAATTTAATTTAGTTTAATGTAGTTTAATTTTGTACCTGAACACCTTTTCGTTAGAGATCACGGTTTTCGAGTTATACGAGAATAACGTGGAAGAATGACCTTTAAACGCTCCCCCACCCCCCCGCTCAACCCCCACCGGTCAGGATTTTTAGTATGTTGTTCATGGTACTCCCCTCTACCACTGTACAAAAATTTGTGACTACACTAATTATTTCCCCTATTCGACCTTTTTTGGTCTTCGTTGACTGGACTATGGGTTATGGGGCCGCCAACTATCGATCCCTAAGTATTCTTGTTTTGACGGTGGTACCCTATGCTAACTGAGGCTGTTGTGCCACTGCATTCATCTATTTGACTTATCCGCAACTTATCAGGCCCTTTTACAAGCTTGTTAGTTTAGGCTCTGACCAGCCTCCTGTCTCTCATTTGCATCTGACATGGCTTCCATTTACTCAGGTCCCACACCACATGGAGGAGAAAGCAGGATTGGATAGGGAAGGTTAAGTGGGACCCATTAGGTAGGCTCCTTGCATTGTACTTCACTACCCCATTTGATGGGGATGAAATATGTAGGAAAAATACTGCAAGAGAGAGAAAATAAACGAGAGAAGAAGATAATAGCAAGACTATGAGCAAGAGTTGAAGAGTGGAAGCAAATAAAGGAGGAAGAAAGATGGAAGAAAATAGGTAGATAGAGGCATTTTATTAAACTGATATGGCTAGAGGATGGAAACAGTTTATGATGATGATTTACATATTCAATAATTGAAGATAAGATTTATTTTGCAGTCATTGGGAATCTACAACTATTTAATAAATATACACATAAACCAGCAGAATTTTAATGCATTTTGGCTCATGACAATCTATTTTAAGTTTTTAATATATATATATATATATATATATATATATATATATATATATTAATATATATATATTAATATATATATATATATATAATAATAGATAGCTTACGGCATCTGTCGATACTCTGCAAGACAGCTTGGTCCAGTCCCAAAAGTTGGTCAGGTCCCACAACAAATTCTCGAGCTTCAAGATCCCGTAGCCCAACACCCAGAACTCCAGATTCAATTGCATCCACAACAATGTCTTCTTCTCCCCCAACAAGTCCAAGAACATCTGGGATAAGCCCATCTAGGTCTACACCAGCAAAAACACCAGACAGGGGTTCCAGAGATTCTTTCACAGCACGACGCTGTACCAATAAAAAAAAAACAAGTTAATATTGTGGAAAACAGGATAAAAGGGTACTTTATTCAAGTCTATAAAATCATAGAATACCATGTATGTTTCTATCCTAACTACCATACTATAATTTGGTAGCATAACATAGATACATGTATGAAATTTATTTTGTATTTGTTTTCATGACATTTAATATTATGTTTGATTAAATGACTTATTTGTGCTGAAAACTATTTAATAAACCTTGATTTTTATAGGAAACCCACTTTCGACCAGCAACTTTTATTGAAAGTCACTAAAATTTGATAGTACAGAAATAAATCTATTTGATTAATAAAGTGATAAAGTTAATTTAAAAGGTTATCAAAATCTTCCAATAATACTTCATTATGGATTACTGTAAAATTTCTCTTAACATCATTAATTAGACAGACTCAGAATATTTAAACAATTGTTTTGTTTTTTTCCCCCCATTGTGGTAACATCAATTTTCAGTTTTCCTATGAAAATCAGACTGTATTTAATAGCTCAAATAATGAAACTTATGCATTTCAAATTAATGTTAATACCGATATAAGTCATCACGCCTCCCATTTTTAATAAAACACCATTTAGGAAAAACTCCTCTTTAAACATCTAAGTGGGATTAGAACCCTAATCTCCCGGTCATCAGCAGTTCAGTATATTGTGAGAGTGATGCCTCAGACCATTTGATGCTCGAAGCGGCTATTACTTATTTAAGATGTAATATTTTACTTTTGTTCTTATATAGTGGTGATGTAATACATCAAAAATATTTTAAATAACAAAAGTGGTTTGCTCAACTATGATCAAAGGGTCAGGGTTTAGTTAGAAAGCATGACAGATGAATTTAGGTTGATTTTGCCTATCTCTACCCTGTAAAATAATGGTGCTATTTCTTTCACCTTGCTCATCAAACATCTTCAAAACATATAAATTTGGGTGGTAATACTAGGCTACTTAATATTTTAAATATACAATTCTATATTAGGGATATCTCATCTGTTCCCAAGCATTATTTAATATATTTACTGAACTATTAGAAACACCAAATTCCAGAGTTCCATAAAATTAGCAGTATTCAACTTAAGTATTCATAAAGTGTGAGCACCTCTCTTTAACACCTATTATGATATCCCCTGAATTAGTTGTGATATATAATATGTTGGTCTTTCACCGAGATAGATATGTGGATCATTCAATAAAACACAGTATTAGCCACGTCTATAATTCAAATAAAAATTAAATTAAAAGGTGTGAAAAGTTACCACCAATAATTAAAAAAAATCAAGTTATCAATAAAATAAATTATTATTATTATTATTATTATTATTAGCACCGCGTCTTACTACCCGTTCGGGTTATACGCACTTAAGCTAATGTGCAATGGTAGGGTGATTGTGAGATGAAATGTAGGACCTACAGTTTAACGTGGAATCCGATCCACGGTGGAGGCCTGGCATTCCTCACATTCACAAGTTGTGATTAATACAAATCTTGTCAAAGGTGAAGCAAGGGTTTGGCAATCAGATAAATCTGTGCTGATACCAAGGATTGAACCCCGGACCGTCTGCACAGAAGTCTGACACCTTATCCCTAGACCACGAGGTCACCTCTAAAACAAATTAATATATTGTATCATTACTATAATAATCAAGGCTTGATTTTAACATGAAATAAAGTAGGCAGGGTGACCTGATGTCCTTTTTTCCGGACATGTTCTACATTTCAACCCTCTGTCTGGTGCCCAGGAGTAATTTTCAAAAAGTGAAAAATGTTCTACATTTTGATAAAATGAATAAATTTGTCATTTTTTGGTGTTATATGCTCTCAAAGTGATCTCGCATTTAGAAATCCTGCCATAAGATGGCATTTTAATTATTACTAGCAGTCTTTGAGAGTTTTTATCATCAAACTCCCCACGCCGACATGATGTTTGTGTGCTCATGTTCTAGTGGCTGCATGTATGGTGTTAGGCAACCAATCATAGCAAGTGTCCTAATTATTCACCATTCTTTATGTAGATTATGTTTCTGTCTCTGTTATTGATGATGCATGGTCTTATGTTTAAAAATGCCTACATGTAAATGCCAGTTTGGTGATAATTTATTTAGCAAATATAAATCATTTAAGCGAGGTAGAAATGAATATGAAGCTGAGTGCCCCATTTGTCTTGCAGGAACATTTGTTTCTGTAGTTAATAAAGGTAAGCCAGTTAAATAACATCTTCAGTAAAATTATTTTTAAAACAGTTTGACTGTATTTTGTTTGTATACATTTTGCTATGAATAATGCGTTTTATTCATTTTGATCAAATATATTTTAAAATTTCATAAAGATTTCAATTATTATTTTATTCTTAACCAATGAATTTGTTGTCATTATTAATAATCTCTTGACTATTTTTACTAAAATTGGGTTTACTCTTGGTAGGGACACAAGATTTGGAAGTTCATCTCTAGTCCTAGAATTATTATTATTAGCACCGTGTCTTATTACCCGTTCGGGTTATACGCACTCAAGTCCTAGAAACACAAGAAAAACACTCAGAATTGGGGTAACATTAAAGATAAATTAAGTTTTTGCAATCAATCAAATAAAGCTACACAATAGTAAATCCAGCGGGGGCAGCTATGGCATTTCGAACTGTTAGGAATTATTCAACGTTTAGATCAATGGAGTGTATGCTTAAACTAAGTGCTGAACTGTATTGTGACTCTGATAATGCCAAGAGTGTCATATATGTTAGGACAAAGGCTGAAGGTATAATAAACAAAATTCTTAAGCTCCATTCTGTTGATGTAACGATAGAGTGGTTAAAGGGAATATCTTGTTTTGATGTCTGAACATATGGTGGCAGTCATGGATCTCTGTAAATATTTCCACTTTTAATACAGTATGTTAATTACAAAATAGGAGGTAGCCAAACTAAAGTTGTAGAGCTAATAACAACTTCCAATGAAACTTTTGATATAATATCCTTCATAAGTGATACATTAAATAGGCTTAGTATCGTTGCTTGTGATAATACCAACATAGATTTTGGCGGGCTTAAAAGGGCTGAGGGTAAACATATTTTCACTCAAGAAATGTGGTAGCAAAAATTTATTGGTGTAGGCTGTCAAGCGCATATTCTTCGTAAGGCAATTCATAATTATTTTTCTATATATACATAAGAAAGGAATAACTTAAAAAGAGTATAGAATATGTCAATGTAAACTACAAGCACTTAATGTCCCATACTAAAACCCAGTGGCTATCTCTGTTTCCAGCAATACATAAGATAGTTGAAATGTATGAAGTTTTGCAATCATATTTACTTTCTCTCTATCTTACAGGTAGAGAAAGTATTGTGATCGTCAAAAAAATCGAACTCGAGATTTTGATGAATTTTGACGTTTCATGACTTCCTGAATCCGAAAAAGTGGTTTTTGAATTTCCGTCTGTCTGTCTGTCTGTCTGTCTGTCTGTCTGTCTGTACCTCCAACTAGAGCCTAAACTATTTTACCGATTGAGCTGAAACTTGATATCTAGGGTTTTCATAGGGTTGCCCCGAGGGGTTTTTGGAATTGGATATCTACCCCTAAAATTAAGGGTAGTTTACTGAAGGGCAAAAAGAGAAAAAGTCGATTTTCTCAAAATCGGCTCTAACGATTTTGATTAAATTTCATTTATGAACATAAATAAATATTCCAAACAAAATGGCTACTTTCAATATTTCGGCAAAATCGTTTTAAGGGCTCCGGTCTGATGCGTAAATTAACATTTTTTATAATAGCTCCGAAACTATTTTAGATATGAAATTAATTAGCATTACAAATATGTATATATATTTATAATACAAATATTTTATTCGAAACATATTTTTATAAAATCAATAACTTTCAATATATACGCAATTATATATATATTTTTAACTTTTTGGGCATTAAAGCTTAAGTATTGCGACCGTAAGAAAAACTAACCTGAAATGTTGATGGATGTCGACGTCTCATGACCCCCGAACCCTTAAAAATAGTCTTTGCAATGCCGTCTGTCTGTGTGTCTATTAAAACTTAAAATTAAGGGTAGTTTACTGAATGGCAAAAAGAGAAAAAGTCGATTTTCTCAAAATCGGCTCCAACGATTTTGATTAAATTTCATTTATAAACATTAATAAATATTCCAAACAAAATGGCTACCCTCAATATTTCGGCAAAATGGCTTTAAGGGCTCCGGTCTGATGCGTAAATTAACATTTTTTATAATAGCTCCGAAACTATTTGAGATATGAAATTACTTAGCATTACAAACATGTATATATATTTATAATACAGATATTTTATCCGAAACATATTTTTATAAAATCAATAACTTTCAATATATACGCAATTATATGAATTTTTTTTAACTTTTTGGACATTAAAGTTTAAGTATTGCGACCGTAAAAAAAAAACTAACCTGAAATGTTGATGGATGTCGACGTCTCATGACCCCCCGAACCCTAAAAAATAGTCTTTGCAATGCCGTCTGTCTGTGTGTCTATAAAAACTTAAAATTAAGGGTAGTTTACTGAAGGACGAAAAGAGAAAAATTTGGTTTTCTCAAAATCTGCTTAAACGATTTTGATTAAAATTCGTATCTAGGCGTCGATTAAGATTATAAATAAACTGGCTATTTTCATTTTCCTATGAAAATGATTTTTAGAGTACATTACAGAAGCGTTAATTTCCGTATCTCCACAACTATTGGAGAAACTAAACAACTTATCATTGCAAAATTGTAAGACTATTAGAAATAAAAAACTTTTATTTGACATATATTTTTATAAAAACAGCAGTTTCTGAGATATTTGCAAATATATTAATACAATTTTGTGAGCTTTAGTTGTAAACATATACTACTTAAGTCTTAACGCAATAATACTCCAATGCCATAGAGTAATTAAATATAAGTAAGTATCTAAAAAAAGTATGTTATTTTTCCTTAAATCTCTTAGGAGAAATGTTTGCATAGCAATGATCTATCTCCATTTTAGACTCAATAGTCAATATTTACATTTTTTATTGGTCAAAATGTATAAATGAATAATTAAATATCAATGCGATGACTTGAAGATCTGCAACACCTTTTAAAATGTTAAAATTTTAACCAGAAATCGAAATTTTAAAACGAAGTGTTGACCCTTGTGGAAGACATTAAACTGTTTGAAATGTTCTTAGGTGGACAAAGATGCGCCTCTTTTCTCATTGATTCTATATCATTGTATATTATTTTATGCGTGTTCTTATGTGGAGTGGTGATGATACAATGTACATTATTCCGTTCAGAAATCTTACGAGTTCATAGAAAGAGAGAGAAAGTCTGTGCGGTGTGCCGTACCATTTATTTTTATCTTTGCCTGAATTCTAAAAAAAAAAATGGATAGATTTAATAAGGCATATTTGTGGCAATTGGATTCTTTAATGTCTGTTTTTCATGACAATATCAAGGAGATACAAAAAAGAAAGACATTCTTTAAGGGACACATAATTAATAGAATAGAAAATGTATCTTCCCTGCTGGAGAACAGGTTAGAATGTCCATTTATTTCAGTTAAGACCAAAGAAGTGTTGTCATGTGCGCGGGAGGAAGGATTTGATAGTGAAGTAGATTGTAAATTGTGAAGTAGATGGTGGAAACAATGTCTTTAAACAGGGAATGCTATGAATACTTAAATAAATGGAGCATCTCATTTGCAGATTTAAAATGTTTTAAATGGCTAGATTTGAAAGGAAAGATTCAAATGAAAGATGTAGAAATTTCTGTAAATGTTTTAAATAAAAGAAGGCTAATAATTGATTATGTGAAAGTTTTTGACCAATTGTGTATTTAAACATGTATAGTGAACACAACAGGTTAGACCTTGAAAATTTGTCATATGGGTTAAGTATTTTAAGAATAACAAAGCACTACTTAAATGGCAGAATTTTTTTTTAATTACCAGGACACAATGCCAATGTTGAGAGGGTGTTTTCTTTAAGCTCTGTACAATGGAAAAATGAGAGAAATAAGTTGGATGTGGATTCAGTAAGGGGTTTATTGTTTGTTAAGTATAATTTTAGGCATGTGACTTCATTCTGAATTTTACAAGTATATTATAAAAATACTAGTTCATCAGAAAAATATGTTTGAACGATCAATAAAAAACATGACGTGATTATGTACAAGTACATATTGAACTCTTTTAATGTCCTACATTTTTCTTGAATGTCCTATTTTTGAGTCTCCTTGTCTTTTTTTTCGTAAAAGGCATCTGGTCACCCTAAAAGTAGGCCCTTTAATTATAGTGAGCTTTATCATAAAGAGTTTATGAATTATAAAAATCAATCATCATATTGATCTTTTAAATTATCCACCATACCGAAAATGCTAAATAAATGTGAGGAAAATAATTTACTTTTTTTTTATATATATTTAACTACTAGTCTACCTTGTCCATACAAGCAGTTTTACCATTTTTTGCACAAACATGCAATGTGTTATATTTTATATTTACCTAAATAAACATATAACTAGATTAGATTAAACTTTTTAGGGGTTTTAATAAATATGTATTATTTGATTAAGAAATAGTTTAAGTTGAGTTACATTTCAATTTGTTATTTAATATTTAAATATTTTTTTTTCTGAACCTAAATGTTACTCGATCTAGTATTAATTATAAATAACTGCAGAGACATGATATTTCTAGAAAAAAGAGATAAGTAATTATTAAGAAGAGTCTTAACTTTTGTCTGTTGACTGTCTATCTTTCTGAAGTTTTATTTTAGAGTGGGATAGGGTAAAAAAAGATTTTGTTGTATGAAACATTTTACTCATACTAGACCATTATTATGAAGTTTACTCAAGAAATACATTTTAATGTCAGTTTGAAAATAAGATAAATAAGTTCACATAACCCAATCACTGTATATCAAATAAATATAAAAAATACACAACATTAAAAAAGTTTTAATTAATTTTTAAGTGAAATTTTGCAAAACTTGCTATTTTTAAATAAAGGAGCATTGTTGTTTTCCTCCATTTTGCTAGTTTTATATCTCTTTCCATGTTTATAAGTAGGGAGCAGATTCTTAGGCACCAAAAATGTTTAAAATAGGCAATTAAGGGCAAAAACACAATAGGCAATGTAAAGTTGATTTTACTAACTTCTATTTTATTACCTACAGTCAATTCACATTGCTGCTTTTTTAACACCACGTCTCAATACTCATTCAGGTTGTACGCATATGTACTAATTACATTAATATCTTAGGCGTTAGGAAGGTAAAATTTAAAGGATATGTATTTGCATTTGAGTGGAGGAGGTGTGCAAAAACCATTTAGTAAAAAAAAGCCTTTGTTACACCGAACCGAGATTCAAATCTCAATCTACCTTCATTAGCAGTCTAGTCTACTGTGAGAGTGATGCCTTCGCCCATTAAACCACAGAAGTGGGTCACATTATGTTAATCACTAAACAATTATTTTAGATTCCCAATAGTGAAATGGGTTATATTTTCGATAAAATGTTTTTTATAATTTTAAAAGGAAAGTTCTATTTCACACGATGTTAAGGGACAACATTTTAAGTTTGCCTTTTCTAAAGAAGTTGAACCTTTCTCCAGCAACAATATTCTGTTTCCTCCCAAGATGTCTGCCACCAATCCCACTGCCCTCCACCCAATTTAAATTAATTGGAAGCTATTTAACAAGTGTCGATTTTTCGACTTGCTCCAAGCAAGAATAGACTTAACAAGATAGAATGAAACTTAGGTCGGGGGATTTGGCGGAAACGATTAATTTTCTTCAAGAGGCAGCCATCACCTCTTTTCCTAATGACAGCAATGTAAAGTGTGAACTGTGTTCTTTCTTTAATTGTAAAAGCCAAGTTGTGTCCGTTCCTTTTATATGTTTATATCCACCTTTCCTGTACTTTCTTCCAAATATAATACAATTAGCTGACAAGGTGAAAATAGGTTTTCCTTAAAGAGATATATTATATATATTCGCATCCAATATCTATGTCCTGTGTTTGTCCTTAATATTATTCCTTTTACATTAACCTACCGAAGTGCCCTATCATTCTTTACAAATTTCCTTCTTCTCCCTTTTGTGTTTTTGGTTTCCTCTTTTAGGAAGTTTTGTTGTGCATTTCCCACTGCACCTGATGAGTTCTGATAGAATGAAACCTAGGCTGGGGATTGGGTGGTAACAATAGATTTTCTTCAAGAGGCAGCCATTACCTCTTTGTACAATGGCAGCAATGTAAAATGTGAACTGTGTTCTTATTTTCACTGTAAAAGCCATATTGTGTTTGTTCCTTTTATACCTTTCTATCCACCCTTTCTGTACCTTCTTCCAAATATAATACAATCATCTCATAAAGCGAAAAGCGGTTTTCCTTATAGATATATAGTTACAGGAAAACACATTGTGTTGATTACAACAAATACCAAGCATTTATTTTCAGATATCACTGTTTATTTCAATTCTCTTTTAACTTTGAGTTTGTTAACCATCAAAATATGTTTAATTCAACTTAATTTTTTTACCTGTTTTTCGAAAAGTGTGTTCGGATTGTCAGGAGTTTCAAAATACTAGGGTTCGGTCTAGCGGGGTTTTATTGTAGTCTCTTAAAAATATTTAATAATTATCAACTGTGAAAATAAATAGAATAACTAGCTATACAAAAAAAACTCCAAATTTAAAATTACTTATTTGAAGATAGTAGGACTAAGTAAATCTTACGTAGCAATATAAATTACATTTGATTATTGAGAAATGTGGGTAATGTAACATTATGCATTTTGTTAAACCAATTTTATTGGTGTAGAATAAATATAACTGTACAAAAGTTACCATAACAATATTTCAGTATACGGAAAAAATTTATAGGGTAGAGAAAAGGAGTAAATTGAAAGTATAGCAGTATTTATAGTGTTTTTTTCATATGCATTCGTGTGTGCGTGCATGTGTGTGTATGTATGTATGAAAATCATTTTTGAACATAAAGTGGAAAACAACTATACAAATTAAACAATTAAATGTCAATACAATAAATTAACAAAATATTTCTCTTTTTAATCGCGGAATTTATTCAATATATTAATTCGAATCTGGTTAACTGTAATTCTGGCATATTATTAATGTATTTTACTGCGCCGAAGTAGAAACGTTCGAAAAGCTTTGGCTTTTTTAAGGACAACATTGTGTTATGGCTTAGGACATTCTAAAGAAATGTGTGTCGAATCCCTGGGAACCTGGACCCTGGAACATCTAACATTAGACAATTATGAACCCCTAGTAGCCTGACCCCTAGAAGATGTAACATTATCAAACTATGAACCACTAGTAGCCTAGCCTTTGGAACATCCAAAATTATCTGATTTTGAACTACTAGTAGCCTGGCCCTTGTAATATCCAACATAAATTATGATCCACTGGGAGCCTGGCCACTATAACATCCAACACTAGCAAATTATGAACCACTAGGAACCTGGCCACTGTAACATCCAACAATAGCAAATGATGGCCTTTGTAATACCCAACATTATCAAATTATTAACCGGACCACTGTAACATCCTTGCTGTTTAGGGCATATATTAAGGATGACGTTGAAGAAGAACTATTTTTGAATGATAATAATGAGGCATCAGTGGCGCAGGAACTAGGGGGTACGGCGGTAAATTTTACCCCCCCCCCCCCCAAATTGAGGGGGTAAAAATTATACTAATGATAGTAAAACTTTAGGTAATGTAAACATCTTATTGAGGCAAGATACAATGTTCACACTATGATAACATAATAAAAATAAAATGTGCTTGGAGCATACACTGAAGAGATTTTGAAAATTCTGATATTGATACCAGCTACATCAGCTACTGCAGAAAGAAATTTTTCAATGCTTGGATGCATTAAAAACTATCTTCGCTCCACGATGAGGCAATGTAGACTAAATCACCTGAGAGGCTCAACAAAATTGAAATTGCAAAACTGGTTAGTGGTTTTATAGCTAGTAACAAATATAAGGCAAAGGTGTTTGGAAATCTACTTTAATTTTCAGTGTTTCATAATTTTTAGTTGAGCTGCATCAGATAACATTTTTCTTAATATGTTTTGTGTATATTAATTCTACTGTTTGGAATGACTAAAATAAATGAGAAAAATGCGCATCGGGACCATTAAATACAAGTTGTGATGAATTTCTTCATCGACTTTCTGCGTGGCCGTTGACGGAACCTACGCGTAATCAAAGATGGCTACCGCGGTTACCCGATCCACCTACGGGAAGATGATTGCTTGCGAAGCGCTCAGGTGGACAGCTAGCGCTATCTATTTGGCATTCTGACCGGTACGCCGATAGTTAAGTTGGCTAGAAGAAGAGAGGGGCGTGGCAAGATGGAGTCAGGAGGAGTGAGTCGATGAACGCGTAACGCGAGAAAAACAGAGGAAAAGGATCGGTGGAGGTGCTTCGAGAAGGTCCGATGGAGGACAGTATGGGCCTTCGATATGAGATTTGGATTTGTGAAGCAGGCTTCCGATTGCATCGTTTGGATTGAACTCATCTGCTGGTGTATACATTTTTTTTTTGAGTGTGTTATCGTGCTTCGAGTTATCCCCTTTTTTGGGTAAGTGCTCTTTCTTTATTTTTTTATTTTGTTCTTCTCTTTGTATATTACGGCCATCTACCTATTCGCTTCTCTGGGCCTAAATGTAGGGATATGCCATTTTTTTTAAATCCCCATAGGGGCTTGGGTTCAAGCGGGTGGACTTCCGTGGTTACGCAGACAGCAGCTAGTTAGGTGCCCGATTCATGTACTAAATTTAGAGTTCCCCTGTCTTATCTATGAATGTCTTTATTGGGCTATGTATTGCTATGGGGAAACTTTGTATTATTCTAGTAACATGTATGATGTTACTCAGGGTCCTCCCACCCGGGGCTGCGTGGATGGCCTTATCATCCAGTCCCCGGACTCTCCACCCTGAGGAAGGTGTGGGAGCTATTGGCCCCTCTTGATCTTACGGGAGGAGTTCTGGATCCCACGTCCAAATTTGGGCGACCAGACACAGTTCGAGACACGCAAGTCGCCAGGGCCGTCCCAGACGGACCTGTCATCTTTCTGTGTATTAACCTATTGGATACCTGTCGTCTTGACAGTCCCTTTATGATTTTGCTAAGAGTGCATAGTAACTTATGGTTCTGCTAAGAGTGTAAACACTTTAAGATTTTGCTAGTGTCCTCATGATTTTGCTAAGAGTGTATAGTCACTTATGGTTCTGCTAAGAGTGTAAACACTTTAAGATTTTGCTAGTGTGCATAGACACTTTAAGATTTTGCTAGTGTGCAGTCACTTTAATATTTTGCTAGTGTGCACAGTCACTTTAATATTTTGCTAGTGTGCACAGTCACTTTAATATTTTGCTAGTGTGCACAGTCACTTTAATATTTTGCTAGTGTGCAGTCACTTTAAGATTTTGCCAGTGTGCAATCACTTTATGATTTTGCTGGTGTGTGTAGTCACTCTATGATTTTGCTAGTGTGCAGTCACTTTATGATTTTGCTAGTGTGCGCAGTCACTTTAAGATTTTGCTAGTGTGTATAGTCACTTTATGATTTTACTAGTGTGCACAGTCACTTTATGATTTCGCTCGTGTGCATAGTCACTCATGATTTTGTTAGGAGCTAGACACTCATGATTGTGCCAAGAGCGGACAGACACTTATGTTTTCATCTTCGGGTCTACAGCCCTTTTACATTGTTAATAATTTAATCTTTTTTTTTGTATTTGGTCTACGCATTGACTTTTCTTATGTTACCAAGTTTTACTTGCATTAAATCTAAATCGAAACTTATTATGATATTCTAAGATTCATTTAAGGCAACTGGCGAGTAGTAAGGGGAGGGCAGTACTGGATTTTTCTCGTGGCCACCGTGTACGGTGGCGGTCTTAAGTTTAACTCTAGTTAGTTTGCCGGGTCTTGGTTCCCCGAAAAAAAAAAAGACCAAGTGGCGCCCATTAGCATCAGGTTCCTTCCCTGACTTGTTGTGTACTTCGGTCCTGCCCTTCGCTATACCCCGCCAGTTTCCACCAACTCTACCCCACCCCCCAACTCACACTGTAGCCGGCCGGCAAACTTGTAGCGCTATCCGTGTGAGAGAGATTTCGTTACAAAGTATCCCTTGTTATACATGATATCACTTTACGCGTTTTCGCTATAACACGATTCAAAGACATACAAAAATAGTGCATGGTCAGCTGGAATTTCACAGTAATCCTGTGTGGTGGTGGTGTGACCTTGTGTACACACATTCCAGTGAAAGCATTGATATTTGCTGTACAGTTTGGAGTTAGGAGGGTGGTATTGACAACATTGGATATGCATAGGCAGAAGTTAAACAGTCCTGTATGAAGGGAGTTTAGAAAAATGTTTGGCCTAAAGTTTCTGATTCTTATGATTTTGATCCTGACCATGAGCTTTCCAATTCAAGACATGACATCATTGACATTGTACCGTGGCTACAAACTTCATCGCCACATTGCCTCCGCCACCTAAAGCTGGATTCACACTTATCCCGTTTAACCTGGAAACTGCACATGGATTATCCGAGCCCGTCTACACTCCGTTCATCAACAACTAAACTGATACCTCGCAGTGTTATGTAGTTTAGCTCTGTTTTCCTGAGAAGCGGACACGGCGCATGCGCCAGAATTGAATGAAGGAGCACTCTTGAATGATCACGTGGTGTTCCCTACCCCCCGTATTATTGCCCTCTTGACGCAGTGCGCAGGTGCCAATGAGGGAAACTGACGCTTACTTGCTGATGGTGACATCATTGAACTTGTGTATCCTCCCTCCCACATTTTCCCCGCTGTGCAAATCTGAATATAAGCGTGTACCCAGCAAGCAACGAGCACTCTTTGATGCATATAGCATTTAGGGACACACAAAATGAAAGGATACATTAGATTGGAACTGTATTTTATATAATTTAATTTTATTTGTATACTGGGGAACTGTTTCATTGAATCTTAGTTATGTAGGGATCGATTGAGATAATGCTTCGGCATATTTAATTGTTAATATTTGTACTTATTTCATTTTCCTAGGCAATTAGATTTGTTTTGGACATTAGACTTTAAATTTAGATTCAAGGGTAATATTGTCAAGTCAGATTGTGTAGGCTATATTGCAATATATTATGGTTGGCATCCAATCTTACAGAGGTAGACAGTCTAGATTAAACTTATATGCTTAGTTATCATACTTTGAAATGTTACGCAAGTAGAAATTATATAGATGTTTTTCAACCAGTATTATGGACTCAGCTAATTAGTAAGAACGATATTAAGCCTTTTTAAAGTGTAGGTTGCCCCACCTCACAGGTTGTTGGACGAGGCTGATAGCTTCGCTTGAAACTAGTGTAGCCAGGTGTATGGTTATGCGCATAGCCCCACTAGAAGAAGAGGTGTGATGACAATAGGCATCCCAAAATATTTAATATCTGATAAGTATAGATTTCCTTTGAATGGTTCTGTTATGTTATTTGGGCGACTGGGTGTATCCCAAATTAAATTTTCCTTTTGATAATTGTTTGCTATATTTTAACTTTGGCTCTTATATGAATTGGTTCAGCTATATTATTGTGAATGATCTTTAGATTTGTTTATGAGTTAAATAATCTGAAACTTTTATTTAATCTCTTTTACATAAGTACCTATATTCACTACCCATTGTGTATTGTAGCTATGGCACATTGTCTGCTATCAATCCTATTATGTTGTTAACTTTTGGATCATGATAATAAAATGGCCTCTAGGCCAATATCAACTTCTATTCAGTTGTAATGCATTTACATCTAGCATATCCTTAATCTCACATTAATGTCTACAATTGAATATTTTATTTTATTGATAGTTAAACTGCTAGGTTCATGTGCTTGGGCTTTGGCATATTTGAGTGAGGATCAAATAAAGGTCCCTGGTGATCTACCTTATTGTTTCTTTGTAAAACAACACCTTATCTACAGAAAAGGGGTTGAACATAGCAAATATATATATATAAGGTCAATGGTGTCATGGCGGACAGCCACATTATATTGTAATATGCTAAACCAGTTGTACACTAAGTTAATATGTAACACACATGAGCCAAATAAAGATGTTTGTTTGGATACTATGCTAAAGGGAAGAAATACCATAGTTTGCTAGTAGGTGTTGTTTCTACAATCGGTTCAGTCAAAACAAGAAATTTCATAAAAGAGACCTTATGTCTCTATTTTTGCAATGATCAATTCGGTCCTGTTAATAAAATTAACGAGTAGAGTTAGACTAGGAAAAACAAATTAATTCTAAATAACATCAATACATAATGAGATAAAAAAATAATTGTGGTATAACAAAGAACAGTATGATTAAAAATAATGTAATTTTACCACTTTTAAACAGCTTCGTCTTTAACATATTACAAGTATTTCATTCTGTACATCTCCTTTGCATGTCTGGTTATACTAAATTTCTACTTCACACATTATTACTTTGCCTTGGTAATGATAAACAAAAAGCATAAAATAGCAAGTTTGACCACTTATAATTCATGAAGTGTGTCAATTTAAAATCATTGAATCACTATTGATAGCTTATAATTATTTATTATTATGTGTTCTGTCTTACGGCAGGTCAATTGCTTTTGTTAATGAACTTAAACCACCAGTGAATCCTGTCTTCTGCCTCCTAATTAATTATGCACCTGTTAAAATTGTGCAATCATATTCTGATTGTCAAATGACTTTAAATGATTGTCAAATTACTTACACTTGTTTCTCTAAGGTAACTGTCGTCATGAGGGTCTTCAGGATCTCCTGTAGAAAGTTTCTGAACTTGTAAAACCTTTGGGCCAGACAAACCCAACAACTCAGGTTGAAAGAGGCTCAATGGGGCAACAATGCATTCATCGCCTACCTGTTGGTAGTCAATGGTGAATTTTTTTATAAAAATAAAGCATAACATACAAAATAAGAAAATATTACTAAATTATAAACCAAGGAGTCGATTTTAAAAGTGTGACTAAAAAAGTCTGATTGTGATAGTACTTTTTATGCTGAATTCAAATATGTAACTATTTTTTCTCTATCATGGAGGTATTTTAGTGACACTATAGAATAAATCAGAAAAAATATATACTTGCATACATTTATTATATTATTGATATTACCTGAAAAGTGACATTTGATGAGTTTATTAGGTATTTAGCATCTGAAACATCCTCTTAAGTGTCCAGCAATAGTCTGTGAGAATACTAGAACGTCAATTTCCCTGGTACCTCTTTTCTATGAATGAAATGTCTTATGGACTCGCTCACCATATTCATTGCTGATGGCACCGAGATTCTTGGCAAAGAAATCCAAATGAGAGTCCAATAAATTAATTTTAATCAACTTACTACACCCTATATCTATGAATGAATGTAAGAGTTCACCCACAAATACACGATAGTTTTGTGGTTAAGAGACTCGGGCTTCGACCATTCCTTATTTATGTTATAACTTTTCTTATCACGACTGTCCCACTCACACAAGAAACAACAAAATTTAGTAAAAGCTAGCTGCCAAGTAACAGTGCAATGACTTTTAAATCATCACATCTGTTCTAAATTGTACTTGTCATATTGAATTTGTTCCAAAAGGAATTTCATGTTTCCGAGGATTATTTAATATTAGCATCATAAGCTAACTGTACAGAAGTAAATTTGTTTCCATTATATAAAAGGACACCTTTTAAACTAATTTTAAATGAGTCAATAAACAGTCGCCACTCCGCTGTTTTATGATCATGACCAAGAGCATCCATCAAAGAACAAATATTGTTACAATAAACTAAATAATTTTCTTGAGAATTAAATTTTGTAAACTCATCCTGCTGGTTACAAAAAAAAAACACTTAAGTGTCTCGATGAAGTAAATTCCAGCCCTTCAGCTTAGACCCCAAAAGTTTGGTTTGTTTATGGACAAATTCAAATCCCGAACAAGGTTGTTTGAGTCACTTTGAGTTATTAGATGTGGATCAAAAGAAAAGGCACTAGCTTATAGAGTGGAGCCAAGTTGCTCATTTTGAATTAAGCTAGCTGCATCCTTTTCCAAGTCTTCATCATCTACAGTTAAGTTTTTTGGAGGATGTGGTACAGGTAAGTTCTCACTGTACTGAATTGGTCCAATGGCAGATGGAAAATTTGTTTATATCACTGTGTGTTTGGATTCACTTGTTATTCCTTTTATGTTTGTTAAACAAAAATAAGAGTCTTATGAATTATCTTTGGGTTTCCTCTAAACTATGGGAACTGTAATGCACATATGCCTGGAACCCTTAACCCATTCTGTCAGATGCTTCACACAGGTCAAACAACAGATATGAGGGGTTCAATTCTCTTGGTCCCCTACTTTATAGCCAAAATATAGCTCAAAGTATTTTTTAACTAATGGAGAGAAATTTAAACGTTGAGATTCAACTGTCAATTCACCAAACATATAACAGAACATATCTGGATGATTTTAACACTTCCTTGATATAATGACAAATCTCAGTGCAAACACAGTAAATGTCAGCTCACTATTGGCATAGGTTGCTTAGATGGGTGACAAGCATATGTCACAACATGCCATATAGCGTATCTGTCTGCAGCCTGCCTATATGTACTGTACTGATATATATATATATTTTTTATATACACACATATATATATTTATACACACACACACATATATATATATATTTATACACACACACATATATATATATATATATATATATATATATATATATATATATATGTATGGGTAAAATTACACAGCCAATTGTGATAAACTAGGTCAAATCTTTCAATATATTTATAAATAAAAAGCTTCATCACAGAAAAACTGTGGGTGATAGAAAATGTCTGATTGCTTATTTTATTTTAGCATTTAATGTTTTTGTTAGAAAAACAATTTTTCCGTGTTCCAAGAATTGTGTTGACTAGTGTAATTTATTTACTTTTCAAATCCATTCGGTATTTATATTGCAGAAAAATCTTCTATTAAGATCCTGCATTTTTATAAACTTCAATATCAGAACAGTGAGATTTTTTGGGCTTAAAAAAATTAAACTCTTCATTGAAATTTTTTCCATAAAGATGTTACGCAAATTAATAAGGGTGTTCGACATCCACTTTTTCAATTTAACTCTAATCAAATATATTAAATATTCTCGAAGCAGAATCGGAGTTTGAATATTTTTTGTTATTGGTTAAATTTTGCATTTTGGTTATTTATATAACTTTATCCACTAGAATTACTTGGGAAGTGCTTTATTGCTAAATAATTTGCTATTTTGTTTTATCCTGCTAAATCAAGTTTTTATCACAGCTTACAATTCAATTACTTCAAATTTATTCACCTGAATATTAATTTGTAATTAATATCAAAGCTAAGAATGGCAATAATTGGTCATAAAATGAGAATTTTAGCTGTCAATATTTTTAATGATGAATTATCATAGCCGGAATTTTATTTGAAACAAAATTTAAGCCGATAATTGTTTCAAACCCAAGTCGAAGTTTCACACACCCCTACAAATGAAACATTTTCTTTAAAGCCTTTAGCTTTGTATGGTCTATATATTTCTGTTGTTGTCAGTTGGCTCTCCCAATTTTGCATATAAGTTTGTTGACTCAAACAATGGAACTCAACTGAAACAAATTACTTAATGTATTGCTAAACAATGGTTTTTAAATCGGATGCTATAACTTGTTAATTTTTATGCTTCCCCCTTTTGCATCAATTCCAAAATTTACATTTTTGCTTTCACAATATGTACAAATACCTCTCATATTTTAAATATTTATAAAATACCTTTTATCCTAAGCAAATGTGCAGATGACTCCAATCACAAAACATTTGAATAATTCAATATTGACTGTGTTGCAAGTCAGGATTGACAATATAATAAATTAATAGTTTATAAATATTGGTATAATATAGTTGCAAAAATTTTCTTCTAAATCCAAAATTTAAAAATTTCAATAATAAGAGCACCAAAACCAAAATACTAGGTTTTTAGTCCAGATAATCTTCATATTCAAAAGTGAAACAGTGATGTTTCAAACTTAGGTCATGATATTTTCTTATAAAGATAAAACACTAATCATTTTTAGAAACAGTGGAAAAATTTTTTTAGTGATATGAGCCCCTGAGAATACAAGTGGTGTAAGTCACTTTTTTTCATATTTGAGTTAACAATGTAAGCATGTGAAGAATTATTCATTCTGTCAACTGGTAAAGTGGTGTAGGTCATACTTTATATGTTTGCAGCTAGATTACACTAAATATTTGAGCTTGTTAACATGCCAACGCGTTTGTTGACAGAACAAGTGGTGTAAGTCGTGATGTGCTTTTGAATTTAGATGATCTGGTTCAAATTTCTAAGTTATAATGACCACACTTAATGATTATACGATCGAAAATGAATTAATCAATTCATCATCTGGCTCCGAGTATGATCCAGAGAGTAGGCCTAAATAAAAATATATTATTAGGCATTTTTTATTTTAGGCGGGAGTATTGAACAATAAAAAATTCCAATTTAGTAGATAAGGCCAATTATTTCACGCGAAAAAGTTAAGTTTTTACGTTGCTTAAATCTTTAGTAGGGCTTAAATAAAATAAACTATTAGGCATTGCTTATTACTAATGCTACTTACATTGTTTCATTATAACTGTTTGCTAACTGTATTTTTTATTTTAGACTAGAATAATGAACAATAACAAATTCCAATTCAGGGGATAGTGCAAACTATTTCATGTGAGAAAGTTGGGTTTTGTGTTTTATGTTGCTTAATTTTTTTTTTGTTGTGTCTTTTAACACATTAGATTTTTACTTTTTGTCATTAGTTATTTTCAAAATCTTGTTTAGCGTTAGTGATAATAAATCTCTATTGAAGTTACAGTGCTACTATGAAAAATAACTTTGTTTAGTCTTTCAAAGTGATGGTAGTGACAATGGCCATGTAATGCGTGTCAAGTTAGGGAGATTTAAATTTAATATAAATAGAGTTAAATTTAACATAAATAAGTTTTTTGATCTATAATTAACAATTAAAAAACTACCTAACTTAGACAAACAGCTTTTGAGTTATTTAATTGCCTAATTCTAAAAATTGTTCACAGCACAAATGGTCTAAGTCATCAAATAATACAAATAATTGTAAAAATAAATTCTTAACTAGATAATTTTTTTTATTTTCTAATTTTGATTAGTGCATAAGTTAAGTTGAACCTTTATGTATGCACCTAATTATTTTGAAAAGATCATAAAGATCGGTGAGTTTTCTATATGGATCTAACTTTACCTCCAATTATCTCAAAATGAGAAAAAATGACTTACACCACTTGTATTCTTAGGGGCTCATATGTGTCAATCATATAGTAATTTTTTTAGTTACAACGCCTTATTTCTTCGGGGGAGGAGGGGGAATCTCTAAACAATAATCTTCTATTAAAAAGAAATCACCACAAAAATCTTTCAACTAGGAAAATTTACCTGAAGAGTATATTGATAAGAAGAAACTCCGGGTTGCCGTACTATAAATGATTTTTCTTGTGAGCCACAGATGTTCTGAAAATATTAATAAATAATATAAAAAGGAAATATGTCAAAACATAAGCATAGTCAAACATAATCTAGTAAAAGTACCACAGTGAAAATATAGTCATGATTTAGGCTATCAACACCAAAATCAGCGCTTCTTCTAACAGACTAAATTTAGTAGCCTTAGCAAATAAGTTAAGATTAAATTATATGTTAGAGTGTCCCTTATTTATTGACTTACAAATTTTCAAACACATCTCCGTTAGATTTGTTCCTAGGGACCTAAAACATTCTTGAGGTAAATTTGGTAAATTTCACTGTGATTAAAGCCTATTAACCTGTGCCAACTTGACATTGATTGGCACCGTGAACATGTGTCTCCCTCCACTTATAGCGGTGGGTCTAGCTGACACAGCTCATCAGTTTGTTGTATTCAGTAGTGTTGGACGGACGTATTTCATTCTGTTGTTCTCTCAATATGTCGCACAATTTGCAGAGTTGTGATAAAAAGGTGCTCTAGTAGGAAAGATAAAACACCAAATATATGGCTCTAAATTACCATCAAATCGTCAACATCAATAGTTTTTTTAACATCAGAGAAGTTAAACTTACTGTTAGTGAAAGTGAAAATCTAGTTGCTATAGAATGTGTAGAATTTTTGGAAAAAGCCAGAATACCAACAAGATCTCTTCTAAATTGTAAAAAAAAAAAAAAAAAAAAAAAAAAAAAAGAATTTATATTCTGAATGGAGGAAGCTGATAAACAAAAAAATCAAACAATTTTTAAGCGTCGTGAAGAAGAGTTTGAAAACAATGTAGGCAACCTCTTTGATAATGCTCACGTAAATACTCTTAAAAAGACTAAAATAGAATTAATTAATTAATTTTTAATTAATTTTTAGCACCGCGTCTTACTACCCGTTCGGGTTATACGCTTAAGTACTAATTACACTAATGGATTAGGAATTGGGAAGGTTGAATTTAGAAGAAGTGAACCCGCATTTGCGTGGAGGGAGAGTGGAAAACCATTTAGGAAAAACCACCCCCAGTTCACCCGACCGAGATTCGAACCTCGATCTCCCCGTCCTCGGTGGTCTGACTCAAGCCGACTGGCGCATTAGCCAACTACGCCACCGAGGCGGGTACTAAAATAGAAGAAGCTAAGAATTATTTTTTTATTTCAACAAAAGGATCCTGGACGAACCAGCCACTTTACAGGTATTGTTAAAAAAAATTATAGATAAGGAAGAAAGGGCGAGACAAAAAAAATCAGAGAAGTAAAGCGAACCAGTTACCAGAGTGCAGCATCAACCTCTTCAGATTCATATGTTATGTCATCATCTGAAGAGTCCATTTTCAGGTTTGATACAGACACCGCAATGAGTAATTGTAATTGTTCACCCAACTCCTTCAATGACACATCAAGCCAGAATATGATAAGAAGAGCTACTAAATATTTCAATACATTAAAACAAGTAGTTGCATTAGACAGATGCCAATTAAGTGAATGAGATTCTATTTATGTCCTCCAGGCGGCAGCAGAGGTGCTTGGTCATGATATTGATGAACTTGCTATTAATTGGTCCACCATCCAACAATCCCAGAGAATTTTTAAGAAAGGAATGTGCAGAAGTCATAATCTCACTCTTCACGAAAATACTCCTGATTTTGTGACAGTTCATTGGGATGGTAAGCTTTTACCGCAACAAAATGTTAGACACACATACGAGGAAAGGCCACCAATAGTTGTTACAAACAGAAACAACGAACAACTTAATGGTGTTCCGAAATTACACAATTCTTCCAGTAAGGAACAGGCACAAGAAGTTTAGACTGCATTACAAGATTGGGCATTAGAAGATAAAGTGCAAATAATGTGTTGTGGTACAACTGCTTTAAATAGGGGCCGCATCAAAGTGCCTCTGTGCTTATTGAGCAAATGTTAGACAAACAACTATTATCTTTACCTTGCTGAAATCACATCTATGAACTAGTTTTCCGTGGTGTATTTGAAAGTAATAATACTGCAGGTAGCATGCAGTCCAGATATTAATTTTTTCAAACAAGTGAAAGAAAGTTGGAAAAATATAAATGTTGATGATTTTCAGATGATCAAGAATTCATAGAAAATAGTTTTAATTATTTTGAAATACCGGTCATATTGGAGTTTCTTCAAAAGGAACTGTTGACACGAATATCAAGAAGTGACTATCGTGAACTTATAATATTATCTGTAAGATTTAAGTGAGGGGATTTGGAGAAGAAACTGAAAAACACCCTCTGTGGATGCCAAGAGCAATTTATTAATTTAAAATATTTTTGATTAGATTTTAACCTAATTTATTCCTTGAACTATTGAGTGCTGTGGGTCAAAACAAGGCAAGGAGATATATTTAAGATTCGGATGGATACTTATATAAGAACGATAATGTTGTACAGCCTATTTCTTAGAAATTATGCATTTTAACAACATGCTGTTTTTTTTGTATTATATTTAACTTGTAAATTTAAAATGAACTATATTAATAAAAAAAAGTTACAAGTTAATTTTGACTTTTTTACAATGACATAATTTCAATTAAAATAAAACTAAATATAATTTTTACAAAATTTGGTATTTTCAAATTAAAGCATGTCTTAATTGTTGAAAAACTTCAGAAGTTTCCTGATAGATGGTTCTGTCATCGGAAGCACCTTTCCCTCTTCTCCCCAACCCCATTTTGGTATTATCTATCTTTGTGTCTTTTTTTAAGCCCATTTACTCCCAATTCCCTCTCCCCGTTTATATCCTGTTCAGGTAAAACTCCCCAACCTCATTTTGGTATTATCTATCTTTCTGTCTTTTTTTAAGCCCATTTACTCCCAATTCCCTCTCCCCATTTATATCCTGTTCAGGTAAAACCCTTGACTCGACACTAATTGCCTGTTGCCTCCAATCTTGAGTTATTGAAAATGTTCCCTGTGATTATTTGCATGATCTAAGTTAAAAGATTTTTATAGGGTAGGCTTGATTCTGTTTAGCTTATAAATAATTTGATTGGATATAACCTATTTCGGTTTTGTAAGAAGAGATGAACATGCTTTCTCTAAATAGTTTTATTCGTGTTTTATAGACGAACAAGACCCTTTCGTACTCATAGCAGGATTAATTTTGAAGATATTAAGATTCAGTGGTGCATCCAGAAATTTAGTTTAGAGGAGGGCGGGTATGTGTATCAAAGATATTATTTCTGTCCCCTGAAAATATCACATTATTTTAGTTTAAGGCTTCATTTTTTTAAAAAGGAAATGACACACACACGTGTATATTATACAAGTTGTTAAAAAAGGGTACAGAATTTATGGATCTTGTACAGATTAACATGATTAAAATAATTTTAATGATGTTACATAACCTCTAATTGTGTCGTTGGTAAACTCTAATAATAGTAATGATAATAATAAATGATGATGATAATGATAGTAATAATAATAACAACACAAAACATAGAGGTATTGTATTTTAGTAATAAAAAATAAATGGTATGGAGCACAACACAGACTCTCTCTCACTATTATCTTAATATAAGCATTTACTAAAAACTCGTAAGATTTGTGAAACAAAATAATAGGTATACACGTTGTTGTAGAAACACTACACCAAAAATCATAAATGAAATATTTATTATTATTATTATTTAGCACCGCGTCTTACTACCCGTTCGGGTTATACACTTAAGTACTAATTACACTAATGGATCAGGAATTGGGATGGTTGAATTTAGAGGAAGTGGACTCGCAATTGCGTGGAGGGAGAGTGGAAAACCATTTATGATCCCCCCGCCCCCCCCCAGTTCACCCGACCGTAATTCGAACCTCGATCTCCCCGTCCTTAATGGTCTAGCTCAACACAACTGGCGCATTAGCCAAATACGCCACCAAGGAGGGTTGGATGAAATAATATATGCAGTTACTTACTCTATGGCATTATGAACGAGACAACATGTATATTGTTTTAAGTGAATAATTTAATATTTTGTCTGGCCAACAATAAATGGCTGCCCAAAGTAAATTATTGTATGCAATGACAAGAAAAACAGAAGAACGTTCATAAATAGGAAAGTAAAGTTGTAAACAAGAGTGTATGATTCTAGACCATACTTTTCAAGGGTTGTGTGTGTGTGTGTGTGTGTGTGTGTGTGTGTGTGTGTGTGTGTGTGTGTGTGTGTGTGTGTGTGTGTGTGTGTGTGTGTGTGTGTGCGCGCGCGCGCGTGTGTGTTTTGTAAACACGTAAATTCCAGATAGTGGTAAACAACCAGTGGATGACCTAAAGAGTTCTTTCAAGGAACAAACTAAATGAATCACGATTTAGTTGTGTTCAAGATTTCATTAGAGGAAGTACTCTAGTCTAGTGCTCCTGTATGGTCTTTTATAGTAAAGGAAATTGATAGAACTAAAGAAAAAGGAAAAATAAATTACTAAGAGTAAATTTGATAAAGAAAGCCCACCTAGGGAAAGAGGAAAAATGTGGGAAGAATCCAATGCACAAAGGTGACATCTTATTCCTTTCTTCTGTCTTCTATAGTAGAAGTAGTCACACACACATTTTAACACAAATAGAATAATATTTCGGCACTGTTGCCTTTATCAAACAAAAAGAAGAGAGTACAAATAACACAAACACTGGATTACTCCATTTTGAATTTGAAGAAATACAAGGAATAAGGTATATCATCCAAAGAGATTCTCTTATTAGAATCACTAATAAAGCAAAGGGTTTGTGAGCAAGTGTATATACGATGTGTAAATTAAGTAGTTGGGTGTATAACAGTCAACTATTGTGTCTTAATGTGGGTCTGCCTAATGAATAAGTAGCTAGTCACAACAAAGTATATTTAGCATGTTGATTTGGGTCAAAAGTTTAATGTCAGTGATAAAAAAACTTTTAAAACAATGTTGTGTTGATCATGTTTGGCAAGAAAGTCATTAATGGTCAAATATTATATTTCCCTATATTTAATAGAGTATTAAATAGGTGAGTTTAAATTGGACTAGAGAGATTTGTTTTAAGGTTTTTATTATTTATTTAGCACCGCGTCTTACTACCCGTTCGGGTTATACGCTTAAGTATATTCCTAATGGATTAGGAATTGGGAAGGTTGAATTTAGAGGAAGTGAACCCGCATTTGCGTGGAGGGAGAGTGGAAAACCATTTAGGAAAAACCACCCCCGGTTCACCCGACTGAGATTCGAACCTCGATCTCCCCGTCCTTGGCAGTCGAGCTCAACACTACTAGCGTGTTAGCCAACTAAGCCACCGAGGCGGATGTTTTACTGTTATAAAGGCATAACATGCATGATCCTTTATAATAGTAATGATTAATTGTCATCACACAGTTACTGGAATGAGAGTATAATGTAAGCAATTAACTTTGTATCCTCTTTGCTTGTATGGCTGTAAAATACACATTCCTGGTGAAACAATGCAACTAAGCTGGAGAGGGTTGCGTTGGAAGAGGGTTGTTCTTTCTTCTGAATATATATTTTAAAATCAATGTTATAGTTAGCAGAATGCAAGAGTTCAGTTGTTAAAGACTTTACATTGCATTTAACAATTGTCAAGTGCGCGTAGGCCTATATAAATACTAACCATAGCCAAGAAATTTATCTTTATGCCCAAAAGCAGTTGGCACAATGTTTTTCTAAAAGTTTTTCTTTAAATTCAAAATGGAGTAATCCAGTGTTTGTATCAAGTGTATTCTCTATTCTCTCTTTGTGTTTGATAAAGGCAACAATGTCGAAATATTATTTTGTGTTTAAATGTGTGTGTGACAACTTCTAGACTACTATAGAGGACAGAAGAAAGGAAGAAGTCACCTTTGTGCATTGGATTCTTCCCACATTTTTTCTCTTGGGGTTTCTTCATAAAATTTACTCTTATTAGTTTATTTTTCATTTTTTCTTTATTTTTATCAATTCCCACTATTATAAAATTATTTATCCATTGGGCCACCTCCTTTTAAACATTTAAGAAAGTTTGAAATCATCTTTTAGAATTTATAAGTCTTTTTTTTATCGTTTTCAGGTTATCAAAATCCCAGTGGTGGTAATAAGTAAGTATGGCATTAAGAACTAGAAAGTTCATTGCCGCACTTACAAAAGTATGCTACCTATCCCTATCTTGAACTAGTTCTATCCATACCACTAATAAGTAACAATAACTTAAATACTAGTACTTGTTTGAGTAATGATAGAATCATTTGTTCAATAACTAATGTCTGAAAATAATTATTAAGAAAGAAAATTTGAACCTAAGTTTAATTATGGGGTCATACCAGGTTGACGTGACAGAAGTTCTCTTTTAACTTTCTTAGTAGCATTGCATCAAGCTTGTTGTCTGGTGAACAGCTTTTGTATGGAAAGGCACATTTTTGAAGCAACCAGTGAAATGCCTGAGTAATATCACCTCCTCCATATTCCATTCGAACCTTCAAAACATATTAATAAAAATACATGTGCTCTATTATGTTAAAATTATTTGTAAAAGGAAGAAATCTATAATTTAGGAGACATCAAATTTTTAATAAACTAGTTAAACGAAAAACGCAGCTTGAACAAGCTCATTTAAATGCCTTACTAATTCACTTTGTGTACCTGTAGGTAGTAGTAGTACCATGCCTGTATTAATTTTAACAAAGATTGTAAAAAGTAACAAACCTTTTGGTAAAAAAAATTTATTTGGGACAATTTTTTTATTTTTAGTATACTTATTAGGAAAATGTACTAGTGATTTGAAACTTTGTGACAAAGAATATGTCAATCATAAACGAATGCAATTAGTTTAATAGTTTATGATGACAAAGCTTACAATTGGTATTTGCACCACTGATAATTTAGTATTAGAGAGAAATGGGAATGTAATTGCAAAATTTCAACTGCTTCCAATAAATAGCACATAAATATGTTGTAATGCAACTTTTGTACACCAAATTTCATACAAAATGGCAAATTATGTAAGCTTTTGTTAATGTAAGAATTAGAGATAATTTAAAAAATGTAATTCTCTACCAGATAACTAGTTTTTTTTCCAAAATTGATTTAGGGAATATTATCGTTTTAAGAATTACCTTTTTAGGTAATAATAATTTCAGGATCTTGAACAAACTTATCAAAAGCACACTTGAACATAACAAAAGCTATACAATACCACCAGTAATGATTATTATATAATAGTAAAATGCCAACTAACTCGAGTATTTCTATGAGATATTCCATCTTCAACACAAGAGACAGATGTTTTCTGATCTCCAACATCAATGACACAAGCATAGCCCAAGCCAGCACCAAATGTTGCAGCAACATGATCCTAAAACAGTTTCATTGATTAATTAGTTAACAATGTGGCTATATGTAATTGAATTAATTTAAAACTAAATTCTCTGATAAGTTTGGTATATATAATTACCAGAGTAATTAATTTATGTTAGAAAAAATAAGTAATCTGACAGTATTTACAGTAAAATGGGCAAGGCCGGGATTGTTAGTGAGTAGTATATACAGTAGAGTCTCAATCATTATAAGAGACTTGTTCATCTGAGGTTTTGTATTATCCAAGATGGTAACAAAATTAATGTTTAATGAGATGTGTCTAGGAAATGATCCGCATTAAATCGGTTCAGCCGTTTAGTATGAGTAGCTGAATGAATCAGTGGATTGCTACAATGTACGGTGGCACCATATATTGATGTCCGCCACTCAACTTAGTTGAGTCAGCTGCCTGATAACTAGTGTTACTGCTACAGCTTATTTTTTTTATCATTATCATCATTATTCAGCACTGTATCTTACTACCTGTTCAGGTTTATGCTTATGTACTAATTACAGTAATGGTTTTAGGGATAAGGCAGGTTGGTTGTATTTAGAGGAAGTGTACCCAAATTTGGGAAGAGGAAGAGTGGGAAACCATTTTGTAAAAACCACCCTCAATACACCGAACCGAGATTCGAACCTTTATCTCCCAGTCTTTGGAAGTTTTGTCTATTGAGAGAGTAGCGCCTTAGACCATGCTGGCACCAAAGTGAGTTAGCACTTATTGAGTTATAGTATTTTTGTTTTTAAGTTGTTAGAGTTGAGTATGATCAAATTTAATGTAGTGTATTTTAGGTAAATGTTGTGTATTATCCAAGGTTTTGGCTATCTGAGGACACCTCGGTTTCGTTAACCTCAGATAATCGGGACAGGATGCTAGTAGGAAGAACAGTATCTTACATTAAGTAAACTTACTAAAACTATTTTAACATGTTCATATATCGTCAGGTAATTTTAAGCTGTCATTTATAACATAGTATAAATACCTACAAAATAATCCTAATTATATAATAAAGTTTTCTCAATGTTAACCGCAACTAAATATGTTTGTATTTTATAAACCTTTAATCCCACCAATGTCCTAGGACAAGAAAATGGAGTACATGTTTTTAGTGCAGTTGTTGAATACAACAACTTGCAGTTGATACAGGTTTGATTATGTGAAGTCATATTAGTTAAGGTTCCATGATACAAGGAGAGATATGTTATTATGAGAGCGAGAATATCTACTGAATTTTAGCAAAATAAATTACAATTAAATGTATGTGCTTTTTACAAATATCCCTTTTATATGCCCCTTAAGTTGGTATTAAATACTACCTTACAAGTCAGAAAACAAAATTTGAGTAATGATAGTTGCATAGGTAGTATACACAATACAAAATATAGTGCACTAAGAAAACAAAACACTAGAGTATACTTTGCATACATTCAGTCAGTTCAACCTATCATATTATTTTCAATTAATTTAAATTAGATGAAAAATAACACATGAAAATGGTAATCGAATTCGGGAATGTTGGTTTAGCACAACAATACTTTACCTTTGAGATTTACATAAATCATCGCATGCTCAGGGTCATTCTTCACAGGGTTCAATTTCCGTGTTAAGGTGTTGTTTTTCAATTAATTTAAATCATGTCTCACAACCAACGAACATATCCATACTAACATTGATTTCTACTTTGTGTGTGTATGTATGTATATAAAAAAATTTAGATGATGAAAGTTGTCTTCTTCTTCATCATCATAATCATCATAATCATCATCATCATCAAATGTTTCGTAGCCGGGTCAATTTAGTAAAATACCTCCATTCTTCCTCTTATAATCACTTTCATTCTTCTCCTCTCACTTACACATTTTCTGCTACCTGCTCCTCTCATCTCTTTATTCCTAAACAAGTTATGAATCCAAAACAAGGAGCCTACCCAGTGAATCCCACATAGCCACTCATATTTAATCCTGATCCCGCCACCAAGTCGTGTACCTCAGGGCCTTAGCAACTTAGTGGAAGCTGAGTTGAACCCCAGCAGAAAACAGGTTAGGTGCAGACGATTAAGAGAAGGATGGTCAGGGCCAAAAACAATAAGCTTGAAACAGGGCCTGTCTATTTGGCACCCAGCTTGGTGGGCTGGGGATGTAAAGTTGATGATGATGAGCTAAGTCAGCGTCACCACCCATAGTCTAAGTTAGGGAAGGTTGCTACCACAAGCAGGTTTACTTACTTTGTTTAGCTGCAGCCCCGCTATACAGGTGTAGGCCATGACAGGTTCAGTAAGCCAGTAGCCAAAGCGAACAAAACACTTGAGAATAACAGTTGAGAATTGCTAATAAATTGAAACCAAAAAAATCCAATGATTTGAGCTACTAATGAAATTCTGTGGAAGTTCACCATCTTGAAATGAAGTTTAAACAATACTATACAATAATGAGTGAATTATGAACCTTTTAGTAGGCAAAGTTCAAATTGTTTTTCGGTTGCCTGAATTAAGCCGAGGGCAAATAGTTTTTTTCTGATACCACCAACTTATTGTTAATAATGTGATGTCTGGAATTAGGCATGTATTCTTTCTAAGTCAAGGTGTGATGGTAAGACTTTAATCTGCTGTTAGGTCACATAGAGAATGAATATCCGACACATGGGTTCGATAAAATGGAGATCATTTGTTTAATGCTGGATTTATACAGTAATAAGAACAAAAATTTTTATTCAATAATAACTAAATTATGAATCTACGGTCTCCAGTTTACTTCTAAACTTCAGCTTTACTCATAATGGTTTTTCATGTGCGTGCTCAATTTCCATAAACAGGCAAATCATGTGGTCAAAAATAAAGGTTAGCATATTGCTTTTAATTCAATCAGAACATACTTACCTGCAAAAGAAAACAACCACCAAAACCAATTTTGCAGAGAAGTAATGTAGTGAGCTCTTTCAAGTACTGCCTGTTGTAGATGTCTGGAATAACTAGCACTGCTCGATAGTGCTGCAAGAAGGTCATTGATTTGTATTTTCAGGTTATGATAGGGTGTTTATTATTTAATGCCACTTTTTTAAGCATAGCATCTTACTACCTGTCTGGGTTATACACTTATGTACTAATTATGCTTATGTTTAAAGGATATAAGAAGGTCATATTTAGATGAAGTGTACCCACATTTGCATGGATGGAAAGTGGAAAAACATTTTGGAAAAACCACCCTTAGTACACCCGACCGAGATTCAAACCTCTATGTCCCCATCGTCAGCAGTCTTGTTTACTGCAAGAGTAGCCACATTAGACCACGCAGCCACCAAAGGGGGTAGTGACATTTTTTAGACTAACTATATACATGTGCATATACATTTTCACTCTCACAAAACCACCATTAAAAAAATGTACAATATATAATTTATAAATTGAGAGATGACAAAAGAGTCCATAGCTATTTTACCAACACACAATTTTAACTTTATTAAATGAAAAAGAAATGTATTGCAGATGATGATGGATCATAAAGATGTTCTTACTATTTGGGAGAGATATATAGAAAAACTGTATGAAAAAAGAAAATCGGCCAGGGAACCTGAAGATTGTAGCAGAAGATGAGGTAGAGTAAGATAAAAAGGACCTAGCATTTTTAAAGAGTAAAGTGAAGACAAGTTAAGAAGGAAAGCCACTGGGAATGACAACATATCAGCTGACCTTCTGATGGAACTTGGAAACAACAGATTAATGGCTCTGACAAAACTTATAAATAGGATCTATGAAACAGGAGAGTGGCCCAAGAAATGTTTAGATGTAACTAAAGAGGAAGACACAAGCCAAGAAATGCAGTGACCTCATCTCTCATGTGGGTAAGACCGTGGGGAGAATATTCAACAGGCAACTGGAAGAGAACATAGAAAGTGTGATAGAAGAGACTAGTTTGGATTCAGAAAAGGAACCAGAGGTGCTATAGGGATGTTTTGAGCAATTTCAGAGAAAGTGCTGGAAGTCAAGGAAGAGGTATAAATTGGTTTCATCGAATGGCAAAAGGCATTCGATAGAGTGAAGTGGAAGAAATTGATGGAAATATTCAAGAAGATTGGCATAGGCTGGAGGCTGATTGCAAACATATACCTGGGACAGCGAGTGAAGGTGAGAATGAATGGTAGAGAAACCAACACCGTAGATATAGGAAGGAAATTAAGGAAGGGATGATTTGTCACCCAGTCAGTTCTACTTGTATGAAGAGTAGCTGGTCAGGGAAGCCCTGGAGGGACGTGGCAATTTCAGGTTAGGAGGAAAAAACAATAAAATACAAAGATGATCTACCATTGCTAGTCAAAAATAAAGAAGAGTTGCAGGAAATGATGGACCAGCTGGTGTAGAAAGGGAGAAGATATGGCATGGAGATCAACATTGAAAAGTCAAAATTGATAGGGATTTTAAAAAATGAAGAGCCGCTCAAAATCAAAATTGGAAACCAGGAGTTGTAAAACAAGGAGCAGTTCAAGTATCTCGGAAGTCTGCTGACAAAGGATGCCTACTGCGCCAAGGAAATTAGATCGAGGATCGCTATGGTCAAAATCTTTCAACAAGAGGTTATTGCTGACCAGTAATGTGGAAGAAACTGATGAAATGCTACATATGAAGCAGTGTGTATGGAGCAGAAACTTGGACTCTTGGGAAAATGGAAAATAATAATAATAATAATTATCATCATCATCATCATCATCATCATCATCACCGCGTCTTACTACCCGTTCGGGTTATACGCATTTACGCTAATGTGCAATGGTAGGGTGATTGTGAGATGAAATGGAGGACCTACAGTTTAATGTGGAATCCGAACCACCTCACATTCACAAGTTTTGATTAATACACACCTTGTCAGAGGTGAAGGAAGGGTTTGGCAATCAGATAAATCTGTGCCGGGACCGAGGATTGAACCCTGACCCTCAGCACAGAAGTCTGACACCTTACTCTAAGACCACCAGGTCACCTGAAAATAAATACTTGGAGAGCTTTGACATGTGGTGCTGGAGAAGACTATAGAAGATTAGGTGGACAGACAGGGTGACAAATGAAGAAATCTTAAGAAAAGTGGGTGAGAAGAGAACCATTTTAGATGCGATTCTTTGGTAAAAAGCAAACTAGATTGGACACATCCTTAGAAGGAACTGTCTTCTGCACGACATTATAGAAGGAAAGGTTGCAAGAAAGAGTATAGGAAAGAGGAGGATTCAAATATTGGATGACTTGAGGAAAAGAAGAAAATTCTGCGAGCTGAAGGAGGAGGCAGAGGATAGGGCGCATTGGCAGTCTAAGCTCACTGATAAAATGAATGGACCTGTCGTAAGACAGAAAACCTAATAATCATAAATAATAAAACAATTATTTTGCATAGTGAATTAAACAATGGAAACAACATAAGCATCAACATTGCTCTTGAACTCAAAAATATACATTTATATGTATACTAAATCTGTATCTTAAGTAAATACAACAACCCCTTTGAAGCAATTTTAATCAGCCAATCTATTTAAAATTAAATATGTTATAAAAAAATCAAACTATTAAGAATTTTTAGTGATATACACTGACCTCAAGAATTGAGGAAGCAGTAAAATTTATGTAAACCTTTCTAGAAATGAAAGAGAGCTCGCGTGTAAAGGATAAACCTCTAAAATTGATATAATTTGTAAAAGATAAGATGCTTCTAGAAGTGATTTAGTGGGATTTTTGAGGTTCAATTTAAAGGGTTTTGATAATGAAAAAAGTGCCATGTGTTGAGTCCATAAAATGTATTATAAATCAATAAATGAATGATTTAATTTATTTGAAAAATCACATCTGTTTAGAAAGACCCCATAGATTAACTTAACTCCTTTATCAGTTACTTTATTTTTAAAATATATGCTGGCCACCTGAATGTGGTTAATGCAGTTATGTTTACTAGGGTGATAAAACTTTATAGCCTATGATTAGGAGGTTCATATTAAAATATTGTCTTAAATTAGGTTATGTCAAATAATGTAAAACTTAAACTTTAATTTTAAATTATCTAAGATGCTGCCAACTGGTACCTTTTATGGTAGGAGACAGTGAAGTTTATAAGAGATATTGTGCCCGACATGGCTCTCTCTTAGAGCATCGATGTAAAGGGTGTGTGCTATAATGAGAGTGAAGTCCAGTGGAAATGTTGGCCAATAATAACCAAAGGCAGGGGCTTTACTAACATGCGGAACTGGGAGAGTGCAGAGTGATAAGGGTTGTTGCATGCATACCAGATGTAGTGAGACTTGGTGACCAGTACATCAAGTGAGTTGGATAATGGTATTTAGTGACTTGACAGTGTGGATAAAATACTGACTATTCTGGCTTTTAGCTATAAATGGTTGTGGGTGGTTGCAGAATCTCATGTTACATATTGGCTATAATATAATTCAAAGAAAGAGTTACTATCAAACTGACTTGCAAAAGAACATGGTTGTAGTGAAGATATTATCTAAAAGGGCCTGAATAATTATATTATAGTGTATTGTTTCGGTGGTGTTTAAGGTCTGAAGACCCTATTGATATGTGTATGTGAAATGTCTGTGCTGGTTGAAATCTATGTTGTCTCTTAACTTTATGATTGATGATAATTGGTTGAGTTTGGGCAATGAAGGGTAGTAATGATTGTTTTTTTAATTTATTTTTTATTCTAGGGGTATATTGTCAAAGAGAAGTTAAAAAGCTAAAAATTTTAATTTTTTGATAAAGGATGAAACTGCAATTATGCAACAAATATGAAGGCTTCTGCTTAGAATTGCATTTATACTTTGTATAAAATATGTGCTAAGGTGTGGTATAACAAACCTTTAGATCCCATGGAGGGATGCCAAGCTGGTAATGAATTACCCTTGTCCAAATTGTCTCCAGGTTGGCCAACACTGCTGTTAGTGACCCGCCTGGACCATCATGAATATTGAGATCCCCTCTTTTGAAGGGGAAATGAATGTTATAGTCCAAATTTGGGTTAATTGTTAGGACCTAGTAATCAAAATAAAAAAAATCAATAATGGTTTATCTGCAATGAAAATAAAGCACACCTTATACATAAAAGAGTGTATTAATTCAAAAACATTGAGAATTTAAATATTTAAGAAAAATTTGATTGTAATATCCTACAACATCAAAAGAAATAACTGAACATGACTGATGGCCAATATCAATATTATGGCTATATCTTATAAGCTGCACCATAGTGTAGCCCACCAAGATAAAGTGTTCTACCTTTAAAGGTAGACAGCGTGCACCTGAATAGTTCTAAAACGTGACAAAAAGTGTAAGCAAACTATGTGTAACTTTCTGTAAAATGTGTGGTTGGTAGTCAATAGCAAAGCAGTATTGTTAATAAAATAGAAAAAATTAACTCAATGTTAAACCAATTTCAAATGATAGCACTTTTACTTGAGCAAATTGTTTTTAAAAAAAAGTTTGCATCAAAGATATAGTAAATGTGTTATTATATTAGTAACCCACTGGTAATTGCTAATAATTCTGCAACTACGGTATATTTACTAATATCATTCAAAGATCAACGTTCATGGCTGAATTTTTGGGTTGTATTTACTTGTTAACTTTGTATTAGCAAGTCTCAAAGAAAATCTATTTTCATTTAATCTAAAGCCTACATTATAAATCAATGGTCTTATATATGAAATATGATATTTATTTAAAAGGTCTGATGGCACATTATCATAGCCCCTGTGCACCCAACACAACATTATCGTATCAACGCCCCTATGCACAAAACATATGGATATTCTTATCAGTGCAGTGACCTACAAATGGATTTTAGATGTTATTTGCCCACTAGTAGGCCAAGGAGACAGGCGAGATGACCAAATTAATACCTCAGGAAGGACTTCTATCCAATGGGTCAACAATATTGTGACCCCATGTGACCTACCTACAAACAGTTATGACTAGAAACCAGATGTGAGGCACTAAAAAAATTCAAAATAGGCAGGGAAATAGCCGCTTAAAATCTGGAAAATGGGCACTATTTTTTAATTTAGTGTCGAGTCTTTAAAAATAAATACTGACATTTTATGGCAATATAGTCCTACCAAGGATGCAATATGTGTGGAACATAAACCTATGTTACAAACAACTTGCTACCAAATGAAATAAATTTTTAAATCATACTTTATTTAATTAGGACAACATACTGGAGTACACACATGTTGATTTACACTTCATGTAACGGAACTGAATCCCAATAAAATGTGACATGCTTGACATTCTGATTAGAGCACTATATCACTGTCAGCCTAGAATAGTCCTTGACATTCATTAAGAAATAGTCATTGATTGCACATGACAACCAGATTCTTCTTCAAATTTTCCACTTTTAAGTTTTTTTCTTCTATTATACAACACATTTTTCAGTACCAAAAATGATCTCTCCACTTCTATCGAAGTTGATGAAGAATATTTAAACAGTGCTACAGTGTTAGATCAATATCAATTGAAACATTGTTTTCACCTCTAAGAATCATCCCTATATCGTTTAAATGCTGGAAGTCCCAATTATCAGCAAGAACCCGCTTACATTTTTCTCATAAAATTCGGCCTGCAACACTTGGAACCACTTGGATTTTCCACACAATGTTAACCATAGCATCCAGTGAATTTACCATTGTTTTATTTCTCTCTTCAAGACACTTGTTCCCATCTGGTAATGCAGAATAGTTGGCAGCAATGAAAGCCAAGTTCTTTAGTACAGTGTCCTTCAACAGCAATTGTTTCACAGTGTGTATCAACGATGCATCATCTTCATGCAGATTGTTAACAATACCCTGTATCTTATTAAAGTTGCTGGTGTAATACAAAGCCGCAGATAGTCATGTGCCCCATCTAGTTAATAATGGATGTGGAGGTAAGACTAGTTCAGGGGCAACTTCTTTGAACAACTGAATCCTGGTCCGAAACTTAATAAATATCTGCTTTGTGTTGGAAATCAAAGCATCTACTTCCGGGAATACACCACAAATCTTTTCACAAATTCTGTGCAGCACATGATATAAAGCAAGTTGGGGAACTGGACTTTAAGAACCTTGCAAGGTTTTTTCGTGTAGGCTGCAGCATCAGAAGTAAACAGAAGGATGTTTTGAATTTAAATCCATCGGGCCATAGTACATTCAGTGAAGAGGTAAACACTTGAGCTACAGATAAACTGTTTGATTTTTCTAACTGTTCACATGCAAGCCAATGAGTTTTAGAGGGATGAGCGTAGTCCATTGTGCTAATCACAACTTTTGCAACAAAGAGGCCAACTTTAATTAACAAACATCCATATTTTCTTTCCATTCACTGCTTTACTAATTCTATTAATGTATAATTGTAACAAACATCCACATAGAGTTTACACAACGTGCTCTCACTTCTGACTTGTTCACTAGTGTAATTGTGCAATAAATTCTTAAAAGTTTTATTTTCTACCCTCAATAAAGGAATACCAGCATCAATAAATGCCTGGCGGAGATCTAGTGAAAACTGTGATTGGCGTTGGGAGATTGCATATGAAAAGATCAGAGTTGCTTTTGTGTGTAGTTGAATGAAAGAAAGTGATTGAGGGCTTAAGAAAGGGATGGGGGAGGGGGGGGGGTGTTTCTGTAAAGTGAATATTTTTGTTGAGTATCATCTTATAAAAACTAACCTCATCCCCCACAACAATATTTTCTTCTGGTTTGATCCATTCACCTCCTGAATCAGACAATTTGACTGGGTGAGCTCGTCTGTTGAATGCTGCTATTTGCTGAGGTGGAGTGGCATAGCGCCTATGTCCATCAGATTGCAAACATGATTGTAGTGTGTGAGATACCTGTAATCTACATTCCTCCATCTCCTGGAGAATCATATCATTAACCTATAATAATAAAATTCACAATCGAAACAACTTTACATGAGTTATCAACAATTTTCTGATAGATTTATGCTAACATATTCATAGTCAGGTCATGTGATCTGCAGCTGTCACTTTTGATAGATAGTATCAATAACTATAGAATAACCCTAATAATATAATTATTCAATTTTATTCAATTTTGACCATAAAAAATATGTTTGAATTTTTTTTAATCAAAATTGGACTATTCTCTTTACTAAAGATGCCAAAAACAGGGCTGCCACATTTTCAAAATAAAACAATTCTCTCAATTTTGGCATGGTAAATGTCAACAAGAAATCACACACTTAATAGAGTAGAATAAAGGAATGAGATTTGTTTTTTGTTCAATTTTTGAAAGTGAGATCATGTCATCATTTAAAAAAGCATATTGTGACCTTTATAGTGAAATGTATGCAGTCATTGCAGAACCAATATTTCTTGGCTAGGTGATTTTTTTAAAGAGAGCTCTGAGTAGAGTTTTTTATATCAATATTGGAGGAAAATAATGTTTGTCCCGGTTGATGTGTAATTTACCCTAAATGAATTAATAAAAACACATAATGGTTGGAAGTTGAAGATAGAAGAGTAAAGAGGAAGCCAAACTGGCAGAGGATTTGTTGAAAAAACAAGCTTAGGTAGCCTTGTCTTGTTTTTTTTTATGTTAATCAAAAGACAATTAAACATAACCATCGTAATAATTGTGAGATGTTTGAATCAATGTGCTTGGTCTTCCAGTTTTCTTTTTCTTCTGCACAGACAATTTAAAACGTGCAGTTATAGGCTCCTGATTCACCAATATTTCTGTCATTTTATTTTTAGTTATTTGTTAACATTTATGCACATATTTAAGTGTAAAAAAAAGAAATTAATATCTTATTTTAAGTCAAATTTCGATGTCATTAATAAGTAATGTGCAAAAGAAGTTGGTATACTTTGTGTAAAACAAATTAAAAGACATAATAATTTAAAGCTTAGCCTACCTTTACCCCTTGCATTGGCAGAAAAGGATCTCGATGGATTGGACCTCCATACAGCCTTTTTCTTGCTATCACATGAAGAATGGTGTGAGGGTTTAAGTCAGTTGCCCGACCAATTCGCAAATTCAGCGAGCCTGGGTGAATGATTATTATTGTCTGAGCCTGAATTTGCTGAGGAAAAAAAGATAATGGCATTCTAGCTAGTTCATTTATAATTATAATAACAATATTGCCTTAAGCAATAAACAACTTTTAAATACAAGCTTACCAAACTGTTAAAAAGCACACAATTTTAAAAACAAAAGGCTTCTATGGTCACACAAACCGTGAAGTTATAATAGATGGCAGGTGATTTGTTGTCATTGTTATTATTATTATATTATTATTATTATTATTATCTCCCCCTAACTATAATGTTTATAGAGCCGAAAGGTTATATGATGAAGCTCCTGTCTCAAGGGGTGGTGGTATTCTCATTTCTGTCATTGATTCTATTTCTGGTGTTGCCAGGAGAATTGACCTAGAGAATAATATGAAATGTGTCTGGATTGAAATCCCAACATTTGATCGCCAAAAACTTTTAATTGGGAACATATATCTTGCTCCCCAAATAACAGTCGAAGCATTTAATAATTACTTTACATTTCTTGAATGTGCTTTGGCTAACTACCCCTATCGAATAATAGTACGAGGCGATTTTAACTGCCCCAAAATTGATTGGAAATATCATCATGCTCAAAGCATTTTGCATTTCTACATTAAATTAAAAGCTACTCAGCTTCTTGCTTCGACCAACATATTAGGATTAGAACAATTTAATGAAGCTGATAATGACATTAACCTTCTTGACCTTGTTTTTGCTAATTTTCACCACCCCTTAGTAACATATAGCTCTCAGTTACTAGTGAATATTGATTTTGCTCATCTGCCCTTATTTATTTCACTTGATGTACCTATTACTACTAAAATTAATGACATCCCCACTACATATATTGACTATGCACACAGTGATTACCTTAATCTTTACAATGACCTGGCCACTACTGATTGGTCTTGTGTTTATTCTACTATGGATGTTAATGTGGCTGTAGATAATTTTACCAATTTAGTCCAAAGGAAAAACAAAGCACATATTCCTCAAATTACTATTCTTAATTCATCCAAATATCCGAATTGGTTTTCTTCTACTCTTAGATACTATATTATAAAAAAAAATTCAAAAAGTTTAAACGAACAAATAATGGTGTATTCTATTCATTTTACTCACTTTCCTAAATTAGTTAAAACTACTTTGATTATAGACATAGCCAATTGGATAAACTCAATAGAAAATAGTATTAAATGCAAACCCAAAGAATTTTGGAAATTTGTTAAAAATAATTGTGTGAATAAAGTTTCCCCGTCTAGCCTAAAAATCAATGGCAAGATTATAGCAGATCCTTTATTAATTGTTAATGAGTTTGGGACCTACTTTCATGCCCGTTTATAATTAAGCCTTTTCTGTCTAACCCTGCCTCGTTATTGATACTAGCGCACCCTTGTATCCATGCCACATTACACCCTTGGATGTTGCTAATGCTATAAAAAAAAATTTAGTTCTTCTAGATGTGCCGGGACAGATGGAACTCCAAGTTTTATTGTTAAATGCTGTGCCAGCATTTTCAGCCACTTTGTTAACCTATATCTTTAACATTAGCATGTCAAATGAAACTTTTCCTCTTACATGGAAACAATCTATTGTCATACCTATTTATAAAAAGGGGCAAAAACAAATGCTTGTGATTATAGACCAATTTCTCTCGTAAACACTTTCTACAAAGTATTCGAGAAAATCATATATGAGCATACTTTCCACCATCTTAAAAAAAACTTTCGGATAATCAACATGGCTTTATAAAAAATAAATCTACTGTAACTAATTTAGTAGAATTTCTTGGGCATGTTGCCCCTCAAGTATCTGCCCAAGGTCAGGTTGATGCTATTTATTTTGACCAAAGTAAGGCATTTGACTTATGTCAGCATAATATTATTCTCGCTAAACTTGGTAATTATGGACTTTCTCACTCATATGTAAATTGGTTCAGCAGTTATTTGCATGAAAGATCATTCACTATTAAAATTGATTCTCACACCTCAAATATATTTTTAGCCCCCTGTGGCATACCAAAGGGTTCTAATTTAGATCCTCTTCTTTTTAATGTGTTTATTGATGACATTGGTAAATATAGTAACTAGTTATTTACTCTTTGCTGATGATGTAAAATTATTTAAAATTATCAAATAAAATGCAGATTGTATAGATTTACAAAATGATGTAAATGGTATTCTACAATGGTCTTTGGAAAATGGAATGTCTATTAATAAATCTAAGCCCAAATCTATATCTTTAACTAGGAAAAACTAATCCTTTCTTTTTTACTTATAAATTGGGCAATGAAAACATAGTTCGCACGTTTATATTAATGATCTTGGTGTTCTCCTGGATATCAAACTTTATTTCCACTATCATGTTAACCAAGTAATTTCACAATCATTGAAATTACTTGAACTTGTTAAATTTATTACTTCATCATTTAAGAAAGTCGACTTTTTTTTGTCTGTACTATGCCCTGATTAAATCTAAGTTAGAATATGCTAATGTTGCTTGGAATTCCATTACCTTAACTGACTCTTTTAGGTTGGAAAACATTCAAAGAAAATTTGTCGCTGCATGCTATGATAAATTCTTTACTAACCGGATTTATTATGATTATGACAGAATTTGAAATCTTTTAGGGCTCCAAACTCTCTTCTCGCATGGACTTTATTGTGATAACCTTTTTGTTTTTAATATTTTCAATAGCAAAATTTCTTGCAAATTTGCCCTTCATCATGTAGGTGTTCATATCCCTTCTCGGGCTTCTCGTAATCTAAAATTATTTGTTCTCAATAGCTCTTATAGGTGAGCCCTATAGGTCGTTGTATCCATAACGCCAATTCTAGATTTGTCGAATTCGACTTCTATCATAAAAGAAAAGCTAAACTCAGAGTTATTTGAGGTAATCCCATATCAATAATTTATTATGTAGAGGTTCTGCCTATAATATTTAAATTTACAATATTCTGATTTATTTTTTGCATATTGTTACTGCTTTTAACCACTCTTTAGTTATTTGTTATTATTGCTATTTTTTTATTCTTATCACTATTAATTACTATTTTTTTTTTGTAATATTCAACGGTATATAAAATTATTTATCTATTATTGTTTATCTTATTTTTTCATGTAAATATGTATATTTGTAAGGTACTTGTGTCCTTTTCAGTGCTGACTTGTTATAGGTCTTACGACTGTTGGCCAGCACTATAATAGAGGAAATTGAAATAATTATTATTATCATCATTATCATCATTATTAGCACCGCGTCTTACTACTCATTTGGGCTATACACAATTACGCTAATGTGTAATGGTAGGGTGATTGTGAGATGAAATGGAGGACCTACAGTTTAACGTGGGATCCGAGCCACAGTGGAGGCCTGGCATTCCACACATTCACAAGTTGTGATTAATACACATCTTGTCAGAGGTGAAGTAAGGGTTTGGCAATCAGATAAATCTGTGCCAGGACCGAGGATTGTGGCCCGGACCCCCAGCACAGAAGTCTGACACCTTACCCCTAGATCTCCAAGTCACCCGTTAAGGTTAGAATGTCAGTAGGTTGCATTGGGGGTGGTTTTTTGAGTGTGATTTTTTATTCTTCTTTCCATGATAATGTTGGTACATTTTCTCTAAATTGACCTTCTAATCACTATATCTGAGATTAAAACATTAATAATCTTGATCTTAAACATAGGTGTCGTAGAAAAACTATACTGAATCTGAGGATCTAAGACTAGTGTGAACAATTTCTCTATGTTAGGCCCATGATGTCATGAACGAAGGCACCAGCATATTATTAGATCAAAAAAGGGAACCAATTCTCAAGAAATTTGGATTTCTAATAAAAATGTGCAATGAAAATATTTTATTTAAAGTGCACACAAAATTAATGATGAAATAATTCCAAAAGCATAGTTCATTATTGTTGAAGTTTTAAGGCACGTTGACACAAAATAGTCAATAGCGCCTTTTACCAAAATTTAAAAACATAGTAAAATCCCAATAGGGGAGAATAATAGAGATAAAACACCTGCTAAGATCAGCAGTGCATGTACTACAATAAATGGACAATAAATACAAAGATACAAAATGTACTAAAAATGTTTTTAAAAATTTTAATATGATACAATTACCATAAGAGTCACCGAGTGTGATTCAAAGGGAATTCAAAAGATTCACCTGGCATATAAAATGGAGTAAACAAATAACTCCAACCGCATTGTCGCATAAGAAATAACAAAGATCACCATTAACATCCAAAGCCAGGTGAATAGGGGCATGCTTGCAACAGACACTCCAGCAAAATGTGGTACATACTAAGGGGAGCATCAGAAAGCCCACAAACAAAATGTGGATCCTCACTCAATAAAAATCCATGGGTTATAAATGTATGGCTGATGCAGATTCTTGTCATGATGACTTAATCTCTTTTAGACTTTCGTATAGAGAGAGCCATCACAACACATCGTTTCTTATGGAGTGAAGCTTGTTCTGAGCAGTGGTAAAAACCCGCTACTCAGGCCAGGTAATACCCCAGACCGAACATAACCCTTGGGATCCAAAAACATTACAACCAAACTCTCCTCGAGGGGGACGACTGCTTCCTTGGCGGCCTGGTCCGCCAGTTCACTACCTCTGAGGGAATGGCATGACCAGGAATCCAGAAGAAGGGGAGCTGGGTGTTTAAACAGCCAATGTTAAAAATTTAATCGTGGATCATCTGCACAAGAGTACTCTAAGTGTAACGTGAATAACCCCAACAAAGCATTCATGGAATCTGTAGAGATAAGAGCAGAATGGAAATAATTACGGTAAACATAAACAAAACACAACAATTTTAAAATTAGTGTATAGTCCCAATGTAAAAACTGTGGTTTCACTTGGAAAACTAAATTTAAAATTAAAATTTTCTACAATAAAACCACATCCCACAGAGGACCTTGACTTGGAGTGATCAGTGTAGATGTAACTGAAACCTTGAAACCAGGTGGAAAGAAGCTCACTAAAAGCCCTTTCATATATAAAAAAACAAGGTGTCACTTTAGAGAACTTGGCAAGATTGAGATGACAGTGAGCTAGGTGTATCTTCCAGGGAGAAACTCGTCCTGGAGAAGGTAGGAGTATACTGTGGAAGGAATATTCCACATGTGTTGAAGACCGATAACATTAGGATCCCAACCGGCCTTGACCTATGTAATTTGGTCTTATACAGGACATGTTTAGGGGTATGAAACACAGGGCGGTAAACAACATGCTTTGGCATGCATTTAAACTTTGACTCATAAAATGCAAGAAGTAAGGACCACTGATAAGAAAGAGGGGGCTCACAAGCATCGGCACAAATGCTGACGAATGGACTTGTACGAAAAGCATCAGTAGCCAGTCAGATACCTACATGGTGGGCACTATCTAGCATCTATAATGCCGAAGGTCTAGCGGAGCTATTTAAAAAACATATTTTACCAAGGTCCTGTAGAAACTCATCAAGATATCTCTAACAGCCCCCCCAAGAGCGACCGCTAACAACTTTGAGTATACTGAGGGCTTTTAAAACCTTTGCTTTCAAGTCTTTTATGCAAGGAATCCACATAAGTTTAAATTAAAATAAGAATCCCAGGAACTCTATGGTTGGTTAGACAGGTAGAGCAAAATGGTATATTTAAATACTGGGGGCAGGATGTATACCATGTATCTTATGGAAATGGACAAACATCGTTGAAACCTTACCTGGCAGTGAATATCTGACATAAAATTTGTTTAAAAAATGGGGAGATTCCCTTGGAACCCCCAATTATAAAGTGTTTTCAATATTCTGTACCATCAGATGGAGTTGTAAGTCTTCTCCAAATCAAAGAAGAAAGCCAAAAGGTGCTGTTTATGGAGGAAGGAGTCATGAACTGCTGTCTCAAGGCAAACAATATGATACACTATGGACTGGTTAAGGCGAAAACCACATTTAATATTAAATTAAAGATTACTGGATATAAAAAACCATATGAAGGTATTTTTTTAAATAGTCTGAACACATAACTAGTTAAGGATATGGGTCTGTATCTAGTTGGGTCTACTTTATCTTTGCCACTTTTATGTATAGGAATATCAAATGCCTGCCTCCATAGTGATGGGAACTGACAATATTCCCAAACACTATTGTAGAGAGAGGTCCAAAAGAAACACCTATCCAGCAGGGGACAGATGGCACAACATTTCAGAATGGACGTTGCCAGGGCCAAGAACTGTGCTGCACCTGAGACAGGGTATAGTTCAGTTCATAAAAGGTGAAGAGGGAGTTAGTCTTCCCCTCAACTCTTAACCAAAGTCAAAAACATCATGCCCATACCCCGCTTGTGCAATGCGAGCTTGTTGGAGTAAATCGCAGTGCTGGAGAGAGGGGCAAATGTCGAGCCCAATATATTGACAACATCCAATTGAGAGAAAACCAAGGAAACATTAGATAAGAGGGCAAGAATTTTATTTATATGTAATCTATAGATATCATCCCAAACTTTAGTTGTAGAAGAGGAAATTGTAAACAGTCGAAATAAATGGTCTCCAAGACTTACTTTGGCTTTCATTAATGACATGGTGGGCTTGTGCAAGTAAAATCTGGAATGACTCCAAACTCTCCAGAATAACACATCAATGGAAGAAACATGGTGCCCTTTGATGGGCAGAAATTGCCAACCGACACTCCTCATTCCACTAGGGAACAGAGTGGTGGCATGAATTCAGCAAATATTCTGAGAAAATTTAGTGATGACAGTTGAAGTAGAGTCCTGTCCTAACATCGACGTCAGGAGAACAGGGCTTTCAAATACAGTTATCTCACAAAACTTATCCTTGTCAGCATGTTTAAGCATCCAGTGAGAAACCCATGCTTGAATTGGTGTCCAAGCAGAATGGGAAAATTATCACTGCCACCAAGGTCTGCGTGAACCCCCCAAAGGAAGTGAACAGCAATGCCGGGGCTACAAAGGGTTAGGTTGAGGGCAAAGGATGTGTCTAATATAAATATTTTGAATATTTAAGCAAGAAATAGCCGAGAATAAGACGGATAAAGTGTAGGCCTACTATACCCAAATAAATATTTCATAAACTAGGACTCTATAGAAACAATTTAGAATTTTTTCAGAATGACTGTTTTGCTATAATCGGTAACTTTCAAATGATGATGTGTGTTTAAGTGCTAGAAAACATTAAATTTCTTATAATTTGACAGAGAAAAAAATAAAGAATCCCGCCCTCGCTTCAAACGATAGCCGAACTAAATTCTGAATTCTGTAAATAGTCATAAAAATAATTGTACCATTATCATTTATAATGCAGGCCTATGTACTTATAATATATATATATATATATATATATATATATATATATATATATATATATATATCTATAATATATAATATATCTATATATATGTATATATATCAGGTGACAGTTGTATATCATATAATTTGACATGTATATATCTTAAATTAGTTTTGACATCCTTTGTGATTAGCATATGCTTTTCTTTCAGTAAAGTAATAAGATAATATATCAGGGTATACTATTAAGTAGAAATAGTAAGATTTAGGCTACATTTGCTAAACTCATGTAGTTATATACCAAAAAGACTACCTATGTCGCAGTGTCGAACTCGTAAAGAAAATATTTTTCCTATATTAATTAAAACGATTACACTAATAATTTAATATATAAATACTTACAGATACTTCAGACATAGTAATTTAAATAGCTGTAAACACTGAATCATTCAAAATAAGACGCTATAAATGTAAATAGATAATCAGTGTGGCCACTAGGTCCCAGTAAATATTTCACGCAAAGATAAAACCTATCACACGACACTAGCTAGCACGTCATCATCTAACGTCGTGTTGAATCAGAACAAGTATACTGGTTCTGCCTCTTGGTACTGGCTACCATACTAGTTGTGAGGATAGAACAGGCGCTATTTTCGTACTAGTTCCGACACTAGTCTGTGTAATTTGACCAATCAATGCGCGCTGAGACTGTATGTAGAGAAACGGTAGAAATGGCGTCAACATTGTCATCAGATGTTATTTTGTTGTTGGCAGAAAATTATTCTAAACATCCTTGTTTATATAATACCAAATTGCCACAATATGACAATATATTTGATATTTATTTAATTTAAAACATGTTATCTAAAAACGACCAACTGTGTTCCAGACCCAATTTTAATCTAAATAAACTTGATAGCACGCCAATCTTGGGCGGTTGCTTTTTTAAGGCGCATTTAGACCAACCGAGCGAATGCTCATTCTTCCCCCACTACGCTTAAATTCTCTTGGTGTAAACGTGTATTGAGCATTCTTTCGGTGCGCTAGTATGTTCTTGTATATTCGCCCAAAATGGGAATGAATGCTCTAAGAAGGCTCGCTCGGTTAGTCTAAACAACGAAAGAGTGCACGAACAGTTGCTTGGAGCATTCCTTCGGGTTCACATGCGCTCGCTCGACTGAGCGGTTTTATCAAAGGATTCTTTGGTTCGGTTCGCGTTCGCTGTTCTATGAATAGCTCTTTTAGTGTAAACGAGTTTAGTAGCAGTTTTCTAAATCACCGTTTACACTAAAAGAGCACGAACGAATGCTCTTATTCTTGCTCTATGTTCTTGTTCGTTTGCTCTAAACCCATCTTTAGAATATAAAGTGTGCGTAGGCCTAAAAAAGAACATGTGATCAAGGATACTGTACTTGGACACCCATGGGCTTAGGGGCCTCTGTTCACATCGTAAATAAATGAATTCAAATTTGAGGAGTTAGTATCACCCCGAATGTATCCTACCTAACCTCCGAATGTATCATTGTTAGTATCCCGCGACCATTATTTCGTCTTTCCAGCCAGTCCCGTGTCCATATTCTTTTCCTACACTCCCTTTCATATTTTTCAATATCATTATTAATAATTAATGAAGCTGCTGCACCCAAAATTAATAGCTGACGTTCCATAAATATTTGCACTAGAACCTAGTACCAAACTAGCAGCGTGTGAATACTCTAGCCCGGTTTCTACTATACTAGCTAGTATACAGATATCTAGGCGCTAGCTAGCACACTTGATTTCTAGTACAATCAAGTGTCGTGTGATAGTAGCTTTAAGGAAAGGTCTGACTTTTATAGCTTGTGTTCAAGATGCTGACATTAAATGGTGGCTATGAGCTACTAAGAGGCTAAACGTAAACCCATTTATATAATTGCTTCCAAATTTGTTTGAATGAAATAGTCAAAAATACTAGTTTACTTCAATTTTATTTAAAGTAAATAAAATGTAAACATTATACTTTTTTTCAATAAATGGATATAAATGTTGTTTAAAATTGATTTAACATGTATAGAAATATTTTCACAAACATCCGGTCCTGAAGCGAGCACTTAACTCCAAGAACATTGTTGACGAATATTTACTGAGTGATAAAATTCCACTGCATAACTATCTTTGGAGGGTAGGTAAAGTTGTCGGGCCCACGTCGATTGTGGTATGTAAAAGATCTCTGGAAGGTATGTGAAAGTACCATTTCAGCCAAATTTGTGGGCTCCCGCTTGCTTGTAGAAATCTATAGTATGGGTAGGCTGATAACCCACTTCAACCTAAAATTAGTTTAAAACAAAAACTGCAAGAAGAAATAGCCGTTATAACGAAGCTTTGTTATGGCCATTTGGAGTTAAAAGATTAAATAATAATAGAAACATTATTTTGTCGTGGTATATTTGGTGGCCATATTCAGCGAGATAAAAACAAATATAAGTGGCTCGATTATGTATCACCGCTCTACCAAGTGAGCCTATACTTGTTATTTTTAAAAATTAAGCTTATTTAAAGGAAAGTCCCCTTCATATGGTTCAACAATTAATTAAATTATAGATAATAAAGGTCTGTAATTAAGAATGACCAAGGCTTAAAATTATTTAGCGGTGATAATCAAATAGTATGTGAAGTTCCTTGAGGTTCAATTACTCCCATTCCTTAGGTTTTATTATAGTCTTAATTTTTAAATGATTTACAAAATACCACTTTGGGTGGACACATTCAGCTGTTTGCAGATGACATTTGGTTGTATTCTGAAAGCAATTAAATTATTTACTAAATAATATTCAATCGGACATCCCTTCTTTGCTTGGTTGTATTCATAAGGAAAAAACCATTAATTAAAAAAACTAGACTTGTCTTTTTTCTAAACAAAGATACAATAAACTAATGTACAAGAAAATTTGAATCGAAAATGTGAGCCTGGAATTGGTCATCAATATTGAATACCTGGATCTAACTATTGACAAGCGTCCACTAAGGCACATTCACATAAACAAGATATCTAAATAAATTAGCTAGTTCCAATAGAGAGAGCAATAAGCAGGTGTGCCTATACTTAAACTAATTAATTCAGTCAAACGGACTCCTTATTATTTTTTGGTATACCCTTCTCTAACATAGCATGAGCAATATTTGAGGTTATGCAACCAAAAAGTACTAAACAGATTGTATGCTCTTCAAAATAGAATTACTAGATCTCTATATAAAAACATATTAGGTATCTTCTCTTCTAAATAGAACTATTAGATCTCTATATAAAAATAATGGGTATCTATTCTTCAAACTAGAATTATTAGATCTCTATACCAGTGGCCTACTAGAGAACAAAGAACTATTGAAATTTATAAATATTTGGATTAATGGTTCTCAATTAATTAATTTATTTATCAAACTGGCATTTATGCTAATAAATTAATAAAAATAAAGTCAAAGATAATTTCAAATTAGAACTCTCTAAGTAAGATCAAGATAGGAGAGGCTCACTTAAAATTTATCAAAAGAGTCTTTTAATACTGTAAACTACGGAATCAAGTTAAATTTAAAATAATATGTTCTAAAATATTTAATGCAATTCCAACTGATATCTCTCGCTTATTGGAGCAGACAAATTATATGTTATGTAGTCAGCCAGAAGGCTGTGAGTTTTGTTAGTCTTTGCTCACTCTTTCAATTTCGTTTCCTGTGCTCTCATCCATGTAATGGTGGCGCTAAGCTGAGTTCACATTCTAATGGCATATTATATCTATTACCACCAAGTCTAAATTTTTCAATTACAAATAACTTCCTCAATCCAAACTATAGTTAAGTTACAACAACTGGTGACGAGTGATTTTTGTTTTTATTTCAAGAACCCTGAGTTTCTTTTGCGTCTAGTGTCGTGAGTGTAGCTCTAGTGTGTGCAATTTTCGTACACCAACAGTCTCGACATGCCGAAGTCTTCCATTTTTTAATCTCGTCTTGAGGACATCAAGTCATATTTTGCCAGATTTGAACATTTCTGCACCACTGAAATAATTGCAGCTGACGTAAGAGTTGCTTGGCTCCTAAGGTGCATTGGCCCAGGAACCTACCAGGTATTAACAGATCTCTGCTCACGGGTCGTGCCGGGAACCAAGACTTTCGCCCAACTAAAGACTCTCCTCGAAACTCACTACGCTCCCACAAGATCAGTGTACGAAAAGTGTTCTGCCGTTAGTTCTCGCAAACAGCGTGCGGGAGAGTTCTACGTGGCCTTCAGCCTATCTTTACGTCATCTTGCCACCACCTGTAGCTTCGGAACATTCTTGGATGACGCCCTCAAGTCGCAGTTTTATCACAACATCTCATCGAACATGGTTCGCGACAAGATCAGGAATAAAGAGGGTAACTTCAGCTCCATGGTTGCGCTCGCCACTCGCTACGAGATCCCTGGACCAGCCACTGCACTGGCCAATGCCTGTGATAACCCTAATATCATCAACGCGGTTCGTCCATATCAACAGAAGAACAAGAAATTCAAGGAAAAGTTCCAATCCAGTCAAGGAGCAAAACCTCAGCTCTTGTCAGGACCCAATCATTAGCCGTCCCAAAGTGCGTTATATGCAGGTTGTGGTGGGCCTCATGCTAGGTCTAACTGTCCCTTTAAAAATGCGCAATGTCATAAATGTCATTTTAGAGAACATATTACTAAGGTTTGTCACAGGGTCAAAAATTCCTCTCAACATCAAGGAGGTGTCCGTCAAATTCAGGAGGACATACCTTTAGTGTCTGTCCAAGTTACTAAAGCTAGTGACTTGTACGTGTTCAACAGTAGTCAGGCACCAGCTCACAGCAGTGTTCAGTTGGAAGTAAATGCTGTACCTCTCACTATGGAAGTTGATACAGCGGCCACCGCTAGTCTTATTGGTAAGCAAGTGTACCTTGAACATTTCAAATACCTTCCTCTGGTGAGTACCACTCCACTTCGTGGTTGCACTGGGCACGAACTAGATCTGTTGGGGGAAACCTATGTTAAAATTTCTTATCAGGGGCAGTCTGCTACGTTACTCCTAGTAGTGGTTCGGGGCTCCTTTCCCTCACTATTAGGCATATATTGAATCAGCCATATTCATATAGATTGAAATGCTATCTTTACCATTAACCATGTTCAGCAGGTACAAGGTGATGTGGTTAGCCTGCTCAGGAAAGAGGTATCAGGTGACATTAAGGGTGTGGAAGTTAATGTAGTTCTGAAAGAGGGGGGCCATTCCAGTATTCTATGGTCTTCGTGCCATTCCTATTCCTTTGAGGAATGCTGCCAAGAAAGCCCTGAGGAAATTGAATCAAGCGGTTTTATTCAGAAAACCAATAGTCACGCCTGAAGAACACCTCTGGTAATTGTTCCCCAGGCCAACAAATCTGCACGGAGGTGTGGAGATTTCAGCGTGATATTAAACCCTCAGTTAAATCTTGAGCACTATCCTTTACCGGTTATTGATGACTTATCTACTGTTCAAGGATCTGTTTTTAGTGCACTCGATCTCGCCAAGGCTTACCAAAAGCTAAGGTTGGGACCAGCTTCTCAGGAGATTCTGACTTTGAGTACTCCGTATGACCCATACAAGTGCCTTCGCCTTCCATATGGTTTGTCTTCAGCTCCAGCCATCTTTCAAAGCGTCATTAGTCAGGTATTGATTGATTTATTTATTTGGATGACACATTAGTGTCAGGTAACACAGCTGAGGAGTGCCTAAGTAAAGTTGAAGTTATTCTACAAAGGCTTGTGGAATCTAGAAAAGTGTCATTTCCTTAAGCCAAGGGTCACATTTTGGATGCCCAAGGGCTGCATACATATCAGGACCGCATCCAGGCTCTCCTTCAAGCCAAAGAAACTTCATCAAAGTCTGAATTTCCCTCGTTCATTGGGTTTTAAACTTTTTACGCAAAGTTCATCACCAACATGTTCACTATACTTCGTCCGTGTATGCACTGCTCAAGCAGGTTGCGAATTGGGGTGGGGATCTGAGCAACAAAGGGCTTATCATCAGTGTCTTCAGGAATTGAGTGGCGATCAGGTGCTCATTCCTTACTCTACCGGCTTGCTACTTAGAATGACCAGTGATGCCTCTCAGTATGATGCGGGTGCTGTCATTTCCCACATCTTCCCCGATGGGGCGGAAGGCCCATAGCTTTCGCATCTAAGACCTTCTCCAATGCCGAGAAAAACTACCCGCAGCTCGAACGTGAGGCTGAAGATATTATTTTTGGACTTAAGAAATTTAGTAAATACCTGTTTGGCCGACCTTTTGAGCTTTGCACTGGCAATGCAGCGTTAGTGTCTATTTTTTGATCTAAAGCTAAAATGCAACTTCTCACTGCTCTTCGCCTACAACGTTGGGCCATCCTGTTGTCAGCCTTCCAGTATAAGTTCACATTTCTAAAATCTGAACTGATTCGTCATGTTGATTTTCTTAGCCGAAACCCTCTCTCCGATCAGACTAAGATGGAGTTTGACCTCTACAAGATCTCCTTGGTGTCCCTGAGGCCTCCCACTGCGGTCCGAGTGGCCACCGAGACCAGGAAGAATCCCATATTGAGTCGACATATGTACTCAATGGTTGGCCTGATGTGGTGTCCGATGAAGGTCTTCGCCCTTTTCATCGAAAAGCCCTGGAATTGTCAGCAGAATCTGATTGTTTATTGTAGTTGTCTAGGGTCATCGTCCCGTCAGCGCTTCATCCCGAAATCCTGGAGCTCCTCCATGAGATTCATCCTGGATCTAGTCGCATGAAGAACCTAGCACGAGGTTTTGTGTGGTGGCCAGGTCTCGATGACGAATTGGAAGATAGGGTAAACAGGTGTGATGTTTGCCAATCACTCCAGTCAACTGCTCCTCGTGAGCTTCTGATTCCTTGGTCCTGGTCTACTAAAATTTGCCAAATGATTTATATTGATTTTGCCGAATTTGAAGGGAAGACTCTACTCATTACTGTAGATGGTCACTCTAAATGACCCAAGGTCCGCATCATGCACGGAGGCACCTCGGCAGAGCACACTTGTGAAGCTCTGCTCTCAATGTTTGCAGCCTGGGGGCTGCCCGAGGAGCTCGTTTCTGACAACAGTCCTCCGTTCTCATCAGCTGCATTCGCTAGTTTTCTATCTAACAATGGAATTGTACATTCCCCTTCTCCTGTTTACCACCCCCAACCTAACGGTTTGGCAGAGATGGTCGTTAAGACCACCAAGCCAGCTACCATGAAACAGTTGTTTGATGTTTCTACTAAATCCAGAACCCTTCAGCATAAAGTAGATGCCTTTCTTTTGGCATAGTGCAACACGTCTCACACCGTAACTAAGGTGACACCAGCTGAAGTATTTTTGGTCCGAAAGCCCTGCATAAAGCTTTCACTTCTCCACCAGTCCATGGTTCTCAAGCAAAGAGTGAAGGAGGCTCAAGAAAAATTTACTGCTTCACAATCTTCCAAGGTCACACATTTCTCCCCAGGTGACCTCACGTGGGTGCGCTCCGTCACTCATCGCAAATTCAAGGCGGTTCCAGGTGAAATTCAGAATAGAGTCTCAACTGTCTCATAGCTAGTGATTATTGGTGGACGCTCTAAACAAATTTTAACATCTCATCTACGCCTCCGGGACCCCAAGGCTGTTCCAGTTTAGTTGTCATGGTAGATGGTTGAGCACGCCATGTCAGCACATATGCCTACCCCTACATCTTATGGACCTACACCTCTCTAATTCAGCCACCTGCAGTTGCTGACTACTCGCTGCCACATTTCCAGCTCCGGAGCCCTCCACTGATTCCACAACAGAGACCCTTCGTCGGGTTCCCAGCGTGATGGCTCCGGCTCACACCCCTGTGAGACCTGCTACAGCGTCTCCAAGAGTGTCTGCCCCCCGAGCAGACTCGTCAAATTCATCGCCCATGGCTTCCCCAGTAAAAACTCGCTCTGGACGTCAGGTCATCAAACCCCAATGCCCGGACTTTGTCTATGTTTTGCTTTAGTCAGAACTTTGATTGTGTTCCTTTCTTGCACACTGTACTTGATTGAAATCAAGACTTTAATGGTACAAAGGGCTTATTGTTACTCTTGTATTCTATATGCCAGCGCCAGCAATCAATGATAAGTTTAGTTAAGCGTGGGAGAGTGTTATTTTATCAGCCAGAAGGCTGTAAGTTTTGTTATTCTCTGCTCACTCTTTCATTTCCGTTTCCTGTGCTCTCATTCATGTAATGGTGGCACTAGGCTGAGTTCATATTCTAATGGCATATTATATCTATTACCATCAAGTAAAAATCCTTCAATTACGAATAACTTCCTTAATCCAAACTATAGTTAAGTTACAGCACTATAAAACAAAATCTAAATTAATTATTTGCCACTAAATAGATTTACTATATTAAACTCAACCCAACACCAACAACAAAAAATTATGTATACTTTTTTGTTATATTATTAATTTTAAAACAATATTATAGTAAACAAAAATGAAAGAACTAACCATCACTTCAGTGTAGAAGCACCAGACACTGTGATAATTTTCACTGAACATCGGCTAAAGTAAAAGAAGCTTAAAAACACAAAACACAAATAGTTAGTTAATCTTCGTCAGAAGCTTCTGAATAGAACATCACATAAAAGTCAAAGTTTCTGTATATACAAATAGTAATTTTGATTATCAAATACTCACCTTGGGCATATAAGGAAGCAGCATTGATTTTTCTTGTCAATGACTTGAACCAAAATTAAAGTCAAAGAAAAGTGCACATATCATATCCTAGGCTTATACAGACCACCCAATGCTTACCCCATCGCAGAGCTTCCAAGTTCTCTTCAACGTACTAAAAGGACTACAATGACTGCACTATTCTTATTTAGAAGACATAAAAATTGAATGAGAGAACAGACATAAATTAGCTTCTGGCAACCTACAACGGCAAGAGATTTGCGCTTCCTATAACAAGGCTTACTCATAATATACCATCGACTATTTATACACAAATATGCACCCTGATAGAATCCACGTGAATATCACACACATTGGACTGTCAGATAATACAGGAAAATACTGAAAAATAGACATTCTGACATAAAAGGATTAAAACAATCCTCACCCCATAGACACTTCAACAACCGTAACATGAGAAAACTGAAAAATTTCCTGTCAAAGCATTTATTGAAAAATATTTGATGCAATTGATGTAGAGGATGTGTAAAACAGATTTAGCAAAACACTAATTTATTATTGCTATCATTAAATCATTCACTCAGTCTGACCCTATAATTACTAAGTCTCGTATTAAGCAAAAAAAAAAAAAAAAAGGAAGAAGAGTCCCTGGAGACACGAAAACAGAAGAGTTAAATAACAGATAGCTACAAGTAATAAAATAAAGTACTTATCAAGAGGAAAATATGAAGACAAACTAGAAATAGTCGAGGAAAAAAAGGCCTATGACTTGAAGCTAAAATCCAATAGGCGGAAGGCGAGTGCAGATCATACAATCAAGGCAACTAATAAAATAAGAACATAATGGTAATTCATAAATATTGAAATAAAGAAGAAGGTCTAGTCTGGTTCAGGTTCACTGCACCTGATATTCGGTAGCAAAAATGATGGAAAACCAGCTCAACATCCTATTCACAAACATTTCAAGTGAAATTCTAATGAAGAAAAACAACCCTTGAAGATTAATAGACAAAGCAAAATGGACCCCATGGGTAAAAGTTTTTCATGCAAGGTACTCTACCGCATATAGTGAGATGCACACACTCATAGCATTAATTATATTAAAATCCCCAGCCGTTTTAGACTAGGTCTCATAAAAATGCTCAAGTTATTGCAAGAGAAACTGATCTCTCCCCCTCCTCCCCTCCCCGTCCTGTTAGCATTACAAAAACACCACCCACCACATTAAAAATCGTTGCCACGGGTGTAATTTAATATCACAAAAGCTGAATTTCAGGCACATATGAGCACAAATGGAGCAAAAAAAAAAAACTGGCGTAATCAAAATCAAGATATGATGTTTTAAAAAATGTGGCGGGCCAGCTTGAAATCAAGTTGACCCGCCACATTAAAATCGTTATAATTTGAGTAATTAAATAGCACAAACGCTGTGCTTCGGGCACATATGAAATTCCCGCTGCGGTGTTGCGGTGTCTGGTGGCCGCTCCGCGTTTTTAATTATTAATAAATTGAAAAGTGGTAATAATTGAACAATTTCTAAAACAACGTGTGAAGGGTAGTAGTGGCTACAAGAAGAAGAAAATCCTGTTGGAGTTCAAGCCCAGCTGGAGGCGCAGCAGTGTTCCGTGGTTTGAGGAGCTGCCTGGTGGGTCCGGGGAACCGGATTAGGTGAGAAAAATCCACGATAAAACTACGAACATTTTGTTGTGAAAATGGTGTAAATTGGACCAGGACCACAGAAGTTATTAATAAAATAGAGAGAGGAGAAGAAGAAAGAAGAAGAGAAGAGTGGGAGCGATGAGGAGGAAGTTCCTCTGGCAACACTAAAGAAGATGGAGGAAATGGAGGAATATATAAGGTCTAAGTGTACTAAGGATGGGAAAATAAACAAGGCAGACTTGGGGGAAATAAGGCTAATAGTCATGGAGTCGGTATACAAAGATGGACAAATTAAGGTGTTGAAGGAGGAAAACTTGAGGATAAGGGGGCAGGGCAGTGTAGGGGGTGTATCGGGTCAGGGGATATCCTATGCCTCGGTGGCTGCAAGGGGGGCTGGGAAGGGAAATCTTGATGTGGGGGGAGTCATGCAGATGAAGCCCAGCTACAAGTCGGTGTTTGTAACCTCTCGGGATGGGGAGTCAACGGAGAAAATGAAGAGAACTATAATGGGCCAAATTGACCCGGTAAAGGACCATATCAAAATAAGAGCTATAAGACCGGCAGGGACTAAGCTAATAGTCGAGACAGAAACAGAGGAGGATGCAAAGAAAATAAAGGAGAATAGTGAGCTTGCGAAAACGATGGTCTGTGAGGAACCTAAGAGGAGGCGACCATTGGTGACAATATTTGACGTGGACAGAGACGTAAAGACTGAGGACCTAGTACATCTGATGTATGAGCAGAACTTAAGGGGGAAACTATCGAAGGAGGAGTTTGAGGAGGGGTTTAAACCTAAGTTCAAGACTGGTCCAAGAGATAGGAAGGTGGTGAACCATGTGGTTGAGACGTCAGGGAAAGTTAGGACTCTTATGCTTGGCAGTAGGATGTATATCTCCTTTGGAGTAGTGGCCGTTAAGGACTATACTGTGGTAACTCGTTGCTACAGATGTAGGGATTTGGGGCACGTGATGGCTCACTGCCCAATTCAGGAGGAAAAATGTGGGAGGTGTGGAAGGGGGGCATAAGATTAGGGAATGTAAAAGTAAGGAGGAGATATGCATCCCGTGTTAGTCATGGAAGAGGACCGATAAGTGTAAGAAACCAAACTCGAGGGAGTGTCAGACGCACCAAATGCTATTGAGGTGACAGATTGAACGAACCGACTATGGAGAATAAACAACTGACAGAAATTGTTGAACTTCTGAGACAGATACTGACCAGACTTAGTGAGACTTGGACAGGCCTGAATTCTGTGAGGACGGGGAGGAGGACAAGGAACTCCCCGTCCAAACGAGCTAGGAATCATAAAAGAGCAGAGGCATATAGGAAGAGGATTGCTGGGAATGAGGTGCAGAGGAGTGAGTGTGCACGAGGGAAGGAAAATGATAGTGAGGAGGGGGAGGCGATGACTGAGTTAAGACCGGGAGGGAAGGGTGGTATGATAGCTTTGGATTCAGAAGTAGTTGAAGATGGAGTGAATGGCAGAGGCAGGGAGGGGGTTAGTGGAAAGAGTAAAGAATGTGGGGGGAATGAGGAGTGGAATGGAAGTCTGACTCTGATGGTTGGAAAAAGTAGGTCATTCGCAAAGGGAGCAGTAAGCATAGTAGAAGCTCACAGTACAACTGGTAGTGATGCCCCAAATAAGCCTGTAGTGGTGGTGCCCGACATACCGAGGAGGAGGTTGGGCGATAAGTCACAGGTCGAGGCTGAGTGGGTTTCTGAAAATAAGAGTAGCAGACATAAGCAGAGTTGGAAATTCTGGAGGAATGGCCTAGGCTATGGTAGAAGGAAGGAAGAGAGTTGGCAGGATAGGAAGCACGTGGACAAAGGGAGTCAGACGGTAGAGGATAAGGAGAAGCGGGGGGATGGTTCAGCGTGTGAAGGGGATGTTCCATCTCAAGTGTATGGAACACTGGAGAAAACTATGCAGCTATCTAGGCTAGAAGAAAAGAATACCCTACATATTGCGCTAAGACATGTGGTTAGATTGGGCCATGTAAGGGGGGGGAGTGTCATGTTCCCGGTTCCAGAATCACTAGATAGGATTCAGTTAAAGTCAGTGAATCTTCCGACAGAGTTAGACGGCTTACTGGATCTTATCAAACTAGTGTTTAAAAGGAGAGATGAAGATTTCAGTCTTGAGGGCACGTATCAGCAATTCGTGGCGGCACACGGTCGCAAAACTTTTAATCCGGGATTGGAGTGGCCAGCGTGTTATGCATTGACGCATAACCCATGATGGATAGAAGGTTGATTAGGGTTGGCCAAATAAATGCAACGAGGAGTAGGACCGTGCTGCAAGAGATTCGTAAGCTGGCTGAGGAATATAAGCTTGATGTTGTATGCTTACAGGAACCCTACACTATAAGAGGTAAAGTTCCGTACATGCCTGTGGTTGCCAGAATAGTCACGAGTGGCGACTTACCTATGAGTGCGATTGTAATATTCAACCGGGACATTATGGTGACTAAGATAACCCAACTTAGCAACCAATGGGTTACGTGCGTGGAGCTGGGTACTGGACAAGGCAGGGTTATGGTGGCGAACTTGTATTTTCAATTCAGGCACCCGATTGAACCATATTTAAATCAGTTGGAAGAGGTGTGCAGGTTGTATGCGGGGGAGCCACTTATAGTTACTGCTGATGCCAATGCTAAGTCTCCTATGTGACATAGTCAGATCACGATTAGAGGGGATCGAAGGAATGATGCTGGAAGACCGTGCAGAAGGGGAAGAGCCCTTGAGGAATTCATCTATGGACACGGACTGGAGGTTGTTAACCAACCGGACAATCCCCCCACGTATAGAGGGAGGGCTGGAGTGACTACTAACATCGATGTCACGCTATGCAACGCCGAGTCGGTGACCATGGTTGAAGGATGGAGGGTGGTTGAGGGCGCTACGGTAAGTGATCATAATCTGATCGTGTTCGACATTGCCACAGGGAGAGTGGCGGATGGAAATGAGAGAGGGAAATGCATAAGGTATGACATAAGTAGAGCGAATTAGGATAAAATGAGAAGGGAACTGATACTATCTGACCCGGTTGAGACGGGTGATAATGTCAACATCAAAGCAAAAGAACTGACGATGGCCCTGCAGGATGCGATGAGAAAATCCATCCCAGTGATTAGAGGAGATACCAGGGTTGGGAATAAACCGTGGAATGACAGACTGCAGGGACTCCGGGCAAGAACAAGAAGAGCTCGAAAGAGGTATCAAAGAGCCGGGACCCAGTTGCTCGAGTGGTGCTGTTGAACATATATAGGGAAAGGAAAAGGGAGTTTGAGGAGGGATTGGCAGAGGAAAAGAGGAAAAGTTGGGAGAAGTACGTGAAAGAAGAACTCCAACGTGGACCGTGGGGGATACCCTTTAAGATAGCAGCTGGAAAGATCAGACCGCCTACGATGCTATCAACGTTAAGGAGAGAGGATGGCAGCACCACGAAGAACTGGGAGGAATCTGCATTGCTTTTGATGGATACATTGTTACCGGATGATGATGAGGAGGAAGACAATGAGGGTCAAAGGGTACTAAGAGTGACTATGATGCGGGACGAGTATGGGAATGAGGGGCGAGTGGAACCGGTTGGTCAGGACGAGGTGGTCAGAACCATTACTCGAATGGGGAGAAAGAAGGCACCTGGACCGGACGGGATAAGGGTTGAGGTGCTACAGAAGTTGGCGGATCTCATTGCACCGTACCTTGCAGGCTTATTGAACGAGTGCCTCGCTCAGGGCAGAATCCCGAACGTCTGGAAGCAGAGCGAGGTGGTCGTGTTGAGCAAGGGGGATGATAAGGACTCGCTTCTTCCTAAGTCATACAGGCCCATATGTCTGCTAAATGTTTGTGGGAAACTTCAGGAGAAGATACTGTGTGAAAGGCTGTTAGTGCACAGGACAGGGGTGGGCATGCATCAGCAGCAGTATGGCTTTCGAAGAGGTAGGTCAACGGAGGATGCCATCTGTAGAGCAGTGGAGCTGATTGACTCGGCTGTGGATAAATATGTAGTGGGAGTATTTGTGGACATCTCGGGGGCGTTTGATAATCTGTGGTGGCCTGTGCTGTTCAATCGGCTACGGGAGTTGCAATGCCCAGGAAATCTGTACAGGAGTTTGAAGGACTACTGTCGGGACAGATACGCTACCCTGAGATGTCTGGGATACAGAGTGCAGAAGAAATTGACCAAAGGATGTCCCAGAGCTCAGTATGTGGGTCGGTTTTCTGGGATGTGGGACTTGAGCCGGGACTGCAGGAGTTGGAAGCGCTTCCGGAGACGCATGGACTAGTGGCGTTCGCGGACGATCTCCTGATCATAATAGAGGGCAGATCAAGGAGGAGCTTGGAGGAGAGAGCAAATGTAGTGCTTGAAAGACTTGAGAGATGGTGCAATAGCGTGAAATTGAAGATGGCACCGGCGAAGACTACGTACATGTTGTTCAAGGGGAAATTGGAAAGGGACCCAGCGATAAAGGTGGCAGGTAGGAACCTAAAAAGGAGTCGAACGGTTAGGTACCTGGGAGTCACGGTTGATGAAAATAGGAATTTTACAGCACACATTGAGGAGGTGACAGGGAGAGCGCAGAGGGTCTTGAATAAAATAGTGAGCATTGGGCAGAGGAGGTTCCATCTGCCCATGCGGGTAATTAAGTCATATCATCAGGCGATCCTGCTCCCCATTGTGGGCTACGCGGCATGCGTTTGGGCTCATGATCTGAATAACGCTGTGCCGGCCAGGGCTGTAAGGAGCATCCAAAGAAATGTCCTCCTGAGACTGTCCGGGGCTTACCGGACGGTGGCAACCGACGCGTTGTGCGTTACTCTGGGTATCTGGCCGTTGGATCTACTGGTAAGGAAAAGAGCAGTCGGTTACTGGATGAGAAAGAACAAGCTGGATAGGGTGAGGATACTCACCTCACCGGAGGTGGAAACATCCATTGATGCAGACATCTCAATGTGGAGGGAATGGCAAAGTTGATGGGAGGCCAGTGAAACTGGTAGAAGAACTTATCCACTTTTTCCAAATGTGGTTGAAAGGGTTGATAATGAACATCTGGAACCCTCCCCTGGGCTGGTCCAGTTTATCACAGGGAAAGAATCATACCCTGAATTTTTGTGGAGGATGGGGCTGGTTGAGTCTGAGTTATGTGAGTGTGGTGAGGTGGGTACTCCGGAACATGTGGTCCTAGAGTGTGCTCGAACGTTGGAGATTAGGAGGCCAAACCAGCAAGAAGTGCAAGGTTGCTTGGTGGGAGGAATAATAAGAGATCCCACTAAATGGAGGTTCCTAGACAAGCTAGCTGCGGAAGCAACAGAAAGGGCCAGGACTGACTATATTAGGGCTTTAAGGGAAAGAAGGGGACTAAGGCAAAGAGACAACAGGAGGTGGGATAGAGAAGGGGGGAGGGGGAGACTAATGACAGTGACAGCGATGGAAATAGTGACAGGGATACTGATAGTGATGAGGAGATGGAATGAAGATAGAACTGGGGAAACGGGTAGCGGGACTGGGACGGACGATGGTGCGGTCTCAGCGGGAGGTGTTTAAAGCTGACAGGTTGCTCGTGAGGGGGCGAATAAAGGCAACCTTCAAGGGGGAATAAGGCACGATTCCGGGAGGTTGCTAATACGGAGAAATGGGACTGGCATGCCAGGTTAGCTGATGAGTCTGGAGGGATACCGTGGTAACCATGGTATCCTGAAGGATCAGCATTCCAGCTGAGTAACTGATAGTAGCGAAGGATATCCTAGGCGATGCAGAGGGGTGTTCCCGTGACTGGAGGTCCATCCTCTTGGTAACAAGAGGAGTGGGACTAGGTCAAGAAGGGGTCCTCTGCATCGGGATGGAGATAGGCGGCTACCACGTAGCCCCCTAGTACCATCGGGGAGGATGGTTTTACCCTGGAGGAGCTATTGAAGTACGTAATATTAGTTTAGGTTATGAGTAGGCTTAGATTAGGTTAGATAGGTTAGGGCAGGGAAGGAAAATAAGGGGTAGGTTAGGAGAAATAAATTTACAACGCACATAATGGGGCAATAAATGTTGATGCTATGAAGTAGACGGAGCACCAACTCCGATAGGGCGCCTCCCCAGGTGGTGGATAGGGGGATGCTCAACGCCGCTACTCTGTCCCACGACCCTGAAAACATGGTCCCAGGCGGTAGTGGAGTGAAGTAGCGGTGAGGGGTACCGGGGGCGTAAAATACCCGGGGTGGACCAACTGGAAGGAGAGTAAGTTTATTTCTCAAGTTGGTAGTTTAAGAGATAAACCTGCTAGTTGTAAACAAAATGGATAGAACAGATTATATAGGGAGATTTATGAAAATTTTGTGAATAAAACGGCCTGGATTAAAAAATTTGTAAGATGCCAGGCCAATAAATAGCAAAATAAATAAAATAAAATAATAAACATATGAGTACAAACGTAGCACAAAGGACTGTAGTACTTTCAATTCATTTGGAGAAAGTGGCGGGTCAACTTGATGTATGTTGGATATTGCCTCATACATTTCCCTAAGAACTGCCTTGGATTACGGCCCCAACAATAAACTTTTTTAAACAAGACCAAAACTAAACAGCTTTACCTAGGTCTCAGAATAGTCTGGTTTAACTACAGTAAAGGAGACCAGGCCCTGGGGATCATCCTTGACAACAATTTATCATCGGCTCATTATATGGATAGCGTGTGAAATACGCTGAGCACAAGACTGTCCATCATGAAAAGGAACAAGGCAAACAATACCACTTAGGCAGTCAAAACTGCATATGTATGTAAGATACGAACTCACTGCAGGGTAAACACCTCAAGTGGAAACTTACAACGTGCCATGAGAATTATTCCTCGTATTGAACAAAAGGATATCTGCCGTCACTCGTTCAAGATGGTGAGGTGGCTATATATAGTAGATACAATTATCTACGAAAAAACAGAATCTTTAAACAAGAACAATATGTACATAAGAACTGGACAAGACAAGCTGCCGACTACAACCTGCCACCCCACAGACTACTGATCTTTGAGAAGAACTGAAGAAGCTTTATTATGCAGGAGCTAAGCTGATAAACATCCCACCAGGAAGCCTTAAAAGATACAACTAACGACTGATGAAGAAGCAGTTGACAAGGTAGCAATTGAATAGAACCTTTACCACCTAGAGGAGTTCAAGACATGTAAAGAAAAAATGGATTTGACTCTTAAATATGTAAAGGTGTATAATTCTATTCTTAAACTATCTGCCACATACCCAAATATCTCTCAGATTTAAACCCACTCAGTAAATAATAAACCCTACTGACTGGACCAGATTTGAAATTTGTTTGGATTTAATTCATTTAGCAAAAATATTATAGATTTTCCATACTGTAGAATTTAATCATGTGTTTGAAACATGCAAAGTGAAAAAAATTTTCAGGTGATCCAAAGAGAAATAATGTTTGGGAAACTAATCTGATGGGGGGACTCAATGTGAAAGAAAATTACATTGCCAGAATTTGTAAGATTAGCTGGTGCTTTCGAGATATTAACAAACTATTTTCATAACACTATTAACGCAGCAATAAGGATTTATTGGGCTCAAGCTAAGCATATTTTAACTTGCATATGAAAGCTCAAATTCTATAGTAGTAGTGCCGGAAAAAAACAAAAATAATTGACAAAGTATAGCCATGTTTGTATTATATGGATGAAGTGATTCTTGAGGGGAGTCAATTTATTAAATTTATCCATTTGAAAATTCATTTGTCCCATTTCTAATTTGTGGTTTTGGTGTGACTTACACAAGCTATATATTTACCGTGTTAATGTACTTTGTAGATTTTGTAGATGCTCCTTCCCTGGTTATTTCAATATATTTACTTTCTCCCTATCTTACAGGTAGAGAAAGTATGGTGATCGTCAAAAAAATCGAACTCGAGATTTTGATGAATCTTGACGTTTCATGACTCCCTGAATCCGAAAAAGTGGTTTTTGAATTTCCGTCTGTCTGTCTGTCTGTCTGTACCTCCAACTAGAGCCTAAACTATTTTACCGATTGAGCTAAAACTTGATATCTAGGGTTTTCATGGGGTTGCCCCGAGGGGTTTTTGGAATTGGATATCTACCCCTAAAATTAAGGGTAGTTTACTGAAGGGAAAAAAGAGAAAAAGTCGATTTTCTCAAAATCGGCTATAACGATTTTGATTAAATTTCATTTATAAACATAATAAATATTACAAACAAAATGGCTACCCTCAATATTTCGGCAAAATGGCTTTAAGGGCTCCGGTCTGTTGCGTTAATTAACATTTTTTATAATAGCTCCGAAACTATTTGAGATATTAAATTACTTAGCATTACAAATATGTATATATATTTATAATACAAATATTTTATCCGAAATATATTTTTATAAAATCAATAACTTTCAATCTATACGCAATTATATAAATTTTTTAAACTTTTTGGACATTAAACTTTAAGTATTACGACCGTAAAAAAAAAATAACCTAAAATGTTGATGGCTGTCGACGTCTCATGACCCTCACAACCCTAAAAAATAGTCTTTGTAATGCCGTCTGTCTGTGTGTCTATAAAAACTTAAAATTAATGGTAGTTTACTGAAGGACGAAAAGAGAAAAAATTGGTTTTCTCAAAATCTGCTCAAACTATTTTGATTAAAATTCGTATCTAGGCATTGATTAAGATTATAAATAAACGGGCTATTTTCATTTTCCTATGAAAATGATTTTTAGGGTACTTTACAGAATCGTTAATTTCCGTATCTCCACAACTATTTGAGAAACTAAACAACTTATCATTGCAAAATTGTAGGACTATTAGAAATAAAAAACTTTTATTTGACATAAATTTTTATAAAATCAACAGTTTCTGAGATATTTGCAAATATAATAATACAATTTAGTGAGCTTTAGTTGTAAACATATACTACTTAAATCTTAATGCAATAATTCTCCAATGCCATAGAGTAATTAAATATAAGTAAGTATCTAAAAAAGTATGTTATTTTTCCTTTAAACTCTTAGGAGAACTGTTTGCATACCAATGATCTATCTCCATTTTAAACTCAATAGTCAATATTTACATTTTGTATTGGTCAAAATGTATAAATGAATATTTAAATATCAATGCGATGACTTGAAGATGTGCAACACCTTAAAAAAATGTTAAAATTTTAACGAGAAATCGAAATTTTAATACGAAGTGTTGACTCTTGTGTACCCAATATTAATCTTTTTTTATTTCATTATTTTTTAATCTCCTTTCCCCCAAATCTCCCTTCGTAAGGGATAGTAAGACAAAGGAGAGAGAAAGTCTGTGTGGTGCACCATACCATTTATTTTATAAGTTTCTCAAATAAACCAGGTACTAATAAAATATTGTCCGTATCCATGGAGCCTGTTTAAAAGTTATTTTATGTATTTATTTATTATAAATGAAATAGTGCAGTTATTAAGTTTTGCTAAGCTAATTATTATATAGTTAGATAGCGTTGATTATACTTTTAAGCATAATGTAAGAAAACCTTAAATTTTTACGGGAACCAAAATTAAATATTTTAAATTATAAATTTACGTAAAATCAATCTATCGATCTATTTACTAAAAAAACCTCAAAATATGGTTAAGGACTTTGACTACTTTTGCTAGTATACATAAAGAATTTCTTTCTTTTACAAATGCTAGCCAAGCTTTACTATTATTTGTCAGCAATAGTTTATGGTCCAATTTTGTAGACTGTGGTTAGGAACAGTTTTATGTTGGTTGGAAATGTTTTGATTTTTGTTTTTCAATCAAAGTGTTGGCAAGTCTGCTTGTCTTACTTAGAATATGTATTGAATAACAACCATAGTTTTTCATAACAATGTATCCAAAGTGCTAGGAAGTATAGTTAAGTCTAGAACTATATTTTAATAGGCCTACCAAAAGCCGAAACTTATTAGCGAATCATGGCTGACGGCATGGATGGCAGTAGGTAAGTGAAGCACATTAATCTTGCGCATAATTTAATCATTATATTGAGACTAAGCGGGAATTTTTGATTTATTGGATTATTGTATATAGGTATAAAATATTATCATGAGATATAGTAAGAAGAAAGAAGATAATTAATTTAAGTTAAAAGCTGTGCCAATTTATACTTGAATGATTGGGGACTTTCTTTTTATTTTTAAGTCTTTATTATAACATTATCTATTTTAAGGTGGGTGTTTAGCTTGAGAGGTTTTATAAGATCGGATTCAAATATTTTCCAATATTTGGGTGATTTTTCACTCCTATCAATCAATGTATAAATAACAAGTATTATTAACAGGTATTATTTTTAATTTTGGTTAATATTGTAGGTCTGCACTAAATTAACAGATACCATTAATGTTGGAGTTAAATGGTAGGCCTATTGTTAACTGACTATTGTTGATGTATATAAATTCATTTATGATACATTTGGTTCCAACTATTGTGTAACTAACAAAACACTCGACTAAATAAAATCGGGTATAAACTTACTGGGAGTTTAGTTTTAACATCTTGAAAACCACTCCTGCTCATAAACTGATGTGATGGCTATCCGCAGTATCAGTCCTGATAGCCAAATCATTCAATCAAATGAAAACTGACAACCTTTATACGGTAATCGAACCCAACACCTACCGTAGTGAAAGATTGCACTGGATACGAGGTAAGCCAAGATAGATCAGGAAGAGAGAGAGCATTGGTGCTTAGAGTCGAAGAACCCGGGTTTGATTCCTGTGTGCAGGTTGTCATTTTTCACTCAATTGAAAACAATGTGTGTTTATATATTAGGCTTAAAGTTCCAAAACCAAGAAAGCAAAAAATTTCCGTACGTAGCTAGGCCTACTTAAACCTAAAGATGGGGAACTTGGGCATATTTGTTTTAAGAAATATACATTTATTGTGAGCCTGATACCTTAAACCACATGAACAACCTTTAATTCTCGAGTAATACTCGTCATTTAGTACAACACTAACATTAATTTATTTTCCATCCAACTTCCATTCCAAAAAGAAATTACAAAAATAAATGTTAACCTTTAACAGACATAGAAATTAAAATGTGGTTTGGCTGGTTGTTTAAATTCCAGGAAACCCAAGTCCCTATAAGAGTTTTTTGTAATACTTTTGCTAGCCTGACACTTTAAAACACTTGATCACTGCTTAGGTTAGCCCTAAAACAAATAAATGGTACGGTGCACCGCACAGACTTTCTCTCTCTTTCTATAAACTCTTAAGATTTCTGAACGGAATAATGTACATTGTATCATCACCACTCCACATAAGAACACGCATAAAATAATATACAATGATATAGAATCAATGAGAAAAGAGGCGCATCTTTGTCCACCTAAGTGCATTTCAAACAGTTTAATGTTTTAAAGACCTTAATAAAATGGTATTTGAACCATTTGCTGACAGCTTGGAAACTCGGATCTGCTTTACATGTTCCAATTTATGAAAATTATATTACTAGAGATGAATGGAGGGAAGTAGAAAGAAATCTAAGGAATCAATAACTAATACCACTTTTTCGGATTCAGGGATTCATGAAACATCAAGATTCATTAAAATTTCTGTTTTAAATCCTATATATTTATTTTTAAAGAATTAATGTCCTCATTTGTATGTTTGGACCAATAAAAAAGATTAATATTGGGTCCACAAGGGTCAACACTTCGTATTAAAATTTCGATTTCTGGTTAAAATTTTAACATATTATAAGGTGTTGCACATCTTCAAGTCATCGCATTGATATTTAATTATTCATTTATACATTTTGACCAATAAAAAATGTAAATATTGACTATTGAGTCTAAAATGGAGATAGATCATTGCTATGCAAACATTTCTCCTAAGAGATTTAAGGAAAAATAACATACTTTTTTTAGATACTTACTTATATTTAATTACTCTATGGCATTGGAGTATTATTGCGTTAAGACTTAAGTAGTATATGTTTACAACTAAAGCTCACAAAATTGTATTAATATATTTGCAAATATCTCAGAAATTGTTGCTTTTATAAAAATATATGTCAAATAAAAGTTTTTTATTTCTAATAGTCCTACAATTTTGCAATGATAAGTTGTTTAGTTTCTCAAATAGTTGTGGAGATACGGAAATTAACGCTTCTGTAAAGTACCCTAAATATCATTTTCATAGAAAAATGAAAATAACCAATTTATTTATAATCTTAATCAACGCCTAGATACAAATTTTAATCAAAATCGTTATAGCAGATTTTGAGAAAACCTATTTTTTCTCTTTTCACTCTTTATAAAACTACTCTTAATTTTAAGTTTTAATAGACACACAGACAGACGGCATTGTAAAGACTATTTTTTAGGGTTGGGGGGGTCTTGTGACGTCGACATCCATCAACATTTCAGGTTAGTTTTTTTTACGGTCGCAATACTTAAACTTTAATGTCCAAAAAGTTAAAAAAATATTTATAATTGCGTATAGATTGAAAGTTATTGATTTTATAAAAATATATTTTGAATAAAATATTAGTATTATAAATATATATACATGTTTGTAATGCTAAGTTATTTCATATCTCAAATAGTTTCGGAGCTATTATAAAAAATGTTAATTTACGCATCTGACCGGAGTCCTTAAAGCCATTTTGCCGAAATATTGAGAGTAGCCATTTTGTTTGGAATATTTATTAATGTTTATAAATGAAATCTAATCAAAATCGTTAGAGCAGATTTTGAGAAAATTGACTTTTTCTCTTTTTGCCCTTCAGTTAACTACCCTTAATTTTAAGTTTTAATAGACACACAGACAGACGGCATTGCAAAGACTATTTTTTAGGGTTCGGGGGGTCATGAGACGTCGACATCCATCAACATTTCAGGTTAGTTTTTTTTACGGTCGCAATACTTAAACTTTAATGTCCAAAAAAGTAAAAAATATATATATATAATTGCGTATAGATTGAACATTATTGATTTTATAAAAATATGTTTCGAATAAAATATTTGTATTATAAATATATATACATATTTGTAATACTAAGTAATTTCATATCTCAAATAGTTTCAGAGCTATTATAAAAAATGTTAATTAACGCATTTGACCGGAGCCCTTAAAGCCATTTTGCCGAAATATTGAGAGTAGCCATTTTGTTTGGAATATTAATTAATGTTTATAAATTAAATTTAATCAAAATCGTTAGAGCCGATTTTGAGAAAATCGACTTTTTCTCTTTTTTTCCCTTTAGTAAACTACCCTTAATTTTAGGGTAGATATCCAATTCCAAAAATCCCTCGGGAGAACCTTATGAAAACCCTAGATATCAAGTTTTAGCTCAGTCGGTAAAATAGTTTAGGCTCTAGTTGGAGGTACAGACAGACGGAGATTCAAAAACCACTTTTTCGGATTCAGGGAGTCATGAAACGTCAAGATTCATCAAAATCTCGAGTTCGATTTTTTTGACGATCACCATACTTTCTCTACCTGTAAGATAGAGAGAAAGTAAAAATGTTTAAAGATTACATTTGAATTCTTATTTAAGGAAAGCTAAGGGTCTGAGTCTCAAGTGTGTGTGTGTGTGTGTGTGTGTGTGTGTGTGTGTGTGTGTGTGTATATATATATATATTAATTAAAATAACCAAGATGCACACCCTAAAGTTTTATTAAGTAGGCTATGTATGTAGACAAGTACACCATGTTTCAGCTCTCTTTTTCCACTGTTTTTGAGTTGCCCTAACTTGTAGTCAAGTCTAAGTTGTCAGACTAACAATATCTTTATATTTTATATATATATCTTTATATTATAAATATATAAAGATATATTATATATATAAAGATATATTTTAATATATATATATAAATATATTTATATATTAAGATATATATTATATATATATAAAGATATATATATTATATATATATAAAGATATATATATTATATATATATAAAGATATATATATTATATATATATATAAAGATATATATTATATATATATAAAGATATATATATATGTATAAAGATATATATATATATATAAAAAGATATATATATATTATATATATATATATAAAATATAAAGATATTGTAAGTCTGACAACTTAGACTTGACTACCAGTTAGGACAGCTCAAAAACAGTGGAAAAAAAAAGTTGAAACATGGTGTACTTGTCTACATACTTAACCTACTTAATAAAACTTTAGGGTGTGCATCTTGGTTATTTTAATTAATTTTGTGATAGATGTAAGTTTGATGCATTAAGCCACTTAAACAGCTGCGTATATGACTCTAAAATAGTGGAAACTTGCCATATATACTTAAGGAAGATTGAGTATGTGCACACAGTTTTTTTTTTTAATTTGACATATTGTGAGCCCTACACTTTAGACTTTGTGACCTCTGTCAGGGGTAGAAACCTTAAAATACGATATGCATATGTTATTTGGGAAACCTCAGGGTGTAAACCTCTGGCATATTTTTAAAAACTATGTATTGCAAACCTGATACCTCAAACTGCATGATCACTGCAGCATGTACCTTTTAAATTAATAATACAAGAAAGTTTAAGCATTACATATAGGCCTACTAATGGAAAATCTTATGGGTTTGAATCTTAAATAAGTAAATACCTAATTTTTTAAATATTTAAATCCATTGCGAGCCTGGCACATTATAAATCATATTCTTTTTAACTGTCCCCATTGTATAGTGGTCAGAGCACCTGGGTACAAACTTAGGGGTCTCGGGTTTGATTCCCGGCTGGTACCATGGGTATTTTTCCCTAAAGGAGAATTATCTGGACAGTTGCCAGGGATTGGTTAGTTAGGTTTAAGAGTTTCCACTGGTTACATGCCCTCATTCACAATCATCTCAAATCATCGGGACATGGAAATAGCCTCCATGGAAATAATGTATGATTGGTACATTCAGGTAACCCCTGGGCAATGGTATATTAGTATGGGCTAAGCTTTCCACAATACTGAACTGCGAGTGATGTAGCCCAGCTTACAGGCAATGTTAATTTAATTTTGATGTATACATTGCTACATGATGACAATTTTGCCTGGACACTAATTTGTACATAGTGACAATTTATCCAGAAAACTCACTTTTTTATATTGGTAGCTTAATAAGACTATTTTTACTTTCTCTCTATCTTACAGGTAGAGAAAGTATGGTGATCGTCAAAAAAATCGAACTCGAGATTTTGATGAATCTTGACGTTTCATGACTCCCTGAATCCGAAAAAGTGGTTTTTGAATTTCCGTCTGTCTGTCTGTCTGTACCTCCAACTAGAGCCTAAACTATTTTACCGATTGAGCTAAAACTTGATATCTAGGGTTTTCATGAGGTTGCCCCGAGGGGTTTTTGGGATTGGATATCTACCCCTAAAATTAAGGGTAGTTTACTGAAGGGAAAAAAGAGAAAAAGTCGATTTTCTCAAAATCGGCTCTAACGATTTTGATTAAATTTCATTTATGAGCATTAATAAACATTCCAAACAAAATGGCTACTCTCAATATTTCGGCAAAATGGCTTTAAGGGCTCCGGTCTGATGCGTAAATTAACATTTTTTATAATAGCTCCGAAACTATTTGAGATATGAAATTACTTAGCATTACAAATATGTATATATATTTATAATACAAATATTTTACTCGAAACATATTTTTATAAAATCAATAATTTTCAATCTATACGCAATTATATATTTATATATATATATATATATTTTTAACTTTTTGGACTTTAAAGCTTAAGTATTGCGACCGTAAAAAAACTAACCTGAAATGTTGATGGATGTCGACGTCTAATGACCCCCCGAACCCTAAAAAATAGTCTTTGCAATGCCGTCTGTCTGTGTGTCTATTAAAACTTAAAATTAAGGGTAGTTAACTGAAGGGCAAAAAGAGAAAAAGTCAATTTTCTCAAAATCTGCTCTAACGATTTTGATTAAATTTCATTTATAAACATTAATAAATATTCCAAACAAAATGGCTACCCTCAATATTTCGGCAAAATGGCTTTAAGGGCTCCGGTCTGATGCGTTAATTAATTTTTTTTATAATATCTCCGAAACTATTTGAGATATGAAATTACTTAGCATTACAAATATGTATATATATTTATAATACAATTATTTTATTCGAAATATATTTTTATAAAATCAATAACTTTCAATCTATACGCAATTATATATATTTTTTTAACTTTTTGGGCATTAAAGTTTAAGTATTGCGACTGTAAAAAAAAACTAACCTGAAATGTTGATGGCTGTCGACGTCTCATGACCCCCGAACCCTAAAAAATAGTCTTTGCAATGCCATCTGTCTGTGTGTCTATTAAAACTTAAAATTAAGAATGGTTTTATAAAGGGCAAAAAGAGAAAAAATAGGTTTTCTCAAAATCTGCTATAACGATTTTGATTAAAATTTGTATCTAGGCGTTGATTAAGATTATAAATAAATTGGTTATTTTCATTTTCCTATGAAAATGATTTTTAGGGTACTTTACAGAAGCGTTAATTACCGTATCTCCACAACTATTTGAGAAACTAAACAACTTATCATTGCAAAATTGTAGGACTATTAGAAATAAAAAACTTTTATTTGACATAAATTTTTATAAAGTCAACAGTTTCTGAGATATTTGCAAATATAATAATACAATTTTTTGAGCTTTAGTTGTAAACATATACTACTTAAGTCTTAATGCAATAATTCTCCAATGCCATAGAGTAATTAAATATAAGTATCTAAAAAAAATAGGTAATTATTCTTTAAAACTCTTAGGAGAAATGTTTGCATAGCAATGATCTATCTCCATTTTAGACTCAATAGTCAATATTTACATTTTTTATTGGTCAAAATGTATAAATGAATAATTAAATATCAATGCTATGACTTGAAGATGTGCAACATCTTATAAAATGTTAAAATTTTAACCAAAAATCGAAATTTTAAAACGAAGTGTTGAGCCTTGTGGACCCAATATTAATATTTTTTATGTCATTATTTTGTAACCCCCTTTTCCCCAAATCTCCCTTCGTAAGGGATAGTAAGACAAAGGAGAGAGAAAGTCTGTGTGGTGCACCATACTATTTATTTGTATTGTTAATCTCTCAATTGTATTTCAATTTAATGTTTTTTAGTTATAGCTCACAATTACTACTATAAATACACATAAATACAATTTTTGAACCAAAAATTTATAAAACCAGTTTCTGAAATCGTATTGAATGTAAGGGTTTGGGAAACAATGTTTTAAATTAAAATTGTACAAAAAAGGTTCTGGTTTAGCTTAAAGTGCTTACCTACTTTATGGTAATGTGTATGATTTTAAGTTTTGACAACTATATTAATTATAATAAAAAAATACTAAATCCCTTAGGGTACATTTTTTTCAGCCTTCCCCTGCTATCTCAAAGGTGTTATTTTTTTATAGAAATAAAATCTATTTATTTTTATAGGTTTTTTGAAGTGAAAAAAATATGGTGGACCATCTTACATTCTCTTTAAGGATAAATACTGTTGAAATTTCTTAAATTCATTCTGACCCGGTTTTCATAGATTATTTCACAAGCCCCCTTTCCCTCACACCCAAGCTGCACAAATTGTTCTTAATGGTACAATGTACTGCACAGACTTTCTCTTTTATTTTAAAATAATAGGTGACCTGGTGGTCTAGGGGTAAGGTGTCGGACTTCTGTGCTGAGGGTCCGGGGTTCAATCCCCGGTCCCGGCACAGATTTATCTGATTACCAAACCCTTCCTTCACCTCTGACAAGACGTGTATTAATCACAACTTGTGAATGTGAGGAATGCCAGGCCTCCACCGTGGTTCGGATTCCACGTTAAACTGTAGGTCCTTCATTTCATCTCACAATCACCCTACCATTACACATTAGCGTAAGTGCGTATAACCCGAATGGGTAGTAAGACGCGGTGCTAATAATAATAATAATAATATTTTAAAATAGAAATATTTACTAATAAATTGTAAGATTTGTGAAATGAAATAATATACAATGTATCATAAGCACTCCACCAAAAAGCATAAATAAAACAATATAGGCCAAACTGTTACACCACCATAGAGCATATTAATCAATTTCAATTTCAGGGTGATATGTTTGCTTATAGTTCAGAAACTATTGGTTTTATAAAAATATATTTCAAATAAAAGCTTTTTGCTTTTAATAGTAGGCCTACCACAACTTTACAATGAAAAGTTATTTTGTATCTGAAATAGTGGCGAAGATATGATCAAAATTGGGAATTTTCGCTAATGTTAGGTATCCTTGAAATAATTGTCATGGGAAAACGAGAATAGCCATTTTGTTTGTAATCTTAAACAATGGCTAGTTACAAAATTTAATCAAAAATTGTCACAGCGCATTTTGAAAAAATTGATTTTATCTTCTTTTGCCCTTCATTAAAATAGGTACCCTTAATTTTATAGGTCTAGTTATATTTCTAATTAAAAAAAAACCTCAGGGAAACCTTATGAAACCCCTAGATACAAAGTTTAAGTCAGATCTGTAAAATGTTTTCGGCTTTGTGCCAAGATACACACACAGATAGATGGCATTGTGAAAACTATTTTTTCTGTTTTAGTGGATCATGAAACTTCAACATTTATCAAAATCTCGAGTTCAGGTTATTTTGGCGATCACAATACTTCTTTCTCTGAGGGGTTGAGGAAAAGTAAAAAGAAACAAATTCACTAACTTTAATTTCATTTTCACTAAAATAAATAATTATAGACATTAGTCTTATACTTAACACACCATCATTCTTTTATGAGAGTTGTTTAATATAACTGAAGACTCCTCGACTAGTACAAACAAATATCCTGCTAAATTACAACTAGCAGTGGAATCAGCTATTACTAGATTCAGGACATGACTTATAAAATGTGTATAAATCAGTAAAGAGTTTTTGATTTTTGAATAAGCTTGCTCTCTATATAAGCTACCCTTCATGTTACCCACTCCATCAAATGAACAAGTCACATTTGCAAATGGAATACCTGATCTATTAAACTCTGACTCAAGCAAGCTATGAATTCCTTTATCACTAGTTATCTACTACCACCAAATGTGGCAACCTTTCATAAACTCTATCATGACTCAGGTGACCTGGTGGTCTAGAGGTAAGGTATCAGACTTCTATGCTGGGGTTTCTGGAGTTCAATCCTTGGTCCCAGCACAGATTTATCTGATTGCCAAACCCTTTCTTCACCTCTGATAAGACGTGTATTAATCACAACTTGGGAATGTGTGGAATGCCAGGCCTCCACCGTGGTTCAGATCCCACGTTAAACTGTAGGTCCTCCATTTAATCTCACAACCACCATACTATTACACATTAACGTAAGTGCATATAACCCAAACGGGTAGTAAGAAGCGGTGCTAATAATAATAATAATAATAATCTATCATGACTCACATAGTGAACGCAAAGAGTTAACTGAGCCATAAATGCCACATCTTGTATGATATCTTTCAAGCTATAAATTATAAATTCCCAAAGTTTTCTCAAAATTAGATTGACCAAAAGATCAAATCACTTATGATTTTATTAATTAACTTTTAGATAAAAACCCAATCATTGAACACCTCTCTATTTTCCCTTTCCACACTGCCAGAAATGCATTGCTTTACAGTGTCTGCCGAATGATATCATAATTGGCTTCTATCAAGACTGGTTCAATAAGTTTCCATGACTATCCTTCCTGTCTAATATGTACTCCGCCTCTTCTTTTCCCCTACAAGCTATCTCCTATTTATCAATAAACAAAATATCTATGAGGAGCCTTTAAAACCAATCTGCTGTGGTATATTAATTTTGTATGTCGAGTCGCAAGATTATGATTAATCACTAATCAGAGTACTAATATCACCATAGCTACAATTTTGAAGAACTGCTCTTACTGCATTATGACGAGTCATAAAATTTTAATGAATTTTCATCACTTTATGAATAAAACATTACATCCCTTTTAAATCTACAGAATATGACAACAATTTTCTCTGGATTTTTTCACTACTAGATAGTGTTCAAAAGGCAAATGTTTATCTGAAAGCTATGTGACTTGAATGAAGTTTTGTTTCCAGAACACTATTTTGAGAGTAGTGGGGTGCATAAATTTGGACGTATGAAATTGCTTAACTTAAACAAATCGATAAGACCGTCAAGTCATTTAAATAAGCATCGGGTAGACCCGTTTCAGATTAATCTTTTTCCTTAACTATGAGTAGAATCTCTTCGGCAGTGGCCAAGTGCTCTGCAGCCCCCTGACCCTTTCTCCTACTTCTGTCTTAATGCAACATACAAGTTTTCCTTTGAGGAAGAGGATGGGGGAACATTTCATTTCTTCAAGCTTGAGGAAGTTCATAATGGTGATAGGTAGGCTTGCCAGATTTCTGAAACGTTCAACCAGGATACCGGAATGCCGAAATTTAAACATTTTATTTCTTACATGTTAATATTTATATATAAGTTACTTAAGTAAGAAGAAACACTTTGAATGAAGAATAAAAAATTGAACTATATTTACATGTACTTTTCATTGGCTAGGGCTTTTTTTAGAAAGTCTTTTTTGGTTTTAATTTTGTTGTAAAAATCTTCACAAGCTAATCCGATATTAATTTTACATGTCATCAAGCCTTGAACCGTAGATTCCTTCATTAAACTCCTATCATCAGTCCATGCGTTGTTCATCAACGAAAATACTCTCTCAACTGGTGCTGATGTCCCAGGTAAGCAGAAGGCATACTCAACAATCTTGATCAGATTGGGGGCTTCTATGTGATTCTCCTTGAAGTGACCAAACAGCCTGAGCCATTTTTCTTCACTTGAAATAATCACATCTCTGGTAGTCTCTTCTTGCTTCTACTGTTCCCAATTTGACTGCAAATACTCCTTAGCAAGCACAAGTTCGTCAAACAGCTGATCATTGTTTATTTTCATATCGGATACATCAAGACTGCTATTAATAATTTCAGCAGAAGTTTCGGCGTTTTCCCAATCAACAGCATTTGTTTTGGTCAGATTGACCCATGACAACTGTTTAACGTTTCCAAAACTATTCTCCCAGAGGTCCAAGTATGCAATGCATCTTTCATAAAAGCCATCAAATTCTTATTTCACTCTGTTACGGACTTGCTCATATAGATTCCTGTAGATGTTCTTTGCGCCCATAGGGATAAAGTTTGAAGCCTTTCTTTCCGTCAGGTTTCTTTTGAGATCTTTATGAGCTTCAGCAACCTCAAAAGCTGTAGTGTTATCTTTTTCCATTCCCAGGATGGCCTTGTTAAACAGTGCAAGCTGTCCGTGGACAATCAACAAGTATAGCTCGCCCGTTGAATCAGTAAACAACTTTTTTTTATTGTTGATGGGCACTTTTCTTGGTCTAAAAAAAACCGCTTTCAGACCTTCAGAAATCTGTAAAATTCTTTCCAGAGCGGGCATCATTGATAGAAACCGGGTGTTCCCGTGTTGAATGAGTTTACGGTACTGTATCTCGGCATATTCACAAAATTCTTTTAATTTAGTTACACGGACTGTGTATATGTGGAAGTATTTATAAATATTCACCAGTAAGGCCTCAATATCGATTGAGAGACTGTCTACTGCAGTTTGCACACAGTTGTGCACAATGTGTGCTGCACATCCGATTCCATTGATTTACCGTCATAGGCTATTCTTGAGTCGATGGAAAACATTGTTTTTCCCTGCTTTTTTAACACCACCGAAGTTAGTGTTGCAGTTATCTCCACAAAAGCCAACTACTTTGTTGTTCAAATCGTTTTGCAACAGGGCAGAGCATAAGTGATTTGTAAGAATTTCAGATGTTTCACCCGCCACTAATTTGAAATCTAACAACTTTACTTGCACACCCGAATTAGGATTAAAGTAGCGCACAACAATTGGCACAAGTTTTATATCCTTTCTGTTTGATGCATCCATACTTACAGATACGTAGTTTGACTTGGTCAAGTCTTCTTTAAGCTCTTCTTGAACTAAAGGAGCTATGACATTTAAAACTATTGCCTCACACTTAGTTTTTCCGAGTGAGAGTTTAGGTTCAAAAAACTTAGAAATTAGTTTTGATGAACAAGAAGTCGAATTGAAACTTAGGCTATGGTTTGCTGTGTGGTAAGCAAATGTCGCCTCTTTCGCTGCTAAGTCTAAGTTATTGTCATTAGAACTCGCAATCTTAAAAAAACTGGTCAGTTTTGTTGAGCTAGCAGCACATGCTAAACTCTTTTTGTGTTTACTCGACTGCAAATGATCTTTTATATCGGATCGACCACCGTGAGCAACCGAAAACTCAGAATTACAATGTGAACATTTAACTCTATCGTCTTGATGTTGATTACCAGTACCAGTACATACCTTCTTCAAAAAAGGGAATTCATTCTGTAAATCCTCGGTGAATTTACACGACCGTTTTGGCATTTTAACAGAGAACGCATAAACTTTCACTTAAAACATAAATAAAAAAAAGCTAGCTCACTAACACAACAGGCACCGCCGACGGGGACTGACAACTGACTGACTTATCTCAATCGCAAGCGGCTAGCGCCGAGGTGGGCAGGTCCAACGTTATTGCACACGAGGGGGTGTAGCGTGCAGCGAAATCTCTTCTGGCACTAAAGCTACACCCCTTAGTGCCCAATATTGGACTCGCCCGGTGAGCGGGACGTCGAGACAAGACGATACGATGACAATATTATTAGCAGACCATCACTCTTCCACAGTTTTCACTTTTCATACAGTACAGTGAAATAAATGACAAAGTATTTATCCTAAATAATCCTTCACAGTTAATTATTTTTAGACTTTTTGGTCATCTATTATAAGAACTATAATCAAATTTAATTTTTACCGGGACGTGAAGTAAACCGGCTGGGACACCGGGACTTTGTCTGAAAACCGGGACTGTCCCGGTCAAACCGGGACGTCTGGCAAGCCTAGTGATAGGTATTGTAATATGTTCCCGTAAATAAAAGCCCATCAAAAAAAAATTTTTTTTTAGGGAACCACTGTTCCATTCTGGTTGGCAATTGCCTACTAGCCGACCTGGCCAGACCAACGCTGGTCTTTATTATTTCTATCTATAATCAATCAGCCCTTCAATATCTCTCCCCTCTTTCCCTACTCCAGGGCTACCTCTATTAACCATGAGAAGATGCTAGTCTTCAAAGTTGTCAAATTGAATGGGCGTGTTTATAGGGTGTCTACCAATACTGGAAATACTGGAAGTATACTTGATTTTATTTTTGATATTGGAATATACTGGAATTTTAAATCAGATACTGGAAAAATATTCAGCCTTTTTACATTGAGTGAAATGTTGGATTAAGCATTTTGAGACCCCTGGTATTATTTGGACTACTGATAGTTCTATTTTGACCACCCCTCAATTACTCCCCTTTTGGTCTATCTTGTTTGCCACACAATTAGTTGACCTTGTAGATGACCTTGCAGTGGGGATGTTTGCCTCACTTGCTGACCTTTCTATCAGTCGCTACACTAACCCCTTCCCTCCCTCTCTCTTACATACTCAAGAAAGAAACGAATAACTTTTTTGACTACACTAGCAGCCAACCTTCCCTTAAACCCCCCCCCTCCCCAACTTTTTTTTCCAGCAGTAACTATTATGAGTGATGAGTAGTAACTGCTCAAGTTCAAACACCACTTCAAACTATTGGTGTACCTGCCTGACCTTGACATTCCAATGGCACAGTACAATATTTGTTGTATTCTACACTTCATCCCCCCCTCTCACTTCCCCCTCTCGAGCATCCCACCCTCTATCCTCCCAAAAGAAAAACTACCCTTCCTAAGCTTGGCCTGGTGTGAGTAATCTGCAGATCCCTCTTGTTTATCTTGTGACCTTTGTGTTTAAGAAGAAATGAGTAAACTCAGAGGAAAAACCTCTTAAATATGATTAGTTGGACAGTACAGTGTTTAAAGATTGGCTGTGATTACAAAAAGTGGATTGTGATAAAAGTAAAAGCCATTGTTCTTTGTGTAAAACTAACTTTGATATGAGTAACATGAGAATATCTTCAATCCGATCTCATGCCAAGGGAAAGAAGCATGTTGACAAAGTGAAAGCTGCTAGTGGGATCAAAAAAATATTGGACTTAGTCCCTACGGCCAAAAATGCAGTGTCATCTGTAGGCCTACATGAAGATGTACATTTTAGTGCTAGTGATCATGAAGTAGTTTTGAAACCTGAAACTAGACCTAGTTTGTGGCTCAGAAGACCCAGATGGATGTTGTGGAGTGAAAATGAAATTCATACACTATCTGTACTAAAAGACAAGGGCTTGGATCCTAAAAAAATGCTTCAAGTTTCCATGGATGGACCATATATAAACCTCAAATTTTTGAGTGATCTCAAAAGTTTCTTGAAGGTAGATTCTCCACAAGATCCTGAGTTACTGGAATTTGGAATTTGTTCTTTACACATTGTCCATGGTGCTTACAAAACAGCACATACTAACTCTAGTTGGACTACTAAACAGTTTTGGTGCTCACTATATTATTCATTTAAAGATTTTCCTACAAGACGTGCAGACTATCAAAGACTAACGGAATCATCTCTTTTCCCGATGAAGTTTTGTTCTATTAGATGGGTAGAAAACTCATGGGTGTTAGAGAGAGCAATGTCAATGCTGTCATATTTAAAACAGTATTTTTATTCTAACAAGCATCCTCCAAAATCTGATAATTTTCCGACATTAAGCAATTTTGTGAAGGATGAACTTCTGACATCAAAGTTGGGATTCATTTCTTCTCGCTCAAGAAAAAGCCTTCAGCCTCTGTTGGCTTCGAACCCACAAACATCGGGTCCTGAGGCGAGCACTTTACCCCAAGACCACCCAAGTCGACGGTGGTATAGGTCATTCAAAAAATGTAATGTGTGTGTCTGTGTACATGCACATGTATTAAAGATGGGTCAGATCCACCTTTTTTCAAATCTGAAGCTTCATTTTGCCATCAAATCCCTAATTAAAGTTTGAATTTTAGAAAATATTGTAAGCATAAGTGTTTAACTTTCCCAATAACTAGGATTTTTTCCTTCACTTCTGATTTTGTTTACATTAAATGTTAAATTAATGATCTGGGGTTTGGTTGTTAGGTTTTCCCTATCATTATTTTGGTTTTAACCTCAAGAAACTATTTAACTATTTTAATACCTTTAAAAATAAATGGTACGGCACACCGCACAGACTTTCTCTCTCTTTCTATAAACTCATAAGATTTCTGACGGAATAATGTACATTGTATCATCAACACTCCACATAAGAACACGCATAAAATAATTTACAATGATATATAATCAATGAGAAAGGAGGCGCATCTTTTTCCACCTAAGAGCATTTCAAACAGTTTAATGTCTTCCACAAGGGTCAACACTTCGTATTAAAATTTCGATTTCTGGTTAAAATTTTAACATTTTATAAGGTGTTGCAGATCTTCAAGTCATCGCATTGATATTTAATTATTCATTTATACATTTTGACCAATAAAAAATGTAAATATTGACTATTGAGTCTAAAATGGAGATAGATCATTGCTATGCAAACATTTCTCCTAAGAGATTAAAGGAAAAATAACATACTTTTTTAGATACTTATATTTAATTACTCTATGGCATTGGAGAATTATTGCGTTAAGACTTAAGTAGTATATGTTTACAACTAAAGCTCACAAAATTGTATTAATATATTTGCAAATATCTCAGAAACTGCTGCTTTTATAAAAATATATGTCAAATAAAAGTTTTTTATTTCTAATAGTCCTACAATTTTGCAATGATAAGTTGTTTAGTTTCTCCAATAGTTGTGGAGATACGGAAATTAACGCTTCTGTAATGTACCCTAAAAATCATTTTCATAGGAAAATGAAAATAGCCAGTTTATTTGTAATCTTAATCAACGCCTAGATACGAATTTTAATCAAAATCGTTTGAGCAGATTTTGAGAAAACAAAATTTTTCTCTTTTCGCCCTTCAGTAAACTACCCTTAATTTGAAGTTTTTATAGACACACAGACAGACGGCATTGCAAAGACTATTTTTTAGGGTTGTGGGGGTCATGAGACGTCGACATCCATCAACATTTTAGGTTAGTTTTATTTTTACGGTCGCAATACTTAAACTTTAATGTCCAAAAAGTTAAAAAATTCATATAATGGCGTATAGATTGAAAGTTATTGATTTTATAAAAATATGTTTCGGATAAAATATCTGTATTATAAATATATATACATATTTGTAATGCTAAGTAATTTCATATCTCAAATAGTTTCGGAGCTATTTAAAAAAATGTTAATTGACGCATCAGACCGGAGCCCTTAAAGCCATTTTGCCGAAATATTGAGGGTAGCCATTTTGTTTGGAATATTTATTAATGTTTATAAATGAAATCTAATCAAAATCGTTAGAGCCGATTTTGAGAAAACCAATTTTTTCTCTTTTCGCCCTTCAGTAAACTACCCTTAATTTTAAGTTTTAATAGACACACAGACAGACAGCATTGCAAAGACTATTTTTTAGGGTTCGGGGGTCATGAGACGTCGAAATCCATCAACATTTCAGGTTAGTTTTTTTTTACGATCGCAATACTTAAGCTTTAATGTCCAAAAAGCAAAAAATAAATATATAATTGCGTATAGTTTGAAAATTATTGATTTTATAAAAATATGTTTCTAATAAAATATTTGTATTATAAATATATATACATATTTATAATGCTAAGTAATTTCATATCTCAAATAGTTTCGGAGCTATTATAAAAAATGTTAATTTACGCATCAGACCGGAGCCCTTAAAGCCATTTTGCCGAAATATTGAGAGTAGCCATTTTGTTTGGAATATTTATTAATGTTCATAAATGAAATTTAATCAAAATCGTTAGAGCCAATTTTGAGAAAATCGACTTATTCTCTTTTTTCCCTTCAGTAAACTACCCTTAATTTTAGGGGTAGATATCCAATTCCAAAAAACCCTCGGGGCAACCCTATGAAAACCCTAGATATCAAGTTTCAGCTCAATCGGTAAAATAGTTTAGGCTCTAGTTGGAGGTACAGACAGACAGACAGACGGAAATTCAAAAACCACTTTTTCGGATTCAGGAAGTCATGAAACGTCAAGATTCATCAAAATCTCGAGTTCGATTTTTTTGACGATCACCATACTTTCTCTACCTGTAAGATAGAGAGAAAGTAATAACTCAAACTTAGTAGTACCTATTTAAAAAAATTATTATGATTTGAGTCTTGAATCCATGAATATTCCTTGTAGGTTCTAGTGTCCCATCATTTGTATTTACTATAATATATGCGTCAATAAACTTGATTCTTGATGTAGAAATGTTTATCTATGACAGACCTAGGCCTACTCCAACTTTCTATCATTTTATGATTTTGAAATAGGGATTGTTTTTCTCTGAGTACCTTTCATATATACAGGATTTCTTAAATATATATATATATATACACTGGAAATATACTGGAATTTCAAAACTATAGTCAGGTAGACACCCTGGTTTAGATATATGATTGACACATTATTAGATATTATCTTTGTAAACAAGCAGTAGTATCTTAAACAATACAACACTCATTATGTTCAACATATACATTTTGATTTCGATTAAGTTAAATTTATGTTTGATATTTAGTAAAGAGCTTTGATTTGTTTTTGGCATTGTTGTGATTTTGACAACTCTGTTTTGAGGTTGTGAAAAGGGCAAGGGAGTGTAGAGCTGTCACTTGGGAAAATATTTGTATTAACGTACCGTCTTTATTACAAATTAATAAGAAAATACAAAGCTGTCACTTGGGAAAATATTTATATTAAAGTAGCTTCTTTACTACAAATTAATAAGAAAATACATAAAGGTAACTTAATATTTACCAAACGAATTTATTTAAATCACACTATCACACCTTTTACATACACATTTACATCTATAAGAGCATTTTACATTGTCAAATTTTTTTAGCATTGTGTCTTGATGTTAAGGCATCATGCATATATACAAATTATGCTAATGAGTTAGGGAAGAGGAAGTATACCCACATTTGCTTGGAGGAAAAGTGGAAAGCCATTTAGAAAAAACCACCTTCATTACACCTGATCAGGATTTGAACCCCGGTCTCCCTGTCATTGGCAGTCTAGTCTAATTTGAGAGTGATGCCTTAGATCATGCAGCCACCGAAACAGGTCACATTTGTTATTTAAAAGTTACTTGACAAAATAAAAATGATGTAACTTCCACGTTCATTCAAAGATTGTTTATAAAATAATATGTTTTACAAATCTTTTATAAAATACCTATAGAGAACATGTTTTAGGGTTTTATCAACGAAAATTGCTAAATATGAATGTTTAACTTATACATGCTAAGCAGTCAAACTTGTAACTGTCCAATATGAAAACACAAACTCCCCAACTAGGCTATAGCATAAGTGTGTTCTTTCTTTTAATTAATAGAGCAACTTTGGTGAACAAAATTTTAAAAGTTTCTTTATGTACCGTTTTCTTAGATACTTTTGACATGATTGGCATACAAACTTTGAAGAAAATCGGATGTAATGTAATAATACACATTTTATCAAAGGTGGTGTCAACTCTTTTATCATATATTTCATAAAATATTTTTATTCTATAAAATAGGTATGACATTGTTATACCACCTACACAAGACCAAACTATCTTACAAATGTGTTAAGCAATAGACTACAGTTTATAATTTTCACAAATGCTAGTATCTACAGAAGCAAGTCTGAGCGAGTGGGTGACTCACCCGCTTTGTCACTATAGTGATGCCTTTCAAAAATTATAGATATTCTTAGTTTTGGTTAAAGTTAGTTTTAATTTATTTTTTTAGTAATGTTCATGTTCAAACTACTTTAAAGTTTAAAGTTTAAAGTTTAATTCTAGTTTTAAAATATAAGAACTGAAAGAGTTTCTGTTTAGAGTGCTATTTTTAATGTTTTGTTCAATAATTGTTTGCTAAGAACTACTACTCTCATCTGGTGTTAATATATAAAAAGAAATAACAAAGTTAGACAATTTTTATTTATCATGTCAATCTCTCATTCTTCAAAATGTTTGAAGGTTCAAAATAAATAACATTTTTTAGACTTATGTTCTATGTTGGCTTACACAAAATTAAGTAAAATACCAAAACGATAATTTTATATTTCTTACTTGAATGGTAGGTACCTAGTTGGTTTGAAAATATTCAAAATAAAGTTTAAAAAATTGTTATATACATTCATAATGTGTTAAGTAAATATTTTAGGCCTATACAAACCTCACTAACAACTTATAGTCAACCTTCTACCTCCAGTGGGGGAGCTTGGTTTGGCTGAGCCCCTCCACCCCCCCTCCCGATGATTAAAATATTGTGCTTCCTTTAACACCCCACACCCCCTACACTTAGCCCTCATGGTATCATGCCACTTCATTGTTAAGAAACTTTCACTTTTTTAAAATGTAGAGCATTATTATTATTATTATTATTATTATTTAATTACAATTAATTAATTATTACTATTATTTAATTAACATAAACATTGTTTTAATAAAAAATATTAACAATGTGAATGATAAATGATGTTTTGATTATTTTTTTCTAATTTGTTAACTGACTAGGGAAAAGTTTGAAGGAAAAAATCAAAAAGGATAGAATTGGAATAAATGTCTGGAATAGGTGAAATCAAAATTTAGGCCTACAATAAAATATAACTGTGCAATATATTTACATAGCTCCTATAAAATAGTATAACATAGGCTTAGCCCACAGACAAATAATATACCCAGACACTCAACCTCCAGGTTAAAATGGCTGTGCTCCTTTTGGCAGATTGAGGCCTTCTACACTAGGATCGCTACAGTTAGTCCTATCATCACCCAGCAGTGACACTAGCGAAGCCCAGTGATGGACTCAAGCTGGCAAAAGGAGCGCAGCAAAACCCATGTAAGGTTGAGAGTCTGTTTCTAACTTATCTGTGGTCTAGCCTTTTACAAAAAACCAAAAAAATGCTTGAACATATTTTAAAAATATGCAGCCCTTTACAAAAAATCTAAAACTTATTTATACAGGACTTTAATGCAGCAAATAAATTGATAATTAGATTAAAATCTGTTTCCTGAGCTGTCACATTTTCATTACTCAATATAGAAAATCCAATGAGATGCTCTTTGACATTGTACTTCTAATATAGTTATTAATTATCTTCCATTTTGAAAACCATCTCTCAGGAAAAAGTCCTCATTGTGATAAAATTAAACTGTCCCTTTCATATTTTTCTTGTTTCTTCTAAAACTCTCACCCCCTACAAAGCCTCTAAACATCGCGCCCCTAAATCCCTCTCTAAACTTCTTGCCTCCCTCTGTTCGCACCCATTTTGTCACATCCACTACCAAAACATAAGAAGCCATCCAACAACAGAAAACCAATAAATTGCAAACTGAATAATTTGCTATTGAGGCGTGAAGTGAAAGTTAATAATACTTTCATGTTAGATGTGATTCTATTTCATGATTACTGTGATTAGTATATAGGCCCTACACAAAAATAATTCATATGCATATGATGTACATTAATAACTTTTCGTATTTTGTACATTAATAACTATCTTGAACTATTATTTTAATCAAAATAATTAAATAGCTAAAAATAAATATTTTTTTCAGATGCCTATCATAAGTAGGCAAGTTCTCTATGTTATAAATTGTCTCTACTATTTATACCACTAACATGTTTTGATTGTTAATATTTGGAACTCACTAATCTTGACATTCCATCCCTCGGTAGGTAGCACGGTGCTCGCTCAACAGGAAACAATACACCATTCTCAGAAGGATGTTAACCTGACACTGTTTTACTTCCAAGGAAATGCGCAAATGTGGATTAACATCTTGATAGAATAAACTTTAAAATAATATGTTCTTACATATCTAACTTTTTTACCCAAAAATAGTAATAGGCCTACACCTTATATTCAGATTTAAAGGAAAAACATATCTTAATAGACTAGTTCAAATTCACATTTTGAAACAATTTTCTCATCGAAAAGCTGAAATATAATGGTTTTAAGTAATTAGCAATGTAAAATACATCATTCCTAAGATGGCGGCAAAAGCAATGTGAAATACACTAGGAACTTTATACATTTTTCATAGTGGTAATAGGCCTACACTCTTTTTTCATCTTTCCCCTAAATTTGTTTGGGTCACCTTATATTTTTGTCTAAATAAAATACATTATATATGGTAGGGGCGGATCCAGGGAGCTTTTTTTTTGGGAGAGAGGGGACTCTTATTGTTGGGCCTGGAGTTTGTGTAATACCCCATGTTTAGAGATTTTTTTAAAAATAAGTAATCCTCAAAAGTGGTGCTATAAGGCAATCCTGGAAACAAGAAATAAATAAATGGAAATATGAATGAAATATCATTATTTATAATAACATTTTTATAATACTTTTCAAATATAGGCTACATGACCATTTGCAAGTTTTGGCAAACGCTCAATTATTTGTTGTGGGTATAAAATTATAAAATTGTGGACATGCAGAAGAATCAACAAAGCCAACAAGTCTGCTTTCCACCATAGTTGTCCTCGGCCATGTTTTGATTAGACGCAACGATGGCACTACCAGTTACCCTTAACGATCTTTGCAATACCTCAACTGAATTTTCCTGTTATATCATACATTCTTATTCGTTCGTGTGGCTCCTTTCATGCCGCCTTTTCCGTTGATCCGCTCAGATGTGTTTATTTTGGCTAAATTTAATTTTTTTTCGTTCGCCTTCTGACCATTTAGAGCTCTCTGCCGATTTCCTTGACTGGGAATTGTAGATGAACAAAGTAACTCTTTCACAAATTTGTGAGAATTCCCCTTATCATGTAAGAAGATTACTAGCTCTACAAGGAAATATATTTTTCTTTAATAAGTAATAAACTTAACTGCATTTAGGGTTAAATGAAATGGCTAGTTCAATTATTACTACTTACGAGGCTGTGGAAAAGGCCTTGTTTCGCGCATTGGGAAATAAAACCTTAAAAAGGATACCTGGTATAGTGAAGCCATTAAGTAAAATTACTTGGTTGGTTGTAAGTGGTATCGGAATGGTTTACTTGGAGTACATAGTTAGAAAATCCTATCTGATGAAAGGAAGATTCCGAATAGGTCATCTAATTTAAGAATATGGTTAAATTCAGAACAAGACGTGTCTGACCATGTTGACATTGGATTTAGTTTTAATAAATTGAAAGTACCTACTATAACTATGATATTGTGCAACCGGAAATAAATATAAGTAATGTGATGTTTTTGGAGGCTTCAATAAAATATCTGGTGGTAATCCTAATATGTGCGGTGGTGTGAGAGAACATGTCACTCTCTCAGTCCACAAGTAGGCCTAGCACACCATTCAGAAAGAAATCAGCCTCATCTTGTATATATGAGTCACCAAGTTGTGAAGGGTTGCCCTAAGTAAATCCTCTCTTACCATTGAGCCTCCAGATAGACTGACTCTTTAAGAGGGAAATAATGTAAGGGGATTGAGCATTTAACTTTTAGGCCGTTTTCCCCTTCGTGTTTGACAGTTTGGGAATGTAAACACAGTTGAGAAAGAATGTGGTATATTTGATGTGGGGGTTGGTGCCTTGAGCTGGCACATCAGCTGCGGGTGCGGCATCATTTTAATGTACTCATCTTCTGTGTATATTTAGTCCCCACTCGATCTGAACTGCTTTTTCGTATACTGGAAGATTGGTTGATATGGTCGATTCCTGAGATAAAATCTAAATACGACCCTTTTAATAATTATCTGGAATATAGTCGTATTCTAACATTTTTCCTAGTCCATAACAAATTAAACTACTACAAAAATTATTTATTCAGTCATTAGGATGTTGAAAAGTGTAACAAAACCGCAGTAGCTATTTTATTAAACGGATGGCACTCTTAAGCCAAGCAAAAAGATAACCAACTACGCCTAAAATTTGTTTCCAATGCGTAATAGCTCAAAATCTCACATTTTCTTCTCTCATAGCTAATAACTACAGTTAATATATGACACAATCCAATTATTATATTTGGCATACCTGGAAAGACCCGTTTGGATTATACACTTATGTTATAATTACGCTAATGGTTTTATAGATGAGGAAGGCTATATCTACAGAAAGTTTACCTGCATTTCGTGGAGGTAAAGTGGAAAACCTACGGCAGTCTAGTCTACTGCAAGAATAGCGCCTTGGACCATGCGGCCACCGAAGTGGGTCTAAACGATGTTAAAATCTACTAGTTAAGGTGATTCGTCCAGCAAGCTTCTCCTAAAATGAATAGGCTATAACATTTTGACAGGGAATTTTTAGCATGTTTGAAAGGGGGGTTGTTGGGGGGGGGTTGGAGTGGGAAAGTAAGCTGGGATTGCCAGCTCTTTGTTCACAACAGTGTTGTCATATCACTACCTCTTTTTTCCGGTAAGGAACTTCACTGTTATTTAGTAATTTAGAACATGAAAGGTCACTGCATGGCTCACCCGGGAGTTGTGGTCTTGAGTTTGAATCCTGGCTAATAAGATTCACAGAATATTAATAATTTAAAATAATGAGCTTATTACGCGTGTAGCAAAGTATTTATTGTACCGAATACTATTAGGCTTATATTTATAAAATGTGTTCTTAGAAGAAAAAAATAAAATGTGTTACTAGGCAATTTAATGAAATAATTTGAGTGGTGAAAGTTTAAGGGTTCTTTTATTATTCTTTTAGCACCGAGTTCTTAGTATCCGTTCGCGGTATACTCACATGTACTAATTACGCTAATTAGTTAGGAATTAGGAAAGCTGAATTTAGAGGAAGTGCACTCGCATTTGCGTAGAGAGAGTGGGAAACAATTTATAATAAAACTACCCTCTGTACACCTGACCGAGATCGAACCCCGATCTCCCTGTCTTTAATGATCTAGTCTACGAGAGTGACGCCTTAGAGATCATGATGGACTGAAGCAGGTTTTAGAGTTCTTTATTTGTAGTAAAAAAAGTATAACTTTTCGTTGTTTTTATTATTATTATTATTATTATTATTATTATTATTATTATTATTATTATTATTATTATTATTATTATTATTATTATTATTATTATAGTTAACAGAGCTCATGATTGGCATCTTACAAACTGGCCAAAAAGCTGTAAAAATGTTTGAATGCTACGTAGGTCAAGTGGCCTACAAGACTAGGACCAATTGGTCGACAAGCTTATGCATAAGAAGGCAAAGTGATCGACAGCCAACTGGTTGAACAAATAAATAAAAATATCTCATGTCAAGTGATCGACACGTTTAGGACTATGTGATAAGATATACAACTGTTTGACTTGAGAGGACCTACTGGTATACAAAAGTCGAGATGGATTGACCAATTGACCGACAAGTTAATACATTACAAACAACGTGTTCGACAACAAAATCGTAAACGGAAACTAGCAAGTAAAGTCTATGAAATATTATTTTTTAATAAAATTTATAACTTTAATAAATACCCACATTTGTGGTCACATGGTCTAATGCGTCATTCGCATTCCTTATTCTGCGTGTAGCTAAACGGGGAGTGAGAGCTAAGGAAAAAAAACCGACAATTTAGTAGATTTTTTAATCACCGCGTCATACTATCCGTTCAGTTATACGCTAATTTTGTGGATTAAAATCATCATTAGTAAGGAATTAATTTTCTAAGTTGGTCTTTTTGGGTTAACCAAATGGCTGTTGATCATTTTGTACGCATATGCATGAGTTCAACCAGTTGCTACAAGTCATGTCCTACTCGTGTAACCAGGCCCCGGGACATTAAACAATAGTAGATTATGGACCAGTGATAACAAGGCGCCGGGACATCAAATAATGGAATATTATGAACCACTAGTAACAAGGACCCGGGACATAAAAAAATAAAATATTATGAACCACTGGTAACAAGGACCCGGGACATAAAAAAATAAAATGTTTTCAACCACTGGTAACTAACTAGGCCCCGGGACAGAAAGCAATAGAATATTATGAAACACTGGTAACTAGGCCCCGGAACAACAAACAACAGTGGGTTCCGTGTTGAAGCTGTAATTCAAACTAAGATTCTTAGTGGATAAGTTGAATGTCTGATTTAGACTGATGTTAATAATAGCAAGATCATTATTTGACATCTATAAAAGTTACTAGAAATGGGTTCACTAATTCATACGTCAAATCAATTGATCTACAGCTGTACCTTTGATAAAGGCCTATACTAAAATATTCACATAAGTTATAGTCTGAACTGACTAAACTGACTACACTTTTATATCTTCAGTGCGCGTGGATATAATATCATGAGCGTGGGACGAATCTTGGATAGCTCAGTGCTAGAATATTGACGCGCTAAGATCCCGGGCTCAATTTTACTCTAATGTCAAGGTGTAATTTTTCAACAAATTTAAATAAATTAAATTGTATTCTCCTCCATACGGACATTCCCCTAATTAAAATGATTTTGCAGCTTGTGTGTTGATATTCATTAGTAATTATTTAAGGAAGCCGTAATTCAAACCAAAACTCTTTGTGGTGAATTTAAACATATGATATGGTTCCATACCAACTCCAACAAGTAGGGAGCTACAATGTCTTTAGAAAATTATATATACGCCATATATATATAGTACCTTTGTTATGAGTTTATTACGTACCCAAGACCATAGCCAGCCAATAATTTTAAGGGTAGGGGGTGTTTGATGGATACATACCCCAATTGCCGGAAGCTAGAATTAAAAAAAATGATAAACAGTTCTAGAATATATCTGAAGTGGTTTTTTTTGCAACATAACCTCCTAACTGCCAGAGGCTAGGACAAATTCTAAATATTAAACACCTCTAGAAGCTATCTGGAGTGATTTTTTTTTGGCAACATAACCCCCTAACTGCCAGAGGCTAGGACAAATTCTAAATATTAAAAAACTCTAGAAGCTATCTGAAGTGTTTTTTTGGGAACATAACATCATAGCTGCTGAAGGCTAGGAAAAATTCTAAATATTAAACACCTCTAGAAGCCATCTGAAGTTTTTATTTGTGACATAGCACCATAGCTGCAGAAGGCTAGGAAAAATTCTACATATTAAACACCTCTAGAAGTTATCTGAAGTTTTTTTTGGGCAACATAACCCCCTAACTGCCAGAGAGAAGCTTTCTGAAGTGTTTTTTTTTTATGGTTACACAGCTCCCTAATTTGTACTTGTATCTTAATTTTGATATTGTTTGAACCATAAATAAAGCATATATATATATATATTGTTCATAAAATTTTGGGTAGGGTTTGAACCCCAAAACAACCCCGCCCCCCCTCCCGGGCCTTGTACTTACCTGAAAACATCGTAGATCAAATCTTTCATTGTTTTAAGTTTATATCGATTCTTATTCGATTTCACCTTTTTGTTTCATTTTCTTGGGGTTGATTTTTTTTTAGAAAATGCCTAAAGGAATGCAGTACTCATGTGACATTAGATATATTTTCAAAACTTTTAAGATTTTATATACTTTTTAATGTTCAATTTACAACCAGTAATAAAAGTTAAACTCATATTTTTATTCATTCATGAAGTTAATTATAATATTCAGATAAACAATAGGTTTAAAATCATTACGCGCTTTGATGTACCAAGAGATGAATTCCTTTGACACTTGAGTTGAAGAATAAAACTAACACAGTAAAAATACTACCCAAGTGCCAAATTACTAGAGGAAGAAAAAAGAGACAAAATAAATGTCACAACTCGTCACTCAGGTAGTAAGACGTGGGGTGAGTCATTAGTTGGAGACCGAGGTAGCCCGACCTTTCCTTGGTCGGCTAGTCTGTGTTATTGGTAGGTACAGTCAAAGCAAGAAGTTTCAGGAAATGGACATAGAAAATTTACGTTTGCATTGATCAACGCCGAGTAATTAATAAAATAAAAGAGTAGAGTTAGACTAATAAACCAAACAAATTTGAAATAACGACATTATGTACTACAAAATGATGTAAAATCAAAGTATCGGGGTATAAAACGAAAAGTACTTATATAAGATAAAAAATTATGTAATTATAACTATTTAATAGCTTATAAATTAAAAACTAATTTTATTTAAAATATTGTAAGTACTTAATTGCATACACTTCATATGCATATCTAGCTAGAATAAATTTAATCCCCTTACATTAACTACTTTACCTTAAAATTAGTACGTAAAATGGATAAAATAGTAAGTTTGACTACTTATAACTCGAGAACTGTAATGATTTGAAATCATTGAATCAAACTAGCTTATATTTATACACTTATTAAAATAATACAATAACATTTTGATGGTTGAATGACCTTAAGGGAAAGCAACGACCACAGTTCGTAATGTTAGTTTTAAATTTAGGATTACAAATATAAAATATATTCGTGACTATAGAGTTGATCTCTTGTTTCGTTGGTCCCTATCATCCACGGTACAGCGCGTCCTCAGGTTGCGGATAGAGGATAGCTTTCAGTTCTGAGGGGAGCTGCGAATATATTGAATAAGCAGTAACGGACAGTCGATAGGGGTGGTCCTCCAGGTTGGGGGTTTGGCGTGAGCGTGATTAGCTCTCCCCGTAAAAAAAAAATCTCATCAAGAAACAGCCAAAAGTCCAGTAATGTAGAACTCCAAATATACATAATAATTTTGCCGGCTTTTTTCTATGGGTGTGAAACGTGGTCTTTTACCTTAAATAACAAAAACAGATTTAGGGTGTTCGTAAACAAGGTGCTAAGGAAAATATTTGGTCCAAAAAGAGTTATCTTTAGGCTACTGGGGAGTAGAAGAGATTACATAATGATGAGTTACATACCCGGCACTCATCACAATACATTGTTAGGATAATCAAGTCTCGTAGATTACAGTGGGCAGGACATTCAGCGTGAATGGGAGAATCTAGATCTAGAACCATGTTCAGAGTATTGACTGGCAAACCCAATGGGAAGAGATCATTGGGAAGTCCTAGACGCAGATGGGAGGATAACATCAAAATGGACCTGAAAGATATGGTGTGATATTAGGGGGACTGGATAGAGCTAGCTCAAGATAGGGATAGGCTGTAATGAGGTGTACTGGATAGAACTAGCTCAAGATGGGATAGGGTGTAATGAGGTAGACTGGATTGAACTAGCTTGAGATAGGGATAGGGCGTAATAAGGTGGACTGGATAGAACTAGCTCAAGATGGGATAGGGTGTAATGAGGTAGAATGGATTGAACTAGCTTGAGATAGGGATAGGGCGTAATAAGGTGGACTGGATAGAACTAGCTCAAGATGGGATAGGGTGTAATGAGGTAGACTGGATTGAACTAGCTTGAGATAGGGATAGGGCGTAATAAGGTGGACTGGATAGAACTATCTCAAGATAGGGATAGGTGGCCTACTTTTTTAAGTGCAGCAATGAACATCCGAGTTCCTAGTGCCATAGAGTAAGTAAGTAATGGAGTTGATATCACGATTTTCTTGGAGATTCTTGAATAAGATTTTGGGAATCATTGCCCCCCTAAAACATATGCATATAAATAAGACTAAAAATTAAAAACCCATATATTTGTTTTGAAAAGTAGGCCTACTCTGAGTTCGTCTTTCTTAAACGGATTCTTGATGCATATTGCCAGTCATTTTGCTTTGTGTGTGTGCGCGCGTGCGTGCGTGTGTGTACGTACACACCCTACATACATGATTAAGTCTATCGCTAGTAATTATTATCTTAAAATTATTGGTCATCTCGAGAAAAAAAATCATATTATATATCCAAACCAATTTCAATAGCAACATTCTGAACGCGGTGCTAAAAAAATCGACGTTAATTGAAAATGTCACTCACAATAATGTATAACCTAAAAAGGACTGTATAAGTTAGCAACACGTGAAAGAGTACATGGAAAAAACTTTCTACGACAGCTATTTTGTGCTATTACAATAGGCGATAGCAAGACACCTCCACCCCGCAGCCCCAGCGATTTCAATCAACTTTTGACGACTTGCAAGTTTTGCTGCTCGAATTTCTATTTATTAAAAGGCGTGAAATTTAAGATTATTTTTTGTTTTTGTAACTTGAAAACGTTCACCTAGCCTTTCACTCAAGCCTAATTATGTTACAAATTGACTTCATCTCTAAATGTGCGTCATATTTTAACTTTACTACCTAATCGCAGATTCATCATTTTGCATCAGACGTACAACTAGAGGTGAATGTGATTATATATAACTCTACAAATAGTATTTGAACCTTATACAAGACATTAGTGCGTGTGATCTAATAACCTGGGGTATGTCTCCGCACGTAATTAAGGGGGCTGCTTAAGTAGCTGAGATATTGCCAAGCAAATATTGCGCTTATGTTAAATATTGACAACCTATAACAGTAGGCTACACGAGTTTGGTTTTTACTCAAATTGATACAAAACTATTTTATATGACCTTATACAGGCTTGTACACATAGCTTAAAAGTTGTAATTTTCCACTCTGAAAAGTCCAAAAATCCGCACATTTTGGCTGATCAAATGCCTGCTTAACAAAAGGTAAATGAAAGGGTAAGTTATAGTTTTAAGATAAATTCGCAAATTGAACAGTAATTTAATTATGTTTCAAACAAAAGTAAGGCTATACTAGACTGATGAAGACGGGGATATCGGGGTTTGATCCCGGTCGGGTGCACTGAGGTTTTTTCCTAAATGGTTTTCCAATAACCCTCCATGTAAATGAGGGTGCACTTCCTCTAAATTATGCCTTCCTAATTCCTAACATAATAGTGTAATTAGTACAAAAGCGTATTACCCGAATGGGTAGTAAGACGTGGAGCTAAAATAAATTGTTTAGATACATACTTTCTTGGCTCCTTGAGCTCCAAGCTGAGGTTTTTCTCACTTACGATTTGTAATGAGGGTGCTTTTCTTAAATAACTTATCTTTCTTCCTCCACGCAAATACGTGGGAATTTTTTTAAAACTATACCTTACTCATCCCTACCATATTATTTTAATTAAAGCTGCGTTTATCACCGATGGTTTGTAAAACGTGGTGGTAATAAAACACAGCTAAAACCTTATGTAGGTCTGCTCTGTTGTGGACCGTGGAGGGGCGGTTTAGTCTGAACCTAAAGGAAAAATTCTCGTACTGTGAATTTAAATATACACGTCGTGTGTTCTGAAAGGTAGCAAGCTTACCTTGACGGGTTACACTATGGTGCAGCTCATAGGATCGGGTCATACTGTAATAGGTCAAGGTAAGACTGTCATTTTTGGAAGTGATCGCCTATAGATGTGAGTTGAAGGTAGTGAGTGGTGTTTGAGATTAGAAATCTGATGACAATGTTACAACATATTGGGATTCCCAGTCTAGTCTCGCTTTACATTATCAGGTTGAATTTAAAATAAAAACCTATATCTATCTGAAACCACTAGTAGTGTGATAGCTATTTTGCAATCTTCAGATGTTGGAAAGAGATATTAAACAAATAAACTCTGATTTAAAGAAACGACAAACATGACGTCATAGCTCGCTCAGCATACTCCCTTCGCGCGCCAGTGGACTGTGGACTTAACTAAATTTCAATGGTGACCTGGTGGTCTAGGGGTAAGGTGTCAGACTTCTGTGCTGGGGGTCCGAGGTTCAATCCTCGGTCCCAGCACAGATTTATCTGATTGCCAAACCCTCCTTCACCTCTGACAAGATGTGTATTAATCACAACTTGTGAATGTGAGGAATGCCAGGCCTCCACCGTGGTTCAGATTCCACGTTAAACTGTAGATCCTCCATTTCATCTCACAATCACCCTACCATTGCACATTAGCGTAAGTGCGTATAACCCGAACGGGTAGTAAGACGCGGTGCTAATGATGATGATGATAATAATAATAATATAATAACTAAATTTCAACAGCTATACATTTATTGCTAATAATTACTCTTCCATTAGTCTAAACTGTGTTCACACTGTTTATTTACTTTAGAACATAAGAGTGGAAAGGTGTGTATATATGTGGGTGGAGTAAGTGAAATTGTGACATTTATTTATATAAACCTCTTATCAATATAAAACAAACCATAAATCCGGTACGTGGGGTACTTAGAGTAATTGTTTTGTAAAATTGATTGATTACATTTTAACTTGGTATAGAAAATTATGCTGAAGTTAAAATAGAAATTAAATTGACCAACTTTTGTATTAATTTGACTGACATTGGTTATTTAGAGGTGTTTATTCACTAGCGAACTCAAAATATTTTTAATTAGAAAAGCCTTGTCAACCCCCTCCACGAAAATGCGGCTACATTTCCTCTAAAATTCTACCTTCCTAATCTATATTATATTAGTGTGAATAACCTATGCGTATAACCCGGACGGGTACTAAGACTTAGTTCCAAATATATATAAAAAAAGCTTCTTTAAATCAACTCTCACTGGGGTCTGTTAAAAATGTTCTTACTGTCCTATGCTAAATGGTAAAATAAAACTGTGAAATGTACACTCCGTTTACTCTGAAAGATAGCAATGTTATCTTAGCTGAGCTGATTACTGTATGGTACCATATTATAAGCTACACCATAGTGTAGCTCGCCAAAGTAAGCTTGCTACCTTAAGGGTAAACGAAGTGTACAATTTATTGGTTTCATTACTAATGTACTCATACTTGGCTCTTGATATGACAATCTTTTTTTAACACCGCGTCTCACAACGCGTTCAGGTTATACGCATATACACTAATTACACTACTGTGCTAGGGCTGTGGAAGGTTGAATTTAGAGGAGGTGTACCCGAATTTGCGGGGGAGGAGAATATAAAACTATTTAGGAAAAAGCCATGCTCACTACACCCGACCGGGATTCGAACCCCTAACTCCTCGTCAGCAGTGCAGTCCAGTTATATTCAACCTGGGGTACGCGTAACCCCGAGGGTCCGTGAAGACATCTTATGGGGTACGTAAAATTTAAAAATATATATGTTATTTCATGATAGACACTGATTGAGCAGGGCCAAATATAGTGTTAACCACAAGTGACCCGGAAGTAAGTGCATGCGATCTGGGAGCGTCATTTTTTTCTATCTCTTTCTCCTAGATGTAGATTATAGAATATGTATAACTTGTACTATGCACCATCAACTTTGGGGGTACACACTTGAAGCTAAATTATATCTAAGAGTACGCGAACAAAAAAGGTTGAGTACCACTAATTAGTGTATTGCAAGTGTGATACCTTAAACCAGAGATGGACCATATATTTCTCAATTTAGCCACAGGTGTGGCGAAGGGGAAGTGAAATTTGACACACCATGTAAAAAACTGAGAAATTTGTTGGCTCAATCGAACATTTAAAACAACACGCTCTTCGAACAATTTTATTCACAACGTGTACACTTTAACAACTCACAATTGCCTCGAACGCAAATGATGAAAATTGTTCAAATTGAAAAAGTAAGAAAATCTATAGCGAAATTTGACAATATTTTTGTCTGAACAGTTCCAGAAACATTGTTTAAATATCTTAACTAAAGCACATCTTAGCTTTGCCTCCAAACTGACACGAACGATCGAGATCTGTATTTTGACTTGATGAAACTCATCGTAGGGAACGTCGATTCCCACACCCACGTTAATCAAAACATGGACATAATGTCTAAATGCCCGATTTCGATATTGGGAGAGCGTTTTCAGTCTGAATAGATTTACACATATCTCTCACTGAAGAATTCTGGTAAATTTTAGAATGTCACAGACTGTGAAGAGAAATCAATCATCTTCAAGTTCATGCTTGTTTGGAGACAGAAGGGTTGACATCTCCTTGCTTGAATTTGTAATATCAAAGTTAAATGGATCACGCAGGAATTCAAATTCCAATTTAAATTCTTTGAAATCAGAAAAACGTAGGGAGTTATTGGTTGGGAGGGTTGCCTATATATGACTCGTTTAGAAATCAAAATGGTTCCATTGATATTATCCAGGAAATGAAAAGTTATAACCATCACACGCCGCCAGGCGAGGAGAGCTGGCAAACTAAAATTCGTTACACTTGATGGAAATTCACCACTTGTGGCGTTTAGTGGCAGGGTTTCCCACTCCGGCCTTGGACCACACAGCTACCGAAGCGGGTGACTGTAAATTGGTTTACCTACTAGTGCGAAACACCGCTCTTTACACCGTGGTTTATTTTACGTGAATTGAAGAAGACATATTATACAATTACTCTTTTTTTTTTGTAATTCACTTATATCCTACATAAAAAAAATTAATTCGATTGCGATATATATATATATATTATATATATATATATATATATATATTAGGTGCTCTGAAAAACTATGGTTTAGAATGTGTATTTTCGACCAAACATTGCTCAAACCGATAATTTCCCCTTCCATTCTATTTCGGGAATACGTTCCGGTGTATAAAGTGTTAGTGTTAATTTAGGGCCTTTTTTGAATCTCTGATTTCATACTACACTTTTTATTTCAGCTATCATCACCAACAGACGCCGGCCGCTTGTTCGGTGTGACTCGATTGCGGGCTGACTCCATGGAGCTTAGAGCTATTGAAAATGATTGCACACTTAAAGGTGTACTCAACGAAATTTTGACTCTCTAACAAATTTATGACTAGATACATCTTAAATATGCCAAATATTTTATTGATGGTTCAATGTTTTACTGTAGACTTTTTTAAAGTTGTAGCCAGGGGTGACAATATATTTTATATTGGTTTTCTGTGTGATTAAAAGAGTGGCGCATTGGATGTTGGAACAGATAATATTATATACAGGATACTGCTACAAATCCATATTTTAGGTAAATATTGTTTTGTGCCAAGAGGATTTTGTGTTATAATATAAATTATGCTCTTTATGGACACACTCAAGTCAGGTCAAGGTCACAGTTATTTTGTAAAAAAAATTATTCTTCCGCTGTATTATAAGTAGGGGTGTGTAAAGCTTCAACAACTTTGGTTTGGGTTTTTCGTTTGCCGCAACAATTGCGAAGCTTCAACAATACTAATTTCATTTTTACCTTTTCATATCAAGAAATCTGTGATCACTGTGTATTTGACACAGGTCAAATTAAATGTTTTTCCAAGTATGGATGTCATGCTTTACTATATTTTGATGTTTGTTAAAATGTTAATCTAATTAAGAAGTATATTCTACTATTGGAACGTTATAGTATTTCAGTAACATATATATGACATAAATGAACAAAATATTAAAATTTAACCCACTGGTTTTATATAACTTCTAGCATAACACCACATTTATATAATATCACATTATTAAAAATCAGTGTCTAGTTGTATTATGTAAATAGATAGTATTTTCATTTGATTTATGCTATCTGCCGTAGCAGTTTTTTTAATCGTAATCTTTTCTTAAGCAATTATAGAGATAACACAGTAGTGGTTGTGACCTTCAAAACATTCTAATAGCACTTAGAAAGGTGATGCAAATTGCTGTATTCATCATAAAGCAGCAAAGTTGTTATGCCATATGTGTATATGTTTGCTTAAGTTTTTAGGAAGGTTTCTCTGAACATACACAATATCTATTTCTTTTTACTTCATGAGAACAATTGCCTAGGATTGAAGGGCAATCATTGATAGCAGATACAAAAGGTTTCACAATAATTAGATGACCTAGTGCCTACAAAGCTGGCTAGTCTACTTTCACTTAATAATTATTAAATTTGTCCGACACGCCAGCCTAGTCAGTATATTGTCTCTTCTCTGAACGAATGGATTTCGATTCGCAGCAGATTCAAAATGTAAATGTTCCCCGGGTTCGATTTCTGTATCCATACGCCATTTTGAACTTGTAGTTATAAAAAATACATTGTCTTTAAATAAAGTTTCAACTTAAAATATATATAAATCGATATGCCTACAATTTTATCAGCCAAAACAGTTCATGGTTGGAGTAAAGTTTATCAAACTGACACGAAGGATATATTATATTGGAAAGCCAGCGCTGTGTTGCCAGTTTTTAAGCAAAAGGTTTTATTAATTGGAGTTGTTTTGAGACTCTAGGTAAATGTGTTTTGAAGGCTTACAGTTTTAAAGTGATAATTTTTTACCCTTTTCTTCATCAGCGGCACAAACATAGTTTTTAATAATTTCTCAATAGCTATTAAAATATTGTATGGACACATTACCTTTGGTACCAGGGCTACTTGGACACATCTTTGTTCCTTAGTTCTGTTCATTTTGTTTTGTTTATAAAACAATACTTGCAAGTAGTTATTTTAATTTTAATTTAGTTTTCTTTCATTACAGCTTCGTGGAGAAGTAGAAAAAGCTTTAAAAATGATCTACAAGTACCAGAGGGACCTTTGGGCCCGTAATATTACACAATCGGACCAGAATACTTCAGCAGACTGCTTCACCCTTTCGGTGAGAAACCACGCGGGGCAATATATATCAAAATACAAGATAGTGTAGGCGGGAACTCATAATATGTAATTGAAGGTGTACCCACGTCATGCTGTGGTAACGCCGGCCAGATCGAAGAAGTGTGCAGTCGACATAAGATTATGGGGGAACCCGGACAGTTCACAGCCGTCGGAAAGAGAATTAGTACTACGAGAACTTATTCAATGGAATCATGTGGCATTGAGGGAAATCCAGTCTAAGGAGGAAAACTCACCTTACTGCGAGGTCAAAATGTTTATGACCGGTGTGAGTACTGGCCTCTAACAAATGTGTTTATCCCAATTAAAAACTGTAAATTAGATTTAAATTATCTGAACTTATTTTACTATCAAGTTTTTGAGCAACATTTCGCTAAGGTTTGGCATACAAAGATGTCTTTATACGAAATTTAACGCTGGTTAAATAGCTACGATCCCAAATATCCTATATTATAATAATATATATCCTATAATATATATATATATATCCTATAATATTTAAAAATATTAATAATATTTAATAATATATGTATATCCTATAATATTTGTCTAATTTATACAGGGTCATAAATCGCTCCAATAGTAAGCGTTGTGTTCTATATTTATGGGGCGATTCTAATTCACCAAAATCAACGTTTTTGCTATAAGTTGTTATGCGGGCTACTTTTCAAAAAATAATAAAACAGCTCTCTTCATAGTTTGAGCGTGGATTAAATGTCCCACAATCGTATTCATCATTGTTAAAATAACATCAACATCTCTAGTGTACTCGACAACAGTAAAGCGTCGGCGCCCGTTACTAAATATAACTTTTAGGAGCACCTATACCGATTAATTTTGTAGTATATATTAATATGAAACTCTGCCCTAGCGAGTCTCCTCTGCTTCATGCTTTCACTACGTAACTCGATTGTGTTCAAGTCCATGATGAAATGCTCACCTCGGCAGATGAAGAACAGATAATGGATGACCATTGATTCTAGTAACGCGCTTTTATACGCTTTTAAACGTTTAGCGGGCCTATATTTCCCCTTGTACAAGTGACTTTTCATTATTTCAAATGTCAACCACATCAAGAACATTAGCGTCTGCTGCTGAAGAAGAAATAGGAAAATATGCTTTGAAATTATTCGTAGCTCGCTAGTATTTGCAGCTTCAAATCGTGTTCACAACTTAAGATGAAACATTTAAAATGGACGATACTGGTGCCAAAATACCAAGAGGAACTATGTGTTCAACGAGTGCAAGAATAATCGAGGTCTGCAGTTAGCATGATGGTGTGAAGGGGATACAAAAGTAGAGTTGATACGAACATTGGCTCAATTTAACAATATTTGTTTGAATTTTTATTAAAAGTGAATTATCTTATTTTACGAACATTATTATTTCATTCATTATAAAGAAAATGATTTAATAACACTGTTATATAAAGTGCCTTCCTGTATAGTATTCAAAAAATACCAATATATTGATTAAATTTTCTTCCATAATGTGTTCTTGTCAACGAAATGCTGCCCCTTCCCCCCCCCACCCACCCTTTCGCCTTTCCTAAAGGTAAGCGATGCGCTTATATGTATCATTTTAAGTTTTTCATCATAGTTTTAGTTTTAAATTGAATTTTTAAACCATACATTTATATATTCTTGTGATCTTGTATTCTTTTAGAGGCATTTTTCCAGTCATTGAACCCTGAAGTAAATATACTTTTTTCTTCACTAAATAGCAGGCGTGACACACAGAAAACATAGCCCTTTGATGGTGAGTAACCTACACCAGCCACTGTCTTACTTACGTCTCCCCATTATGAAGTTTTCGAGAAAAAGATATTTCTTTTAATATGCCTTTCTTTATCATGATACTTGTGCTTTGAAGCACTGAAGTCTCCGTCTAAGTTTTGTTCAACACCGTGAACTGCCACACAATTTCGTAATTTGTTATTAACTTCCGGCCACAGGCCTGGGTCCTTATAAAGCTTCGTACACACCGGCGAGCAGAATGGCGAACTGAACGCCGAACCACGCAAAGTGTTGCAACATTCCAAAGAACCTGCAACAAAACCGCGTGCATTACCCTGATTCACCCAATGTCATTATTTCGACGAACCATCAAAGAGAGGTGCGCGAACGTGTTTCAATAGTGTGGACGGGTAAGCGAACATTTTGACGAACATAAGTTAGATTTTACTTCAGCCTAGAGATGAGAAAAAAAGTTCTCTTTGATGTACGGTTTATTGAGTATTGTTTCGAGAATTTAAAAAGGTAAAGTTAAAAAATAAATATCTTCAGGCAAGGGTGATGGAACCGATGGGTGGGGGCGAGGGAGGAGGGTGGAAGGTGCATTTTTCTATAAAAAAAGTTATTACTTATTTTGTAAGATTTAATAAAAAGTAATTATTATTTAAAAATATTTATTAAACCAGTAGTTGATAGACCATAATATTAATAAGAAAAAATCTCTGCACATATGTATTTTTTTACTTTGCTTCTTCAAGGCGAGATGGATGCATATATATGCGATATATGCCGAGTCTTGTTGATACGTATTATTCTCCTTGGGCTTGGACGATACTAACGGAAAAACAGCGAACCGAACACCCTCGCCACCTGTCAGTGTTCGCCGTACAGTTTGGTGTACGGTTCGGTTCGCCATTCCGCTCGCTGGTGTGTAAGCGGCTTAAGGTACGAAAATACGCCCCTGGCAGCTGCATTTTCTGGTCCTACTATTGCAATCGTACATTTTACGTCATCTTTGGGATATAGAGCTAGTGGTATGTTATTGTCACAGTTATATAAATTAACACCAGCTTATGTTGAAGATATCTCTGGAAGCATTGCTTCTGTGAATGAAAGAACAACTAAGTCGGTACTTCCAGCGGTAGACGAAGGATGATGCACAATAGCATTACAACTACGGTAACATTGCAAAGTCTTGCCATTTTGATACTCATTTCTTACGTAAATACTTAGCAACAGCACCCACAACAGTCAACACACATGGGACGTGGCCTCAGGCATAAGTTATAGACAGTTAATAGCATTACGACACTAACACACGGACACATAAACAATTCTACACAGATATAAATAGTACAAGTACTATACACATGCGAGTCAAAAATTAGTACTGTATTCAGAACTGACCACCGGCACAGCAAGGAATGTTCTGTATTCCGCGCGCGATCAGTAACACAACATAAACCAAAAGCATTTGCCAGCAGGACAAACAATAAACATAGAACAGTTGAGGTGAGTGTGAATCTGAGTCATCATGAACTAGCTGGCAAGTGGAGGACTCAATTAAGTGTGAGTCACTCAGAAAGTGTGACGTGTCACTGTGTAGTGAACATAAACACACAGTTTGTAAGCTGGTACCGGCAGTTGGCAGGTACTAGGTAGGTGGAAGCAAGGGAGGGTATCGTGCTGTGGAGGGAAGAGCCGAGGACGATTCACTTCCATGTGGTAAATGAAATATTAAAATATGAAACACAATTGAAAAAAATATTTGCCTTCATTCCATGCCGCCCCCTGAATAGTACCGCTCTAGGCCTAGCCCTAGTCGGTCTAGTGGGAAATCTGGCCCTAGTCTTACTATCTGTTCGGAAATTACGCTAGTGAATTAAGGATGAGGAGGGTTGAGCTTAGAAGAAGTGTACCCGCATTTTCAAAGAGGCAGAGCGGAAAACTATTTAGGGAAAACCACACTTAGTGCATCCGACCGGTATGGAAACTTTGATCTCCCTGTCATCGGCATTCTAGTCTAACACGAGAGTGGAGTGACGTCTAGTACCATGCGGCCACCGAAGCAGGTTTCATTGCTATTGACATAGGAGACGAATACATTTTCGTTTTAATAACGGTATACCAAGCGTAGGAAATATCTTGGAGGGCAAATAAAATCGTGTGCATTTTGGCACTTTCATGACTTGTACTTTCATTTTAGAGACGTACGTAACAACACTTTAATTTATTCTTCTTTCTTATTTGCAGTTGTTTAGCTGCCTTCTAAATAAAATTGTATCTAGAAGCAAAACAATGATTGGTCACGTAGGCTTCTTACTTTATTGTTTGGATGAACTTTGAAAAACTTCTATATATTCGACTTTGAGATTAACTCCTCACATAAAGAGTTTTTTAGTACTGCGTCATACTACCCATTCTGGCTATACGCCTATGTACTAATTACGCTAATGGGCCAAGGACGAGTAAGATTAATTTGATTGGAAACGTACCCGCATTTTCGTAGGGAGAGAGTAAAAAACCATTTAGGAAAAACCATCCTCTTTACACCCAACCTAGATTCGAACCCCGATCTCTCCGTCATCGTCAGTCAAAAGCATTGCGAGAGTGACGACCTAGACTATGCGGCCACCAAAACGAGTAAATATTTAGTTATTTATTTTCTGTAAGTATCATTTATTTATTTAGTATATGCTGATGTTTAGCAACTAAAAACTTCAAACAAAAGGAAATAGGATGATGAGATGGAACTTGAGGGGATGTGTTAGCATTTTCTTGTGGAAAAAAAGGGGGGGGGGGCGGGAATTGTATTGTGTAAGACATCGCCAAGCTCTACTAAGCTGAGTATCGAACCCTACTCTCCAGAGTCAAGCAAGCTATCCAACATCCACGTCTGCTAGTTATTGTTACCTCATCTAAAAAACTTTGGTAATACCATTTAAAATAAATATATATATATTTTATTTTGCACCGCATCTTACTACCCGTTCGGTTATACGCTCATTTAAAATAAGATGTTTCCAATAAATGTTTTTGCTACTTAAACTAAAATATAATGTAGGCCTACTGAGAGCCAAATAAAACGCTAACTTAAATTACAATACCATTAAGCCTATTTAGATACAACAGTAAATTTCTCACACCTTTATTATATCCAATTAACAAGGGCAGGACATAATCTTTTATTTGATAGAAAAAAGTCTAGTCGTTTTCCCTCCAGTTCTATTGGGCCTCTCTTCTCAAAAACATATCAGCTTTAAAACTGAGTTCAGTTTGGAAACTAAGTTATCTATGCACACAACTAATTCATGCATACCCATAGTAGAGTTAATTATACTTTTGCTGCTAAAATTTTATTAATCTTAGTTCAGCGCTTAGAATCAAATGTCTCGAGCGATGGTTATGTGCTACTTTAAACATTAGGTCCTTCGTCCACCGAGGAGACCAAAAATCAAGCGATTAAACACACACGACCAAGCAACCAATCACCTAGGCAGCGTTTGCATTTAAACGGTGATTCACTCGTCCACCGAGAAGACTACGACTTAAACGCTGGGCGATACATCATGAGGAGATTAAACATGTTGATCGCCAGGTTATAAGTTGCCTGTTAGTCGTTGCGGCGTACAAATGTGGAGCTGTACGCAGTGTTTTATTTCCATGTGTGCAATCTTAACTTTCGATCTTTTCGCGTTTTTACTGCAAGCTGTCACTCCTTGGTGACTAAATGCCACGGACAATGTTAAAGAAAGAACAACCGGCTAGTGTAAACTTTGTTCTTAAATTAGAAAATCACCCCAATTTTGAACCCCCCTTTTTTTCCAAAATCTGGTTGAACCCAAAATTGTTCCTGGGCCTTTTTACGAGCTTTTAAGTACACGTAGCTAACAACCAGGTCTTCATCAGACGACGACATTCTCTCAACTGATCGAAAATAGGTTTCTTTTGTGGATGAGAAACAGGGCAACTTATAGTGACTATTTGCCCTCGATGTATCGCGTCGCGTTGGTTTTCTCGGTGGACGAAGGACCTTACACTGATAGGTTGCAGCATACATCACCAATATATTTTAAAATAAAATACAATCTTAATACATTACTTGGGTTTAAGACATTGTTTATGTTGAAAAACCAACATCATTATTTTTTAAATTGAAACCACAAAAATAAAATTATGCTAAAGAATCTCTTAATTCAAAGTGGTTAAATCCTTTACTTATTTACTATTAACATTAAATTATTTATAATGGTAGGAAAACATATTTTTTTGTAATGTTATGAAAATCGTTTTCAAAGATGTCTTCCAAAATTTAAACAAGAATTTTTATTGCAGCAACCTCTAGAGTATATAATTTAGCTAAATTTAAATTATTGGCATAAATATGAAAATAGTATCCAAACCACTCAATAGAATAGCTCATTACAAATGTGACAACCTAGACCTAATAACAAAGAGTATTCTTATTGATGGAATAAAATGTCACCATACAAGCCTTTCACGCTCATCACCCATGGTGTTCTATTCCTTTAAGTATTACTTATTATATATTCTTCATATCATTAGGAGGGAACTGCATATCATTATGAGGGAACTGTAGGGCTTTTATTGGGAAATAGCGTTGCCATTTCCATGTCTTTGCTTAAATTTAAGACAAATCTTGCAACTCTGTTGCCAGTAGCTTCTTATTAACCCAGCACACCACCTTCACGATATAACTTAGAGCACACCACACCACCTTCTGGCCTAACCGAAAGCGCAGTACACCAGCTTCCGGCCAAACTCAAAAGTGCACCGCCTACCGGACTAACTGAAAGTGCAGCACACACCCTTCCTATGTAAAGTCTGTTCAGCGTAGGAATTGTTTTCTGAAAGGCCTTTTTCCCTACCAGAAATCTATTATATAGTAGGATATTGGTAGGAAAAAAGACCTTTCAGAGAGTAATTCCTACCGTGAATGGAGAATAACCGAAAGCGCAGCATACCACCTTCCGACATAACTGAAAGCTAGGAGAATTGGCAGCAGTTAACGGAGAGAGGGCTATGATAAGACCTACAGTTCCCTCAAAGGTGAAGTTCAGTTTAGTAAAATATTATCATTGTTGATCGCAAAATATGTGTTTGTATTTTCTAACAGGTCGTTCTTATTGCGTCCTTACTCTAATTCGATCTTATCAAGAAACCCGTCGTCCAATCCCTAATAAATTCACGAAGAGTTTTATATAGTCATTTACCATCCTCATCCGCAGGGAAGGCAGTACCATTTTTCTTTATGTTTTTTCTATTAGACTGACAGAGCTATAGTGTGATTAGTGATTTCCATAGGAAGCCCGTTACTTGAAATCTGGATACTCACGTTTCCACAATGGCGTAAATAGAAATATTACAAATGTATTTATATTCCTAGTCCGTTTAGTTGGCAATATAAAGAAAAATTATACAGAAATCCATAAAGTATTATTGGAAAATTTCGACAATTTTTTAATTAATAAATTGTATCAAATATACCAATACAATGCCAAATATTTGTGACTTTTAATCAATTTTGGGGTTCATAAGTGGGCTTATTATAAAAATCGGGGCTTAGCTTAGCACTCACATGATTGACAGAACTGAAAGGTTGAGATTAAAGTGGTTGTAACCCCGTCCGGATGCCCTTGTTTTACACAATGTGGTTTTACTTCCTCTTAAAAGCCCATCTCACAGCACATTAACCGGGAAATTAGATACAAGATTTTGCTTTGTTCAGAAAATTGATCGAATTGCGATTTTCTGTAGGCCTCTTCTTCATTTGACAACATCGAAATTGGGATAAGTTTAATAGTTATGTCATTTTAAAATATCTTTTAATTAGTTTTTTAACCTATCCCAATTCAAGGGTTTTCTAAAGGAGAATAAAGAAAACCGCACCACGATACGATGTCTGGTTCGAGATATTTATTACCTACCTGATTTAGGTGATATTCGGGGAATTTGACCGACTCTTAAAGCTGCCACCTAATTCAAAGGAATAGCAGTTCAGAAGCTTAAAAATTACATCAAAAAATCCGCAATTTCTTTTATTTTCCCGTTAAAACCATGTCAAAAAGGACTATTTGTTTGAAGATTGCTAGAAAGATAATTTTCTAAAAAGGCTCCTCTAGAAAATGATAATAAAAGTTTTTATAAGTATACATAAAACCCCCCTATGTGGATCCATTAAATTAAAGGAGGAGGGGGTCTGGACCCCCACCCCGCCCTTTTCTACGCCTTTGAATTTATCTGATCATCAGGACTATGACATTTTGCGTTAAAGCCTTCGAAAATGATCTAGTTCTACCTTTTCATATTATTTTTAAAATTATAAAACCCTAACGCAATCGGGAAATTTTGATGCCTTTCAACTCAATTTTAGTGTACACAATATTTTAAAATAACAAATCACTTTTTAATCATCGTATGAACTTTGCAGTGAATCAGTGATCCGGTAGTACCTTCTCATACCGAGTTAATTCAGATACGTTTATTTTTGTGTTAAATGAACCAATCGAAAATCAAGCTCTAAAACTATTTTAATGAATTCTACTAAAATCCTGAGATTACAGGCTACAGCCGGACCTTCTGTTTCTCAACTTTCTGGACATGAGTAAGTCAATGTCACAGCTCAAAACTCCCGGTGCCTCAGGGACACTTCATTAGCCTGTCAATTTGAAGCGGTAAGACCGCGACCTTGATATACGGCCAGATTGTTCAAAGAAATGGGGAAGGACGATCACCATCATAGTACACGCTGTTACAACCAAATATTAAATCCTAGAATACATCAAGGACACAGACATAGGAAACAAATATTTAGCAGACCTCATTGCTGCAATACTTGTAGGCGCTGGAGAAAGAAGGTTTTAGACCCATTCCATAACTTTCTCGCATAGCACTCATTTTATATGAAATGATTAACAATATACCTAATAATAGTTTAGAGGGTTGGGTAAGCTCTCCATCACATCATTTTTCTGAAAGTATAGGCCTAATTATTATTTCTATATATCCATTTTCATAGAAAGGGGCTTTAAAAAAAATGCAAACACATTTTTTGCAGCCAAAATTAATAGTATTGAACTCTTTTATGAGTTTTATTTATTATATATTAATAATAGCTATCAAAAGTGACAGCTGTAGATCACATGACTTAAAGTATGAAACTACATAGATATAGTAACTTTTCTAGCTGCCATATAAGGCCCTTCCTGTGAAAATTGGATTATAGTAGGTGCTGAGTAGCTTAAGTTGTGATCGAACCTAGTTCTAATAAAATGATTAATTTCGCCAATGTAGGCTAGTGTGAATAGTATGAGTAAGAACTATAATCGTTGTTAAACGTGCTAAGAGGAGCCTCAAAGGTGGGTAACAAATAGGGTAACTCCCCTCTCCCCCAGATCGCCAGTAGTTTTAATAAAAAATTATAAACGGACGCAGAGTACAACTTTACAAAAGAGCACTGAAGATTTATCGAATACATAAGATCAAATGAACGACTTATAAGATATCCCAAAACTGAAAATTTAAAACCAGTAGGCCTACAGAAATATTTTATCCCCCGCCTCCCTCCCCCCAACCCAAAAAAAACATGTTTGGTGCGCCACTTGAGTGGAGTGCCCTTGGATGAACTCTTACAACAGTTTCGTGACAAAAGAGTTTGTCGAGGTGATTTTCTTCTTTTCATTTTGCTACAGTAAATATTACATGCTCGTTAAAATATCTACATGACAGACACGCACACGCATACGAATATAAACTAATATCGTGTCCAATCGAGTGATTTTTGTATGTAGAATAATGTGAAATTTTTCACATAAATTATACATTCTTTAAATGTCTACTAATAGTAAAAAAATAATTCCTAAAATAGATAGGTCCCTATTAAGTTTCATTATTAATACAAAAATTGATTATTTTGCAATACATTTTAAATTATTTCTTACTTTAATAACAATCCATTAACTAGTTTTTCAGGGAATCTACAACAATTTAAAAAGTATATTATATAGACACGATTTCCTTACACCACTTATAACAAATAATTCTTATGTAATGAATCAAGTAAAAGTGAAAATATAATTAATATACTGCTAATTAAAATATCCAACATAAAAAATATATATTTCATTTATTTGAGGTGTTTTACGTTCACGTTCTGAATCGACTGATTATATGAGTACAGAAATTAAAAATTAACTCAATTCTAGACCATACACACACAACACCCAGGCTTCCTGCCATTAATTCATATAGTAAGCCTCAATGATACATTTTTATACTATGTCTGGAATTGAACCCCAGCTAAGTTCGGTACAATTACGCACTGCTAGCTGAGATAAGGTGTTGGACTAAAATACATAAATAAAATAGCCCTCAAAGTTTCAAATACAATGTACATTTCACTGAAAGATATTTTTAGTAATAAAATGTATTCATCAAGAAAGCTCCAGAAAATAATGTACAAATATTTCTTTTCATGGGTGAAAATATATTTGAAATTAACGTAACGGTCTCAGTACAAAACTGAACGTTGTAATACTATGCTTGCAAAAGACAAGAGCTCACAGGGCTCTTATCTTGCACTACGGACAAAGGGCAAGAACTTAATAATAGTTACTTGCTCTATAGAGGGAGGCACCACCTAACATAACTCTAAAATGTTTAAAATAGATAAAGAAGAATTTTTTAGATTGATTTATATTTTTATCGTTTATTTTTCCTAAATTTAAGTTGTATGTGTGTGAGCATCACCCTAAAGTCCTAGGAATTGAACACAGTGTGTGTTAGTGGGGGTGGCAATTGGCACTTTAATTTTAGGGGACCCGCTTCGGATAGCCGCATGGTCTAACGCGATACTTTAGCAGTAGACTAAACCAGTGGTCGGCAAAGTGCGGCTCCAGAGCCGCATGTGGCTCTTTGACACCTTAAGTGCGGCTCTGACACAAATATCCACGGAAGGCGCAATAATATTTTCATTTAAAAAACTAGGTAAAAGAAAAATTACATCTTATTTTGATAAATTAAAATTCTTCTATAAATCGAGAACATGTATAATTTTTTGTTTAAGCTAAAAGATAGATAGGTAATTAAAATTTTATATTGTTGTAAAAATACGTAACGAACATCGAGTTTAATTTTATTAGTTTTCGTAAACGTAAACACAAACCATGTACAAACTACCAACTGAAATTGTTCGTATGTTTTCGGCGTACTCCGGTGTGATACAAAGGTACCACAAGCATGCTCGCGCATACTTTTTCTAAAGTAGTGGGGGTACAAATTGGCATCACAGATCAGCAGTTGCAGTGTGAACAGTTTTGTCTCATTCAGGCCCTAGAGAAGAACTTTTTGGATTATTGCCACTCAAAGGTCAGACGCGTGGAGAAGTTATCGCAAATGCTGTAATTGAGTGTATGGATTAACATCATATTACCCTCGATAAAATTGTGTCGATTTCAACAGATGGGGCCAAAAGTATGACCGACGTAAGAAAAGGGTTTGTTGCTATTTTTAAAGAAAAAATTAATCACGAGATACTTGTTTACCATTGTATCATTCACCAAGAACCGCTTTGTGCGCAAACATTTCCGGATGAAATTCGTAAAGTTATGGAATTAGTGATTACCATTATCAACTCCATTTTAGCTAAAGCTCTTAATCATCGCCAATTCAAAGAATTTTTATTTGAAATGGAGAGTGAGTACGCTGATCTTCTGCTTCATAACAAGGTACGTTGGTTATCAAGAGGGAACGTTTTAAAACGTTTCGCGTCCCTTTTTCCGGAAATTAAAGCATTTCTCCTTGAGATGGGCGTTCACTATCCAGAACTAACAGACGATCAGTGGATCCAAAACTTTTATTTCATGGTAGACGTTACGTCTCATCTAAATCAGCTTAATCGTAAACTACAAGGGAAAGGAAACTTAATTTTCTCGATGTTAGAAGAAGTAATAGCATTCGAAAACAAATTATCCATTTTTGCTCAGGATTTGGAAAGGGAAACATTGTTTCACTTTCCGAGCCTGCTGAAGTATCTTGGCGAAAATAATTCCTCTATTGATAAACACCATTTTAAAACAATAATTTTAAATATGAGGGAAACATTTCTCAGCAGGTTTCAGGAATTTAAAAACAGCAGAGCAACTTTAGCATTTGTCAAAAATCCTCTTAATGCTACGATAACCGAGTTGGAATTTTCACCTTTTGATATTGACATTGGTAGCTTTGAAATACAATTGCTGGATTTAAAAAAACTAGGAGATATGGTGCTCTAAATTCGAACGTCTTTGTGTTGAAATGGAAATATTGGAGAGGAAAAAATGTGATCTTGGTTCACAGCACAAGTGGTCTGCTTTGAATGACCTGGAGAAGGAAGACATGATCATTTTCAACGCTTGGAATAGTATTACTGACTCTTACGATCAGCTGAAAAAGCTTGCGTTTGCTGTTCTTTCCTTTTTCGGTTCTACATATATATGTGAACAATCTTTTTCAAGCATGAACATTATCAAGAGTAAACTGAGAAGTCGTCTTATTGATGAGAACTTGGAATCATGCCTAAAATTAAAAACAACGTACAAACCTGACTTACTCAAACTTTCCAAGGAGATGCAAGCACATTGTTCGCATTAATAAATATTTATTAAGTATGAAATTTAGTTTTATTTAGTGTAATAAAAGTTTACTAAACAAGCAGATTTGGCTCCCAATTTTTTAAAAAATTGTTGTAATGTTCATATTTGGCTCTTTGGCAAATAAGTTTGCCGACCACTGGACTAGACTGTCAATGACGGGGAGATTGAAGTTCGAATCTCCTTCGGGTATACTGACGGTGGTTTTTCCACTCTCCCTCCACACAAATGCGTGTAACTTCCTATAAATATGGCAGTCCTCGTTCTTAAAACCATTAGCGTAATTAATACTCAAGGTGGGATGGAAGGGGACGTGAGAAAAGGCCATTTTTTTGCAGTTTTTGTGGCAAAACTATTTTGGCTAGAATAAATCAAATATTGCTCCATTACAGTTGAAACATGAGTTTAATTTTCTTCACATGGTGATATCAACATTTGTTGAATATATTTCATGAGCATAGCGGCATTAGATGACAAACTTTTAAAATTAAGATAAAAAGTTGTCATTTAATTCCAGGACACCCTTGACAGATAGTCAAGAAATTCACCACCCGAAGAAAATTAAATTCCATGTTTGTACTGGAGCCATATTTAATTTATTTTGGCCAAAAAAGTTTTACCATAAAAACTGCAAAAACAATTACTTTTTTTCGCATCCCCTTCCATCCCACCTTAATTGTCCGAACGGGTAATAAGATATGGAGCTAAAAGAAAAAAAAATAGAGGGGGTGTGGTTAACTCCCATGTATTGTGTTCCCTTTGGTCCATTGAAACAACCCCATTCTTTATATGGCTTGTGTACTTGTCGCTAGAGTGGTCTTGCCCCCATTTTCAGGGAAGTCGTTTAGCCCCACAGTGTGCTGGTAAATATTTAAGGCTTAACTCTATGGTCCTGAGGGTGTGGGGTTCTAGCTCTGCGTGGTGTGGTTTGAGAACATTAATAGGTTAGAGAAAAAAATAGATTAATGGTTTTGATTTCGTCAATGTTTCACCAAGCTCTTAGTAAATCAAATACTATAAAGTAGTACGTACATTATTATCTTAAGTGTTCTATCAAAATATCAACACTACCTGTTTTCACATTTATTTTACCTAAGGGTCTACAAGCATTTACCCATTTCTTAACCTATTCATCTGAAGAAAAAACAAGTTCGGCTTTGTAATGTGCCGTCTACTATAAACACAGCACAGTAAGATCTACTACATCATGCATTCAATAAAACACTTTTAAATGGCCTACACTAACTTCTCTACAAGTGTCGTTTGGTATTCCAGATGATGTCAAGCAGATAGTGCGAGGGGGAACGTGCGCAACCCCCTACCGTATCTTAGTATACCTCAGTTTTATCTTTTGTGGTGCTGACTGACAGCTCACAGCTGACTTCTGACGGCTTTGAAAAGCTACCAGACCAAATTATGTATCCCTACGCCGAACCATATGATCTGCAAAAAACATGTCTTTAGCAGTTGTCACTTCTGACAGTCAACATTTAGGTGTATACCTAAATGTTGACTGTCAGAAGTCAGCTGTGAACTGTCAGTCAGCACCACAAAAGATAAAACTGAGGTATACCATGCTTTCCTGTACTACACTGTGTGTCTTAAGGGGCTGATTTCACGCTTGGAGACTAGAACATCCAAGAACGGCAGTTTGCCGTCGATCTCTATTTTCATTGTGAACATGATCTTGAGGTGTCTATATTGAGATGGTCCAGAAACTGGTTAGGATGGAATGGTGAGTATTGCGAGTTAAAGGCAGTGTGTTTGTCGGCAAAATAAATAAAATACATCTTTAGTAGAATCATATAGTTTAATTTTCATCGCATGATAAGTTCAACAGTTCTTGAATATCTGTCAAGGGTGTCGTAAAGTTTGATAAAAACATTCTTTTCTTCATCAAATGCTAATATTCTTATGACAAATTTTCAAAATCTTTTGAAATTACTATGTGAAGAAAACTATACTATGTTTCTGCTCGAGCAATATTTGATTTATTTGGCCGATAACAATTGTTTGACTCGCTTCAGTGGCCGAATGGTCTAAGGCATCACTCTCGTGTAGACTGGCCAGCTGAAGACGGAGATATTGGGGTTAGAATCCCAGTTGGGTTTACTGAGGGTGGTTTTCCCTAAAAGGTTTCCAACTCTCTAAAATACTCCTTCAGCCCTACCCCATTATAGTAATTATCTTATATGCGTATAACCTGAACAAGTAGTATGACGCGGTGATTAAAAAAAATAATTATTTGCTATTAAAATTACAAAAACACTTTATCTTTTCTCGCCTCCCCGTCCATCTCACTCAAAGGGTATCAGGTCCGTGCGGCCAGATGACAAAGGTGTCATCCCACAAGACGTAAAATAAGATCATGCAGAAAAATGGACCTCTTCAACTTCAACTTTGAAGGTCAAGTATATATTCAGTCTGAAGATACGGCGATGGGATATATCCTATAACCACTTTGAGCCAACTCCTTCATGGAGCTTTGAAGAGGACGCATGGGACTCAAGTAGGCCTACACTGAGTCCTAAGTGTTGGTACCGCTACTTGTATAACACCTTGGCCATTTTGCAAATAAATATAATTTTCCTGAAAGTACCTCAACATCCTCTTTAAATAAGATTAAACAAATTATTCTTTATTGTTAAAAATAATAACCCAAAAATTCTTAATTTTTTATTTTGCAATAGAATAGGCATTTTTAATTCTCTCCGCCTTTTAATATCTAGAATACGCAGTCTTTCTTTAGGCGTCTCAAGCAATTCTAGTTTATTACATTTGCTATCAAACTTCTTGGTCGAGTTGCTACATCCCCTCAAATGATAAACTGCATTAAAGGCCGCATTACACGTAGCAGGTTGCAGCGCTGCTTTCTGACGTCATTTTGCAGCGCTGCAAGATGATCATGTAATATACCTAAATGATCGGTGCGCGTATCAGAAAGCTTGCAGCGAAAATATCAAACGAGTTTGATATTTTCTGATCGGACGACTGCTTTCTACGCAGTGTAATCGCTTTCTGCGCTTCCAACTTGTCGAATGTTGTACTGCGCATGCGTGCGCCTGGTCGAGATAAGGTAGTACCAGACCAGAGGATAGCCATTTTATCATAACGGTATCTTGCTTGGTTAACCGCTGAGAGACTATAGACAAAAGATGCTTGTAGGTGTCTTCATTCATACGTAGGTAATTTCGGAAGTCATTAGCATCTAATTCAGGTAAAATCGTCACAGTATGCGACACAGTGTTCCGTTTTAACACAAAATTTCGACTACACATACGTTTCTTTCTGCGTTTTACAACACTACGATATTTCAAACTTTGGTAATACCCGTACAATATAAGCAGCTCTTCATCTTCTTGTTGTTGACGAGACATCTTATCACAAACTGAACCAGCAAAACCAAGTGCGGGCGATAAAATAGCTCCCTCTCCACTGAGTGGCAAGATGATCATTCGTCAGAATGCAGCTTGTGTGTAATAGGTAACACAGATTTGTCAGCTCGCAGCGCTGCAACCTGCCACGTGTAATGCGGCCTTTAAAGGTTTTTTAATCACACCAATAGGAATAAAAGAAGGATGTTGATGAATTTAGCGAATTGAGATATTCGGCTTCTTGTTCTCGTAATAATTTAAGCTGGGTAGACATTTTGGGACAAGTATGAATTCTTTCCTTATTAGTAGGCATGTAGCAGAAACACAGAATGAACAATAAATTAACCGGATCAAGCAGGAAAACTTAGAAATGAACAAAAAAAATTAATAGTATAATGTCATTTAACATAGCTACCTACAATTTATTTTATTCCATTTCTACGCTATTTTTAATACATTATATTATTCCACTAACTTTGAATGTGTACTATTCGCTTACCCTTAAAGGTAGCAGCCCTGCCTTGCTTGGTTCCACTATGGCGCAGCTTAAAATATAGGGTCATAGTGTTGTACGTGAAGGTTAAGGTGATTCGTCCAGCAAGCTTCTCCTAGAATGAATAGGTTATAACATTTTGACAGGGATTTTTAACATGGTTGAAGGTGGGTGTTGTGTTGTAAAGGGGGGGATGGGCAGGAGGAGAGGGAAAGTAAGCTGGGATTGCCAGCTCTTTGTTCACAACAGTGTTGGCTACCTCTTTTTTCCGCTAAGGAACGTCACTGTTATTTAGTAATTTAGAACATGAATAGTCACTGCATGGCTCACCCGGGAGCTGTGGTCTTGAGTTTGAATCCTGGTTACTAAGATTCATAGAATAATAATAATAATTTAAAATAATGAACTTATTACACGTGTAGCAAAGTATTTATTGTACCGAATACTATTAGGCCTATATTTACAAAATGTGTTTTTAAAAGAAAAAAGTATTACTAGGCAATTTAATGAAATAATTTGAGTGGTGAAAGTTTAAGGGTTCTTTTATTATTCTTTTAGCACCGAGTTCTTACTATCCGTTCGCGGTATACTCACATGTACTAATTACGCTTATTAGTTAGGAATTAGGAAAGCTGAATTTAGAGTAAGTGCACTCGCATTTGCGTAGAGAGAGAGTGGGAAACAATTTATAATAAAACTACCCTCTGTACACCTGACCGAGATCGAACCTCGATCTCCTTGTCTTTAACGATCTAGTCTACGACGAGAGTGACGCCTTAGAGATCATGCTAGCACCGGAGCAGTTTTTAGAGTTCTTTATTTGTAGTAAAAAAAAGTATAACTTTTCGTTGTTATTATTATAATAGTTAACAGAGCTCATGATTGGCATCTTACAAACCGGCTGAAAAGATGTAAAAATGTTCGAATGCCACGTAGGTCAAGTGGCCTACAAGACTAGGATCAACTGGTCGACAAGCTTATGTATAAGAAGGCAAAGTGATCAACAGCCAACTGGTTGACCAAATAAATAAAAATGTTTCGAAGCTTGAGTGTGTCAAGTGATCGACACGTTTAGGACTATGTGATAAGATATACAGCTGTTTGACTTGAGAGGACCTACTGGTATACAAAAGTCGAGATGGATTGACCAATTGACCGACAAGTTAATACAATATAAACAACGTGTTCGACAACAAAATCGTAAACGGAAAATAACAAGTAAAGTCTATGAAATATTATTTTTTAATAAAATTTATAACTCTAATAAATACCCAAATTTGTGGTCACATGGTACAATGCGTCATTCGCATTCCTTATTCTGCGTGTAGCTCAAATGGGGAGTGAGAAGCTAAGGAAAAAAACCCCACAGTTTAGTGGACTTTTTTAGCACCACGTCTTACTACTCGTTCAGTTATACGCTAATTTTGTGGATTAAAAGCATCGTTATTGAGGCATCAATTTTCTAATTTGGTCTTTTTGGGTTAACCAGTTGGCTGTTGATCATTTTGTCCGCATATGCATGAGTTCAACCAGTTGGTACAAGTCATATCCTACTCGTGTAACCAAGCCCCAGGACATCAAACAATAGTAGATTATGAACCAATGGTAACAAGGCCCCGGGACATAAAATAATGGAATATTATGAACCACTAGTAACAAGGACCCGGGACATAAAGCAATAGAATATTATGAACCACTGGTAACCAGGCACCGGGATATCAAATAATGGAATATTTTCAACCACTGGTAGCCAGGCCCCAGGACATAAAACAATAGAATATTATGAACCACTAATAACCAGGCCCCGGGACATAAAATAGAATATTATGAACCAGTGGTAACAAGGCTCCGGGACATAAAATAGAATAATATGAACTAGTGGTAACAAGGTCCTGGGATATAAAATAGAATAATATGAACAAGTGGTAACAAGCCCCCGGGACATCAAATAGAATATTATGAACCAGTGGTAACAAGCCCCCGGGACATCAAATAGAATATTATGAACCAGTGGTAACAAGCCCCCGGGACATAAATAGAATATTATGAACCAGTGGTCACAAGGTTCCGGGACATAAAATAGAATAATATGAACCAGTGGTAACAAGGCCCTGGAACATAAAACAATAGAATAATATGAACAAGTGGTAACAAGGCCCCGGGACGGGTACCCGTCATTTGGCCTAAAAGCATTTGGCCTAAAGTGTAGGCTAAATGCCTTTAGGACAAATGCCTTTAGGCCAAATGCCTTTTAGGCCAAATGCCTTTTAGGCCAAATGCCTTTTAGGCCAAATGCCTTTTAGGCCAAATGCCTTTTTGTAAAGTTAATTTTTAGACCATTTATTAAAATGTGTTTTGCTGTCTCCGGAAACATTCGTTATGATTTGTAGTGATGCTAATAGATGGAGAGGTGTGTAGTGTTTAGTTAACTAGTATATACTACCGTTTCAAAATACGTAAGTCTTTTCTCAATTTACTTCTTCCCAAGGTATAGCAGCACGTCCATTAACCTGTAGTACCACTTTTGTATATGTAGAACTTTTTACATTGCCAAGGTTTTATACTAGTTTTTGTACCGTTTTGTACCAGAAATAAAAAGTTTTGTACACGTACCTTTTCTATTAATTAGCACATACATGTGGTCACACCAATTTAATAATTTTGTTTTATTTTGAATTTTGAATTTTTTTAAGTGCCAAATTATATTTTATTAGTCTTTCTTAGTATATTTTGTTTATTAATTTTGCTAAATGAATTAATCAATCATTCTTTTTTTATAATCATATTAACTTACTCGAGTTTGCCCACGGCTTCGCTCACATTTAAGTTGGGTAAATTATCTTATTTCTAGCAAATCATCTAAACCAGGTTTTCTCAAACTCTATGCTCTTGAGCCTTACATGAACATTTAAAGTAATTGTTAAGACTCTCTTTCTTAGAATAAGATAACTTTTTTACGTTAAAATACAAAAATGAGACATTTATTATTTAATTTATTTCTTTATTTTCTGATAAGAGCTTTGTAGAAGTTTATTAAGAATAGTAAAGATTTGTAAGATATTAATTAATTTTATTGCTTCATAAGCCAAACAGAATATTAATTTTTTAGTTAATCATAATTTAGCAAGTCGAAGGAAGTGAAAAATTGGTTCACACCTCATTTGAAATCCCCTCACGCCTCGCAGTTTGAGAAACCCTGATCTAAACTACCAAAAATACAATTTTAGACACGTGTGAGGCGAGAACTTTGTATGTTGATGAATCCACAAATTAACTACTACCTATAAGAAGTAAAATCAATTATATATATATGCAGTCTTTGCATCAATATTTGCTCGCTTACGCGAAGACATTGTTGAAATGAACACCAAAAGAAATAGTTTAAATTTACTAATTAAACTTGAATTAATTTGAAAGAATCACTCTAGTAAACACCTCAGCTTATCAAATAAATTGTTCTGTTAGTAATTGTTTGTATTGGTTTTTGAAAATTTTCCCTTCTCCTCCCCAATCATAATTTCTCTATTCTCTAATATTCACATATAGGCCCTCTATGTGGATCATACCGGCCTGTAAAAATCATTGATCTCTATGATATAACTGGATGGACATACACATGCACATTCCAAGGACAAAAGCGTGACGCTCAAGTGTATCATCTGCTACACAGAGGGGGGGACAGATTTAATTGTTTCTTTAAATGTTCTAATGCGAAAACATGTCTCTGATGAATAAAAGTGTTATTGTTTGAAAATAGTGAAGTATTATACCACACTTTCCTGAAGAAACATTTACATTAAAGGATATACAATCCAGTTTTACATGTAATACTGTACAGATATGAATAAAACCTTAGATATTCCCATTTCTATGTATTTATCATCAATGTTGTTTACAGTCTGGCACGACTACACTTATATTTAAAGTTGATTATTAGCTTGTATATTGGTTTCAGAAACCATATTATATTGAAAGTTCTATAAATATAATGAACAAGGTATCTTAAAACTTGATTACATTTGTTTGAATGACAAAATTTGAATAGTTGCCATGCATTCGAACTATCATTTAGGTTATAGGCTTGTGGAAAGTATTATTATAATAATACCTGTTTTTTTTTTAAGTTGGCTCATATCTTTCAGAAACCATATTATGTTGAAATTTCGATAACTATAATGAAACAAGTCAGCTAAAAACTGTATTCCATTTGTTTGAATGACACACTTTGTGTAGAAGTCTTACGTTCAAATGATAATTTAGGTTATAGGCTTGTAGGAAGTACATTATCTACTAAACCCTGATTTTAGTAATAATCCCAATCTGTAAGGCTTAATTTCGTACCAAAATAATATCATATATATAATATTTTGGTAGGATGAACGGCAATTTAGAACAGAAGTAGAAATTTCCTTCTATAAGGTCTTTTATCCTAACTAAACACAACTATAGGGTAGGATTCTGGTACGAGATAAAGCCTTACAAGTAGGCTTCCTTCAAAAATCATCTTACATATTAGGCTACATCAACTTATTTAAAGAAAAAACTAACCAGTTTTGAACTTTTATATGCTCTTCATAGCTTTAACTAACATATTTATTTAATTTAACCACTCACACATTGATGTTTCTCATATATTCAATCAGATTAATGAACTATGTCAAAATGACACATTGCCTTGTATGGGTAAAAGAAAGAAAGAGATACCCGAAAGTTTACTTCTCTCTTACACAATGGTATGCAGACGACAGCTCGAAAATTTCAGCCACAGATGTCCATCAAGTTATACTATCGAGATCAATGGTAAAAATATCATTTACTAACTTGTCCTGCTTATACACGGACCAAAATCTTTTACGAAAGTTTATCTTTATTGCTTCATAGGATGTATAGTCAGCCTCGTGACTATTCATCCACACTTCAGCTTCACCTACTAACTTTGAATTAAAAAATGCTATTTTTTGTGCTTCGGTGAGTTTACTATTTTCAAAAAGTCTATCCATCTTTTTCAAAAACTGTACAGCATGCACCCTATCATTATTTCCACTGAAGGTGGGTACATAGTCCATTAATTGATTCTGGATGCTTGTACTAGGTAATACCAAGGCACCAGCAGTAATTAGCGTCCCTTTTTCCACTACTTCGTCATATTTTGACTTAGCCTGTTCTAGTTGTTGTTGCATTTGTTCGACTGTTTGTAACGTCTTGTCCACAGTTTCAGTCAAGTTGTCCTTAAATTTGTCCAATTGCTGGTCAACTATTTCCTGTAAGTAAACATCTGGTACTGTGTGTCCATCAAAGAAATCATTTTGGAATTTTAGGTTATCACTACATTTTTGTTGTTCTTTTTCAACAGTCGCAAATCGTTCTGTTAAATGGTTTACCTGTTCTAGAATTTCATTTTTATTTTTATCGCAACTTTCCTGAGTAGTTTTTCCTTTGGAATTTAAAGCGTCCAGTTTAAGCTTAAAGTTTCCCTTTGCATTTTTAAGTTTTTTTTATCTGCTCATTCGTCTGTTTTTCTGACTTACTACAGTCTTCCCTAAGCGTCTGTAGTTCGTCCCTTACCTGCGTTTGGTCACTTTCAGTCTGTTGTATTTTCTGTAATTTTTTGTCAAAGTCGTTTTATACTTCTTGAAATTTACCCTGCAATTCTTGTTCTAACCTGTTGAATTGTTCATTTACACCCTTAAATTTTTCATCAAACTTTGTATTTAAATTCTGATTATTTTCTTTGATTTCTTTTAACTCCTGGCTATTTTTTTGTAGCTCATGTCTAGTTTTTTGTAGCTCCTTGCTAGTATTATCGAACCTTTCATTTATTTTCTGATTTAACTTTTCACTCTTTTCACTACTCTCTTTAATTTGCTGACTTAACTTTTCACTCTTTTCACTACCCTCTTTCATTTGCTGCACTAACTGCATTAATATTGCATTTAGGTCATTTGCTGATGTTTCTTGAGCTAACCTCCTACCTTTAAAACATTTTCCACCCCCCTTAAGTCTTCTTCTTTATGAACTATTGGTTCAACTACTTTCTCATGTTGTTCACTTTGTTCCTGATCAGATAGTTCTAAACAAGAATGGTCTTCTACCATTGGTTGGGAATATTGCGTTAGGGGAGGATTATCCTCACTGCTACTACTGTCTGTCTCTTCCATATTAAATGAAGTTTTGCTGTTGATGACTTACGTGAGATTTTCCTTGCGTACCTCACCTGAAGTCTAGAAGCTTTGGACCTTATTCTGAATCTACCTGGTTTCGAACTCTTCCCTCTGAAGTCACCTGGTTTGGAGCTTCTTCTTCTTCTTCTTCTTCTTAAGTCACGGTTTTTTTTTTTTTTTGCGTAATAAAGCACTTAAGTTGTTTGCGGCACTTTCACTGTTCTTTGAGCACTCACTTTCTCGGGTTGTGAACTGGATTTAATTTTATTATTTCAGTTTATCAGGCCCTCCACGTTGGGAAGCCATTATTGTAACGTATAAAAGTTAGCCTGATATATTAATGTTCGTTCGCCACCATTAGGGTGATATTTGATATAATGATTGAATTGGGTCCAAGTTTGCTATCCTGTATTATGGTAATCAAAAGGGGATAATGTCTTATTTTATAAATTAAAAGTTCTGGTCTTTTATATTGTTTTTATTTTAAGTAGATAAACAGTTTTTGCTAGATATTTCACACGTTGTAAATATTAATTTAAAAACCCGACTATTGTATTATGTGTATGTTAATTCCCGGCACGTGAAATTTATCATAGACCCAACCCACACGGCTCCTCGTCAGGATTGCAAGTGAAGAGATGCGTACTTTGAAGTAGGTATATCTAGTGACATCTCCTTCTCGAAACTTCCCAAAAGAAAGAAAGGTGTGGTCATCCAGGTGCGTCTCTGTCTACAAAACTGAGTTCGCCTTTCAAACAAAGCCGTAGAAAGATGTCGCCATACCTTGCAACTTAACACAAATAAATCTTACTACCTGCTCGTATTTATAATATCATAATTTTGAATATAGATGTGAATAATAAATTATTTAGATGTATAATTCCATATCATTACAACATATATATATAAACACGTGTATATACGGGCGCATTACAATTGGGCCACGTAAACAAGTTATGATCTCCGTTTGACGTCTACATATTTACTGGCAAAATTTATTTAATGCGTCACTATTATATATATTAATTATTAATATTGGCTTCCACTTTCATTTTGCCTTTCGAAATAAGTTGTCAAAAGTCCCCGAGAATGGTGTTTTCTTATTGTTTATCGTTAACTTTATGACCGTGAGATATATTAACAAGGAAATAATATCGGAAATCTATACATAAAAAAGGTGATATAGTGTTTTGTGAACTGATCTAGTTGTATGTATGTAGGGTAGTGTCAATGTTTTTAGAAATATTGTAACTACCTTGCATCAGTTGTGCTATCTATATTCAGATGAAACAACTAACAGTACTTTTTACTTTCCGAAGATAGCCGAAGGTTTTAAATTTACATTTTAGGCCAAATGCTTTTAGGCCAAATGCCTTTAGGCCAAATGCCTTTTAGGCCAAACGCCTTTTAGGCCAAACGCCTTTTAGGCCAAACGCCTTTTAGGCCAAACGCCTTTAGGCCAAACGACTTTAGGCCAAACGCCTTTAGGCCAAATGCCTTTAGGCCAAATGACTTTTTGTTTCATTTTTAGGCCAAATGCCTTTAGGCCAAATGCCTTTTAGGCCAACTGCCGCGTCCCCCCCGGGACATCAAATAATGGAGTATTATCAACCACTGATAACCAGGCCCCTGAACAACAAACAACAGTGGGTTCCGAGTTGAAGCTGTAATTCAAATTAAGATTCTTAGTGGATCAGTTGAATGTATGATTTATACTGATGTTAATAGGAAGATCATTATTTGACAGCTATAAAAGTTACTATAAATGGGGTCAATAATTCATACGTCAAATCAATTGATCTACAGCTGTACCTTTGATAAAGGCCTATACTATAATATTTACATAAGTTATAGTCTGAACTGACTAAACTGACTAAACTTTTATATCGTCAGTGCGCGTGGACATAATATCATGAGCGTGGGACCAATCCTGGATAGCTCAGTGCTAGACCATTGACGCGCTAAAATCCCGGGTTCAATTTTATTCTATTGTTAAGGTGTCATTTTTCAACAAATTTAAATTTATTAAATTGTATTCTTTTCCATACGGACATTCCCCTAATTAAAATGATTTTGCAGCTTGTGTGTTGATATTCATTGTTAATTATTTAAGGAAACCGTAACTAGAACCAAAACTCTTTGTGGTGAATTTAAATGTATGATATAGTTCCTTACCAACTCCAACAAGTAGGGAGCTACAATGTCTTTAGCAAATGATATATACGCCACATATACATATATCTTACGTTTGTTATGAGTTTATTACGTACCCAAGGCCGTAGCCAGCCAATAATTTCAGGAAGGGGGGGGGGGGGGTTGGTGGACACATCCCCCAATTGTCGGAAGCTAGAATTAAAATAAATAAATTATAAACAGTTCTAGAAGCTATCTGAAGTGGGTTTTTTTTGCAACATAACCCCCTAACTGCCAGAGGCTAGGACAAATTATAAATATTAAACACCTCTAGAAGCTATCTGAAGTGTTTTTTTTGTCAACATAACCCCCTAACTGCCAGAGACTAGTACAAATTATAAATATTAAACACCTCTAGAAGCTATCTGAAGTGTTTTTTTTGTCAACATAACCCCCTAACTGCCAGAGACTAGGACAAAATATAAATATTAAACACCTCTAGAAGCTATCTGAAATGTTTTTTTTTGTCAACATAACCCCCTAACTGCCAGAGACTAGGACAAATTCTAAATATTAAACACCTCTAGAAGCTATCTGAAATGTTTTTTTGTCAACATAACCCCCTAACTGCCAGAGACTAGGACAAACTATAAATATTAAACACCTCTAGAAGCTATCTGAAGTGGGTTTTTTTTGTCAACATAACCCCCTAACTGCCAGAGACTAGGACAAATTATAAATATTAAACATCTCTAGATGCTTTCTGAAGTGTTTTTTTTTGTCAACCTAACCTCCTAACCGCCAGAGGCTAGGACAAATTCTAAATATTAAACACCTCTAGAAGCTCTCTGAAGTGCTTTTTATGGTTACACAGCTCCCTAATTTGTACTTGTATCTTAATTTTGATATTGTTTGAACCATAAATAAAGCCATGTATATTTTGTTCATAAAATTTCGGGGAGGGTTTGAACCCTCAAACCTCCCCCCTGTCTACGGCCTTGTACTTACCTGAAAACATCGTAGATCAAGTCTTTCATTGTTTTATGTTTACACCGATTCTTGTTCGATTTTGCCTTTTTGTTTCGTTTTCTTGGTCTTGATGCACGTTGCTTTTTAGGGATGAACTTAGCCATGTTCAATAAACATGCAATATTATGATTTTTTTTAAAAAAAAAGAGCCTATAGAAATGCAGTAGGCCTACTCATGTAACTTTAGATATATTTTCTAAACTTTTAAGATTGTATATACCTACTTTTTAATGTTCAAATAACAACCAGTAATAAAAGTGAAACTCATATATTTCTATACATTCATGAATTTAATTGTAATATTCAGATAAACAGTAGGTTTAAAATCATTACGCATTTTGATGTAGCAAGAGATGAGTTCATTTGACACTTTGAGTTGAAGAATAAAACTAACACAGTAAAATACTATCCAAATACCAAATTACTATAGGAAGGAAAAAGAGACAAAATAAATGTCACAGCTCGTCACTCAGGTAGTAAGACGCGGTGCTAAAAAAAAGCACTTAAGGGTGAGTCATTAGTCGGAGACCGGGGTAGCCTGACCCTTCCTTGGTCGGCTAGTCTGTGCTATTGGTAGGTACAGTCAAAGCAAGAAGTTTCAGGAAATAGACATAGCAAATTTACGTTTGCATTGATCAACGCGGTGTAATTAATAAAATAAAAGAGTAGAGTTAGACTAAAAAACTAAACAAATTTTAGATAACGACATTATGTACTACAAAATTATATAAAATCAAAGTATCGGGGTATAAAACGAAAAGTACTTGTATAAGATCAAAAATTATGTAATTTTATAACTATTAAATAGCTTATAAATTAAAAACTAATTTTATTTAAAATATTGTAAGTACTTAATTGCATACACTTCTTATGCATGTCTAGCTAGAATAAATTTAATCCCCATACATTAACTACTTTACCTTAAAATTAGTACGTAAAATGGGTAAAATAGTAAGTCTGACTACTTATAACTCGAGAATTGTAATGATTTGAAATCATTGAATCAATATTTATAGCCTATATTTATACACTTATTAAAATAATACAATAAAATTTTGATGGTCGAATGACCTTAAGACCGCTACCTTTCAGGGTGAACGGAATTTCCGTCCACTCAACACACTGTTACCCAATGCAAAGAGAATAGAAAGGTAGTGCCACTGAGTAATTTGATTATGTCATTGCTTATGTCACCAAAGACACAGCAGTTATATTTTAATAGGAAGACAGCCAGGCGCACGTATGTTTTTAAATAAAACAGTAATTACGTTAATTGGACATTGGTGTGAATTTTAAGGGCTTATTTATTATTTAAAGTCCCAAAATATAACGTGATATTTAACAATTGACTTTGTATTTCATATAGTTTTGTGTGTGTAACGTGTTGGCTTGTGTACTGAGTGACGTCACACGCTCAGCCAATCAGATGTCTTTCTCCATCTGGCGCTGCCTTCTATTCTTTTACATTGCTGATACCTACGTTTTAAGTTATATTTATTTTCGACGTAAATATGATTCATTTGTCAATAGTATTATGCAAATTATAAAGATCTTAGATGAATAATTAAAGTACTTAACTGTTTTACGCAAATAATTATTTCAAACAAGTACATATATTACTAAACGTTGCTGCCGCTGCCATCTTTAAACAGTAACTGTGACCTAGTAGATGCCATGTTGTAACTTGGTATTATTGGGAACTAATGCGTCTCTACCAAGCGGCGATTTTTAACAAACGAAGATCTTAATTTAACTGTTTTAATTGTTTCAAATTATTTTTATTTAACTGAGGGATATATATATATATATATATATATATATATATATATATATATATATATATATATATATATTCCCAATGTTTAGAATATTTATTTATTACTATCTAATTTATGGTACCTATCAGCTTGCTTAGCAACAAGACATTCGAAAGAAATTTGAGATGTTACATGTTTTGGAATGCTTTTCTTTAAAGATGATTATTGAAATTAAAACACTTTTGAACTTTTCGGCGTCTTACTGAGCTTACAAGGCAAAGCCTTTAAATTGGCTTTATTAAAGTGACAAAAATATGCTAAAAAAACGACTATTTTTTCTAGTGGACATAGAGTGAGTCTTTGACCCAACCAATGATTTAATATATATTCGTTTGGAGTTTGTTTTCCCTTGCAAGTAGGCTGTATTTTTCATTGAAGACTTCTTTGTGGTGAGAACAGACCAATCCTTTCTTTGAACCATTATTATTGTGAATGGACGACTCCTGGATAACTCGGCGGTTAGAGAATTGGCGTTCTAAGCCAAAGTTCCCAGGTTTGATTCCCGTGTCCATGTATCATTTTTCATTTACAATTTTTTAAAACGTTCTCGTTGACTTCCGGTCAACATTTTCGACATTTTATTAGGTGTTCCACATCTTCAGGTCATAAGTCTAAACAGACACACAGACAGATGGCATTGCAAAGATAATTTTTTAGGGTTCGGGGGTCATGAAACGTTGACATCCATCAACATTTCAGGTTAGATTTTTTTTTTAAGGTCGCAATACTTTACCTTTAGTGTTCGAAAAGTTAATATATATAGCTTGAAAGTTATTGGTTTTATAAGAATATGATTCGAATAAAATATTTGTATTATAAATAGTTCAACATATTTGTAATGCTAAGTAATTTCATATCTCAAATAGTTTCGGAGATATGATAAAAAGTGAGAATTTACTCATCAGACCGGAGCCTTTAAAGTCATTTTGCCGAAATATTGAGAGTAGCCATTTTGTTTGGAATATTTATAAATGTTTTGAAATGAAATTTAATCAAAGTCGCTTGAATAATTTTGAGAGAATCGACTTTTTCTCTTTTGGCCCTTCAGTAAACTACCCTTAATTTTAGGGTTAGATATCCAATTCCAAAAACTCCTCGGGATACCCCTATGAAAACCCTAGATACCAAGTTTAGCCCGATCGGTAAAATAGTTTAGAATCTATTTGGAGGTATAGATAGACAGACGGAAATTCAAAAACCACTCTTTCGGATTTGGGGGGGTCATGAAACGTCAAGATTGTTCAAAATCTCGAGTTCGATTTTTTTTGACGATCACAATACTTTCTCTACCTGTAAGATAGCGAGAAATTAAAAATCAGGTGAGGACTGTTCCAAATAGCTTCAAAGGACACACAATTTTAAAAAATTTGCTGACAGAAGACCTCTTCAAATAGCTTTTAAAGGCATATAATTTTCGATAGAAAAAAAAATCCTGCAAGGAACACTCTAAATAGCTTCTATGGCATTCCAAACTTCAAAATTTCTGGGTGATAATCACTTGAAATAGATTTTAAGGGATCCAATTTATTTATAAAAAAAAATTGTGAGCATTTCTTGAAATAACTTTAAGAAGCATTATAATTTTCAAAAAATTGCTGAAAGAAGACTACAAATAGCCTCAGAGTATCTAAAAAAAATTGGGTAGAGTGGGGGTAGCACTAATATAAATAGGTGTTAATGAGTAAGTTTTAAACATTCTCTAAACGAGTCCAACTATAAATAGCTTTTAGGAACATTCACTTTTCTAACATTAACTGGGGGCTAAAAGGGTCAAAAGCTCTTAAGAAACTTTTTTGATAGTTCCCCCTCCCTTCCCCTTTTCAGCTCTTAAACAAATAAAGTTCCACCACAGTGTATAAAATAGCAACGTTCTTTTTTCTTAGGTCTTAGTCTTAACATCATTTCATTCATAAACTTATGATTTTGAACACCTTCCCTTCCCCCCCCTTCCACATATTCAACTATCCTTATACCCATATCACCATTTGTTAGGTATATCACCATTTGTTTCCCGTGCTAAGGAGACATGAATCACGATTTGTTGAGTATACAATGATGTCAACCACGACCTTTGATTATATTCTCAGTGAATTCCTGGAGAAGCAAACCACAAACTGGAGAAAACCTGTGGCTTGGCAAATACTTTGGCAATCAGGAGCTCATCGTCCATTTTGTTTCCTCGAATCGCTGTTCGGAACAAACTACTTTGTTTTAAAGTGGATCGCCCTGGTCCACGTTATGTCACTCAGCCTCAAGTCACTGCCTGTCTGTTATGACTCATAAAGATATGTATGGTGTTCTCTATGCGTCACCTCGCTTAGCATCGTTACCTGTGTGCTCTTACCCTTATTAATCTGAATCTAAAGGTCTTGAGAACAAGAAACTACAAACAAACAGCAAAGCAAGGCCATAAAACAGTTTTTTTAATCTATCATCATCTTCTTCGAATAATTAAAAATAAATTTATTCGAAAAAGTTACATTATTTTGCATCATATAATTACTCTTCATTTTCTCTTTTTCATATTAGGTTGAAATACTGTATCATTAATTACTCTTATTTGGCCCTTTTTTGTCTCATGTTAAATATTACATCTTAAATGACTCATCTTTGGTCCGTTTCGTCTTAGATAAATAAATATATTACTCCTGTTTGGCCTTTTTTTGTCTTAGATTGAATACTGCGTCATAAATGACTCTTATTTTGATTTATTTGAACAGTCAGCTTGATGATTTCATGATAAAGAGTTCTTAAAATCTTATTACGAGTTCAATTTCTGCAGACTTAAAAATTTTTTATGTCACTTTCTTGAAATAAGAGAGACGCCCGTAAATGTTACAAAACTTTTAAAAAAACTACAGGTATTGGAAGAGTTAAATAATACAATCGACAATATATTTTGGTGGCACCTGAACAGTCAATTGTCCTGTCTCAATATTGTATATTCTATGTTGAGGGAATGGCAGTGGCGGCTCGTCACTTTAGAAGCTGGAGGGCGCAGATTGTTTAGTTCATTAATTAATTCTAAATAATACATTTAAAAGAAGACACAAATTTTGGAATATATTTTGTTAAATATTCATTTATTTAAACTCAAAATTTAATATCACAAACAACATACAAAGATAAAAAAAATTAAACTCACCACAAAGAACGCGGATCTGTTGTAGAAACTCTGCAGCTGTGTAATGTGCATGAATATATAGGTATGTATGTTCAATATCCTCACAAGCTCCCAACATTAATATGTAGGATACACAATATGTATATTATTTACACTTGCGAGAAATGACTTTGTACGCAATAAATAAAGAAATGATTTATATACCAAGTCCATACGCCTCTCCTTTAAGTTAATGAACTTTTCCATAACTCTGTCATCAAAGTCCTTCATTTGTGTGATAAGTTTCTTGTTGATGGCTACCATCGCTAGAGCATTCAGTCTGTCATTTGTATTCCTTAGGAAAGTCTTTATTCTTTTCAGTGTTGAAAAGCAACGTTTAGATTCAGCAAAGGTCATTGGGGTTGTTATAATCATTTTTAGAAGCTTCGTCACTTCACTGAAAACTGAAATAATGTTATTTTTCTCCATGAAGTTCAATAGTTGTATTGCTTCTTTAATGTCAAAGTCCTGTCGTCTGTATAATAGTCTCAATTCAGACCGGAGTTTATCTTTTTCTAAGAAAAGGTAGTGTTGGATTACTCGCGTGAGTTTTTCTTCCGGAAAGCAAGTAGAAAATTGTGGAAATGACTCTTTACATAACAAAGAAGCTGCCTCCAAATGACCATTTAAAGCGAATCTGTCTTTTACATGAGCTGTAATGACATCACACAGTTCTTTTGCATCCCCCACTCTGGTGCTACATTCAACATTACTTTTCCTTTTTCTTGGTTGTTCAGGGAACGCTTCGTTTATTTGCTTCTCTATTTCATTCACTTACATTCTCTTTCTGCATCTCATTTTCAAAAATGCAAATGTCGTTTTGCCACATTACACTGTCTCTGTTCCTGACTTGTAGTTGTTAGTACAATATAGTCACGTGAGGTAAAATTTTGTGGAAAAGAGTTAGCCAGAACATTAAATTTGGGTCCTGAAAAGCCCTTCTGTGGCTACTCGCCTCGTTAACAGTAAGTTTGTTTGTGCACTTTTCCTCAAAAATTTCGAAGCATTCCTCCAACTTATCTCTTTTTTTCGTACACAAATGTTGTAGTTACATCTTGTTGTAGCAACTCTAGGTAGTCTGACTTGTACTACTTACTCCAAAACGTCAGATCGTAGGGATGAGTGCGAAAAAAATGCGGGAATGGCAGAAAGGTTTGAGAAAAAAACTCGAACTTTGCTGTTTGCACTGGTTGCTTTTTCCAATATAAATTTAGCTGATGAAGAATGTACAAAACAGGCAAATGGGTATGTTTCTCTAATCTTGGCCTGTACACCCCCAACAGAGCCACTCATAACATTAGCACCATCATACGTCTGTGCTATTAATCTTCCTTTTGAAGTGTCTAGAATAGGTTTGATGTGGTCCATTATGCATTTTGCTAAGGTTTCTGCACATCTTCCTTCAGGAATAAGAAACCCCCAAAACCTCTCACAAGCCATCCACTCAAACACATACCTAAAAACTAATACCATCTGACAATGGTTCGTTACTTCAGTTGTCTCATCACATTCGATGGCTACAAATTCAGAATCTCGTATCTGCTTTTCTATTTCCTCACTACAAACATTAAACATGCAGTCCATTATGTCATTTTGTATCATTTCCGATGTTCCTTTGAATACAGTGGCTGATTCTAAATGGTCTTTCATTGCAGAATCCATCTCAGCAGTATAATTAATTAGACCTCTGTAGACACCAGGATTTGTAGATGATGCTGATTCGTCATGACCTCTGAGAGGTAATTCAACAACATCACAGAATTTAACACATGAAATCAGCCTTTTTAATATGTGCCTATTTTTGTCAACGTGAGTATTGTATTTTTTTTAACGTTTTCTCTGTATTGTGAGTCTAGACTAGACGATATGTTTACTTTGCCTAGCAAAGAAAGATCAACGACACTATTCATGTGATTCACAGATACTTCGTGTTTTTTTAAATTTTTTTTCTGTTAAATGTTTTATATCATTGACGCCTTTTACTATCCACCACTGTTTCTGGGAGAAAACAAAATACACGGGATACAGTACAAAGATTTGTCCACATCACAGCCGAAAATCCAGCCATTTTTTTAGTATGCATCTTTGGACTTGAGCTGCCTTTTAAAAACTCAATTTTTATTTGTATTCGTTTCACTTTGTTCCATACAGAATTCAGGACATGGCCTACCTAATGATTTCAATTATCTTTTTTGATCAAGAGCTAATCTTGCAACATTCGTTGTCTTAAGCGCCTGAATTGAACTATTCATATTAGGCCTAGTTACAAAAAATATTAAAACATATAACTCAAATAATCACTATCCTAAAATAACCCTACATAATATTATTATAAACACACACGCCACACACAGCCTCAAGATGCAGGAACACGCAGGATAACTGACAACAATTATTGCTGGTTCACGCTATACACATTATCTCATAAGCTTTCAACTTTAGGAAGCGTAAGGGAGTGCGCCTTCCCACGAAGAATAAGCAGGGCTAGCTAGCCGTAGCAGGATGGGAACAGTAGGTGAAGGGGAGGTAAGGTTTGGTTTCACAATGCATGGCGCTGACGGCCGCTCGCCTGACTGCATGCCATTTGATGACAAGAGGTGAAGGGGCTTGGGAAGGTGTGGTTTCACAATACTAGGCGCTGACCACCGCTCGCCTGACTATGCCAATTTCAAAACATTGCCTGCTATTACTTAAACCAAAAACATATTTTTTCTTTAAACTATTATGGCAAGATAAAACTGTCGTGAGAGTGCGAATAATAATTTTAAAAGGAACTGGGGGGTTCATGGGGATGGGTGGCGCGCACCTTCGCAAATGGTACGAAACTCCACACGAACTTTCTCACTCTATTATTTAGAAATTGAGATATTTACTCAAAATTCGTAGTATAATATACACTAGCAAACCCGAGAACAAATTGCGCTAGGCATACTTAAAACGTTTTTTGACTTATGGTTTTAAATTTCATAATTTTATTTATAAAGAATTAACGTCTTCATTTGTATATTTGCACCAATAAAAAATATCGATATTGGGTCCCCGAGGGTCAACATTTCGAATTAAAATTTTGGCTTTCGGTTAAAATTTTCGTCATTTTCCTAGGGGATGCACATCTTATGGTTATCACAGTGCTATTAAATTTCTCTTTTTATAAATTTTGCCCAATAAAATAGGTAATTATTGACTATTGAGTCTAAAATGAGAGAGATAGAATCGTTATAGCCGATTTTGAGGAAATTGATTTTTTTTCTTTTCATCCTCTAGTAAACTGCTATTAATTTTAGGGTTATACAGACACACGGCGTTGCAAAAACAAATTTTTAGGGTTTGGGGCTCATGAAACGTCGACATCCATCAACATCTTGGTCTAGATTTTTTTGACGGTCGTAATACTTTAGCTTAAATTGTTGGCAAAGTTAAAAGAAAAATATATTTATGTATAGCTTGAAAACTTTTGGTTTTATAAAAATATATTTCAAGTAAAAGATGTTTATTATAAATTGATCCACATGTATGCATTGATAAGTAATTTCATATCTCAAAGACTTCATGATATAAAATTTAAAATTAGAAATTAGAATTTACCCATCAGACCGGCACCATTAAAGTCGTTTTGACGAAAAGTTGAGAGTAGCTATTTGATTTGTAATATTGAACAAAGCTTAGAAATGAAATCTAATCAAAATCGTTTAAACCGATTTTGATAAAATCTATTGTTTCTCTTTCCGCCCTTAAGAAAACTACTCTTAATTTTAGGGTTGGATATCCAATTCCAAAAATCCCTCCGGGTATACCTATGAAAACCCTATGTACCAAGTTTTAGCCCAATTGGTAAAATAGTTTAGGCTCTAGCCCGAGGTACAGACTGACAGACAGACGGAATTGCGAAAATCATTTGTTTGGGTTCGGGAAGTCATGCATGAGACGTCGACATCCATCAAAATCTCGAGTTCACTTTTTTTGACGATCACAATACTTGCTCTACCTGTAAGGTAGTGAGAAAGTAAAAATATTGATATTTGATCCCCAAGGGTCAACACTTCGTATTAAAATGTCGACTTCCGGTTTAAAATTTTCGACATTTTATTAGGGGTTGCACATCTTATGGTTATTGCATTGCTATTAAATTCCTCATTTATAAATTTTGACCAATAAAATAGGTAAATATTGACTATTGAATCTATAATGATAGAGATAGATCATTGTTGTACAAATATTTCTCCTAAGAGGTTGAAAGAAAGAGAACATACACTTTTTGAGAGACTTCTTCATTTCTTACTCTATGGCACTAGAGAATTATTGCGTTAAAACTTAAGTAGTATCTCTTTATAACTTAAGCTCACAAAATTGTATTAATATATTTGTTAATATCTCAGAAATTGTTGGTTTTGTAAAAATGTATTTCATATACAAGTTTTTAATTTTTAATAGTACAGTCAACTAAAGATTCGAACCGGAACAGGAACTGGAACCGGTAACAGAAATTAAGTTATTTTTAAGAAACCGGAATTGGAACCAGAACCCTAAAACACTATTCTGAAAAACCGGAACTGGAATTGAAACCTTTAAATAGTTTTAGGTTCTAAAAGGTTCTTAAAGGTTCCTAGTGTTACAGAAATGTATATAATTTTGATTTGTTGCACACATTTTTTTATCTTTCGCTTAGCTTAGTTTTGAAATGTTCTTTTTCCCCCTTTCTCAGTAAGTTCTGAAAGGGCTTGATATATTTTAGTTTACTACTTTGTTTGAAACCTCTTTTCTAAGGTGATTATAAAAGAGTTAATGAACCCTTAGCAATACACACTAATGATATTAAATTCCAGATGAATATCATGACTGTCGCATTGTTCACTGTTTTCTTACTTTAATGTTAAAGCTAAAGGCTTAAGAAGATGTATTTAGCTTTGATAGACATCAGATAATACCACATTCCATAGAAGTTGAAATACTGAAATTAAGAAATAATCTCTTTTGGACAAGCAGTTTAAGCCTATTGTACTTGGTACTTCCTGGAAGTGGAAACTGATAATCTGATGGTTGGTTGAACAGCTTATATTAGAGAGAAAAGGGAAATGGAGGGTGGAAAAATGCAAACTTTAAATTCGTTCACTCAAGTTTAAATTAGGAAGTAGCTCAGTGAATGTGTTCCTTGTGTACAGTGCAGAGGTGATTATTGTTGTTAGTAAATGGTTTGAATATTATTGATGGTGCGCGTTAGAGAAAACCCACCTCGGAAGTATTTGACCATAAGATTGACGGTGACAGATCAAGATGAAAATTAGAAGGATGCACTATTGATACTAAGGTACGTTACAATATTTTTTTAATTTAGCAATGCCTCGGCCCCCCTTCCTTGGGGTTACTTAATGGGGCAATTACAGTAGCTTTAGATAAGGAAGGAGTAACGGGACATGTAAACACAAATATATAATAAATTACAAACGAGGGAATCAATTGTAGAATGATTTAATGAGATAAGGCACATAGCATAGTTTGACACAAGGTATAGTTTTGCACATAGTCTCAATAAGTACCATTAAAGAATGTTGATAAGTTATTAGATTGTATAGTGTACATAACAACTATTAAGGCCTAGCAATCACAAGATACATGAAATGACAATTTAGCAAAGTCTTAAAAAGGTTCTTGCCCGTGTGCTCACAGGTGGCCTTAGCCTTGGGTAAGGTCGGATTCAGGTATAATGAGCACCTGCTAGGTTGGGCTAGAACCCATCGCCCAGCGGGCGAAGGCACAATTTTACAAAACACAAGAATTCGCGAGCCGAGCAGGGTCGGCGGCAATGATCCACAAGTTGAGCACCCTTAGAGGAGTGCAGCAAAAAAAGAAAGCCAGTGATACAGAAAACCTGGCCAGTACCTGAGGGGCAGTATCGATACCTGAGTCAGATATTCCTGAGGGGAAAGCAACTGAACTCTAAAGGCAAAACACGAGCCGCGTCTGAAGGACAAGGCCGGCCCGCAGGTTGAACACCATAACCTACGTTAGAGTACAAACAAAAGTGCCTAACAAGGCATACTTCCCAGGTCCTCACTAGTACCTGAACCGTTGCTTGCCCGCGAACCACATTAAAAAATACCACAATGGTTACATAGTATGTGGTGCGGGATACAACACTTAGAACGGCTACCCAAAATGTAGTGCCGAAAAAGCGCTTGGCGCGTGCGGGATCAGGAGCCAAGTTCGCTCCTATCTCAACACAATAATAAAAACATTGGTCATGACTTAACCCTAAAGTATCCTAACATAACAACCAAAACATTAACCCTAACTTAACCCTAGAGTAACTCCTGACAATGAAAAGACAGGAAACGCATAACCCTAACCCTGGGGTTTATTAACCCTGCTAAATAATAATAGAAATGATACGACCTAGGTCTAGACTCTAAACCAAGCGGTTGGCTATAGCTGTTCTCTCTTGTACGGTGTGACCATCATTATTATTTCCTCCTATCGAGCGGTGAATCCATCGTCCTAGACGGCAAGTTCCTTGGTGTAACGTATACTTCGTTGCCCAGCGGTGTACGCAAGGTTTCTCGGCTGGTGCAGCAGTGATATTGAATATTTTAACCCAGTTCACGGATGAATATATAGCCCGCTGACAGAACAGCTAGCGATGAGTGGTGGGGGAAGCTTCGATAGACGTCTGGAAACGTTACTTGCATGAGCTGACAGCCGTAGAGGCGCTATCAGTCGGTTTGTTGATTTCAACGAGAACGGAGCTCCAAGTGGGGAGTGGTTTTCGGTCTTCACTCCTTCCAATGGGGCCTCGGGCTAGGTGCAGAACTCGGCGGAGTGAGTAAATAAAGAAAACAAATACAAGTTACTAGTCTAGTATGGGACACTAGTATTAAAGTAATATATTTTGTTTTGCTTGCATCAGTTCATTCTCACACATTCCAATCGAACAGGGCTAATCCGGTTTAGCCCGTTACAGCAATACTTTTGATCCAGAGTGTTATTTCCAAAGTGGTTTTCCGCTATCCTTCCACCCAATTGCGGATACACTTCCTCTAAATATAAAAATATAACTTTACTCATTCATTAAAAAACCATTATCGAAATTAGTACATTACCGTAGCCCGAACGGATAGAAAGATGCTTTGCTAAAAAGGTTTTAAAAAAATTAAAGAACCGGAATCAGAACCGGAACACTATCATGAACCGAAAAGAACCAGAACCGGAACACTATCATGAACCGAAAAGAATCGGAACCTTTATTTTTCTCCAAACGGAACCGGAACCTTTTAAAGTGTTTGTTTAGAAAAGAGGAACCGGAACCAGACCGATAAAAATTTCGGTTTGACTCCCTGCAGTCAACGCTCGATAACTCGTACTAAAGGGGGTGGGGATCTGTCCGATTTATAAAAAGTCTGTCATCGAAGGGAAATAAAGTTGTGCTTAAAGAATGAAAACTGATATTTATACTATACATATCAGATAAGACACATACACAAATAACACAGCTAGGTATTGGAATGGGGAAGGTTGAGACTACAATAGGCCTATAGTACTACTGGCAAATTATCTATATACTGTACCGTATTGCGGAATAATAAGAGTGAAACTAACTTATTTACCTCAATATTTTAGTCAGAGTCTGATTCACACCCTATTTCGGTAGGCCTAGGCCTATTACAGGAACACGATGGTGATTGATGTGCCACTGTGACGATATTTTGCTCATCAGACGTAGGTTTTAAGAAGCTGTCAATCTTATTATGTGAATATTTTTTATGTTGCTTCCGAACAATTATCTCACGTGCAGTCCTGAAGTGTCCATAGAATGGCTGTAGCTAGAGTCTTAAGTCGAATCTATGACACCAATAAGTATGTCTAGAGCTTCACGAGCACTTGACAGCTTTGACTTAGACAACCGCTGTAATCCCCCCTCGTCTGTATTCTGGTCCGTGGCGGTAGGAGATAGAACATAGCGAGTGATCTCTTCCTCTCTCCGGATCTGGTAGTCAGGGTCTCCATCTTCTCCATTTAACCACTCGCGAATGTTTTCTTCGGTGGGCCCAGTTTCACCACCCTTTAACAATGTCCGATGGTAATCACTGACCTCACAACCCTCTAACATCTCTGTCAAAAAGAAATTTATCCCAGCAGTTAACAAGCGTGGCCGTCTTTACTTCATTCCAAGCAGAGGGCCAGTTTAAATTGCTGACTTGATGCTATATTTGCGGATGCTGTGCATTGTTCTCTGCCCTCGCATATCCTCTTCTTTGTCATGAGGTTCCTCCAGTACCACCATCACTTCATCAAGAAACTTCTTTCTATACAATCTCTTGTATGTCAAAATAACGCCCTGATCAATTGGTTGGGTGAGGTGGTATTGGGAGGCAATGCCAGGCACTTAATATTGCCATCACTGTTACACAGCTTCTTAGTTGGATGGGATGGAGAGTTGTCTACAAGTAAAACTGCCTTGACGTCACTAGGGGCAATCTTCAGCATCGCAATTTGGAATCGTCACACTTCAGGAACAAAGTGTTTTTGAAACCAGTCTTGCGCGATTACTTGTGTGAACCATGCATTTTTTGAGTTAGTATAATGCACAGGCAGGTCGTCCAGCATAGACGTAAGCACATGAGGCTGGCGTGATTTGGCGACTATAACTGATTTAAGGCGATGGCTTCCATCTGCATCTGCACATAATAAGGCCGAAAGTCTCTCTCTTTGTTAAGCTTTTGTCCAGGTACCCTCATGCTTGTAAGCCTGCGTGTTTTCAGGTAGCGAATGCCAAAACAGCCCGGTCTCGTCAGCATTTTATAGTTGTGAACGAGTTAATCCTTCTTCTTAATTAGAGTGCCAAGTCATGTTCTAAATGGCTCAACACTAGCTTTATCGGCACTTAGAGCTTCCCAAATATTATCTTGTTAACAATACCATGCCAGTTGCGGAAACGATACAGCCAGCCATCACTACTTTAAATTCAATGTTCATGTGCTTAGCAAGTCTCTCAGCTGCCGCCTGAAGCTCCCCACTACGACCCCGATAGACCGTGGTTGCACATACATTTATGTACAGCCTTTTCCAGGTTTGTGTCACTAGGCAACTTCAGTCGTTTTCTACTGGAAACGGTTTTTTCGACATCACACTGCAAAGCAAACGTTTTCAACGTATCCTTATTTTGAAACTATTTATTTGGCGATGCCATATTCCTTACACAAATTTGCCACAGAAAAACCGGACTCTAATTGTTCAATAAGTTTCAGTTTCTCTACAACACTTAAATAAACGCACTTTCTCTTGTTCGACGCCAATGTTAGACACATATTCACTTGACTATGGCTTTCTCTCAACTGGTGTGGCGTGAATGGAACTTATTATGTTCAAGCGTGGGGGTGAGATGGGAGGGGTAGTAGCGCTGCGTTGCGAGATCTCCGCCAACCCCCGCATTACACTACTTTTGTAACATCTTTGCCCTAATGAACTCACTGTTTCGATGGGCCTATAAACTCTGTAACATTTTTTACTTTAGCCTGGCAGCATGCAGCTGGGGTGTTTCTAAATAAAATTTTATTTTCGGGAAATAATTTTGTCCGAGATATCGAGCGTTAACTGTACTACAATTTTGCAATGATAAGTTATTTAGTATCTCAAATATTTGCGGAGATACGCAAATTTCCGCTTCTGTAAAGTACCCTAAAAGTCATTTTTATGGGAAAATAAAAATAGCCAGTTTATTTATAATATTAATCAACGCCTAGATACGAATTTTAATCAAAATCGTTAGGGCCAATTTGAGAAAAATCAATTTTTTCTGTTTTCGTTTTTTATCAAACTACTCTTAATTTTGGGGTTAGAAAGACACACAGGCAGATGGCATTGCAAACACAACATTTTAGGGTTCGGGGGGTCATGAGACGTTGACATCCATCAACATTTCAGGTTAGATTTTTTTTTACGGTTGCAATAATTTACCTTTAGTGTTTGAAAAGTTAATATATATCTATATTTGCGTATAGCTTGATAGTTATTGGTTTTACAAAAATAAGTTTCGAATAAAATAGTTGTATTATAAATAGATCTACATATTTTCAACGATAAGAAATTTCATATCTTAAATAGTTTCGGAGATATGATATAAAATGAGAATTTACGCATTAGGGTTTGGCCAGACTGACAAGCGTGCGAGCGAGCGTGCAAACGACTGGGTGGCCAAACTGGCGAGCGCGTAATTAGCAGATAGCTTTCTATAGTTGTTGCCGAGGAGGCTACGAATCTTGGCTCAGTGAAATGAGGGTGGTTTTTGACAAGTGATTTATTGTTGTGGTTTTCTCCTCCTCTCTCCACGCTAATGGTGATTCTTATTTGTAAAGGCCTACTTTAATAATATTGAAGTATTTTAACATATCAGTTTTACACACACACACACACACACACCTATATATCTATATACATACATACATATAAGTATGGTTTATGATCTTAACAATTAAATTAGGCCGTTAGTAAAAAGTGTGCTAAAAATAAGAATTAAATAGCCAAAGCTATTATTTATGGTTTTAGTGAGGATTACTCCATATATATATATTCTGAAAATTGAAAAATGACACCTGGACATGGGAATCGAACCCGGGACCTTTGGCTTAGTACGCCAACTGTACCACAGAGCTATCCAGGTGTCATTTTTCAATGTTCAGAATAAGATATCTAGATGGAGTAATTCCCACTAAAAGCATAAATAATAGCTTTGGCTATTTAATTCTTAATATGCAATCCCGCACAATTATAATAATTGTACAAATGGCAGCAATAAACCAACTACCGAGTCAAAGATGGCTGCGTTATCTGATAGCTCGTGATATTAATATAATCACATACTTGTATTCGACGATTTACGCACGTCCATCATAGGCTCTGCCTTAAAATATGAGTGAAGAATGACCCTGGGCACGGGACGAATCCAGGATAGCTCAGTGGTAGAGCATTGGCGTACTAAGCCAAAGGTCCCGGGTTTGATTCCTGTGTCCAGGTGTCATTTTTCAATTTTCAGAAAGTGTGCTAAACCTATCTATAGTAATAAAAATGTCAAAATGAGAAGTTTTCCTAGCACTCAATGAACCAACATATAATAATATTGCCTAGCGCCTGTAAACTAGACTGTACCGGGTCGAGCGCGCGCGCTTGAAAAATATATCCAGTTCTATATTTCAAGCATGCGCGCTCCAGTCTGGCCACCTCTCATTACAACCAATGTGTTCTATTTTATATTTTATTCGCTCGCATGCTCGCTCGCCCAATCTGGCCGCCACCTTAGACCGGAGACCTTAAAGTCATTTTGCCGAAATATTGAGAGTAGCCATTTTGTTTAGAATATTTATAAATACTTTGGAATGAGATTTAATCAAAATCGTTAGAGCCGATTTTGAGAAAATTGACTTTTTCTCTTTTTGCCCTTCAGTAAACTACCCTTAATTTTAGGGTTAGATATCCAATTCCAAAAACTTCTCGTGGTAACCCTATGTAAACCCTAGATACCAAGTTTTAGCCGGATTGGTAAAATAGTTTAGGCTCTAGTTGGAGGTACAGACAGACAGACAGACAGACAGACAGACGGAAATTCAAAAACTACTTTTTAGCATTTGGGGGGTCATGAAACGTCGATATTCATCAAAATCTTGAGTTCAATTTTTTTGACGATCACAATACTTTCTCTACCTGTAAGATAGCGAGAAAGTAAAATTAACTACATGTATAGCATGTTCTTGTACCTTGAAACATTGAGTAAACTATGTTCCGCGGTATAACAACATTACCTTTTCTTTTTGTAACCTAATTTTTGCGGTTATATTAAATTAGTTTCAACTAAAATCCACCCGCTTCAGTGGCCGCATGGTTTAAGGCACTACTCTCGCAGTATACTAGACTATTAATGACGAGATCAATGTTCGAATCTCAGCTAGCTATACTGAGGGTGGTTTTCCCAAAATGTTTTTCACTTTCCCTCTTCACTAATGCAGGCACACTTCATATAAATGTAGCCTTCCTAATCCCGAATGATATTAAGATGCGGGGCTATAAAACAACAACTAAAATCCATTACATTTAATACTGACATACTTGTATTTAAAGAATAACTCAGAGTTAAATGAATAGTTCTGACTGTATATTTACTGAGAAAAAAACCCATGTAAAATAATACTTTTCAAACCTCACAAAATAAAACACTAACTGTATCAACATTAAATACCACTAAGAAGCCATTTGTAGACTGAATACCTTCTACAGGAAGTAGCATTATGTAGTAGTGAGACCAGCATCTAGATGGCATTGCATGTACCAAATTGGTATTGAATGTACCTAAATTGAGTGTCCCAACTCCCAAGGTACAGTACAAGAGTTCCGAGATACAACATCTTCCCCTATATGACTATTTTATTAATCAAGCATTTTGTTTTGCAATAATATACCAATAAAATTGATTGGAAGGGGTTTGGCAATCAACTTATTCCTCAATAGATAGTAACAGTCTTTGTAATTTAAAGAGAGTTGAAGAATGACACATAGGACCAGTTTCATAGTCATATTTAGTACGCCTCAAGTGCGGCGCTATACTAAATACAAGACGTCACCTACCTGAAATTGAATGGAATGGGCCAGTTTCATATGCGAAACTGGCCCATTCCATTCTGGTCTAGGTAGGTGCCGTCCTGTATTTAGTATCGACTCGCACTCAAGGCGTACTAAATCTGACTATGAAACTGGCCCTAAGTCATGCGAATTGAACTATAACCAGGATTCTTGTGTAGGCCTACTGGTGTCATTTTCCCACTCTTTAAGATGAACATACCTGAGATTGGACAGATTGCAACTTTTCTACATAGGTTATTTAATTAATACGTTTAAAAGTTTCTTTATTTTAGTATTCTTTACTTCCAATATGATTTTCAAATCATGTTATGAGATAATATTATATAATATGTTATAGAAAAACTGGCCCCTGCTGATTGAATTGGGCTTTAATGTGTTTTTTATTAGTCCACACACGTGGCCGAATGTTTCAAGAGTTCAATTATAAACCAAGAGAAAGTACCATGGTTTAATTCAATGTGCAGGGGCTTAAAAGAGTTTACTATTTTCGTCTGGACTTTTCCTCTTACCAACTACTACAATTCTTTGTGGTAGGGTTTGGTTTTTTCTTAGGTTACATTGAATTCAAGATGTGCGCTGATGTAATGTTTTACTTAGAACATGCATTTTAAAAACCTTTATTTTCTGTAAAAGAAACAAGTGTAAATCGCAGTAAAAATTAATGATGGTACTACACAAATGTGCTATATTTTACTGGAGTACATCCTACTGTTTTAATCAATGGTTTACACAACTAAACAACACATGTAAACTATTTAAGGCCTGTTCAAATAATGTTGAACATAATTTATGATAGAAGCCAAATGTTAGTTTAGGTTTATATGTACTTGACATGTGTTGAACATCAGCAAATAACCACATATTGTATGAAGCGTAAATATTATATAAGCCTAGCTCTCTTTGTTGAAAAACAAACATTAAGAGTCGGTGGCGGCTCATCTCTTGGGTACGAAGGCGTGTGCCCCCTCTCAAATAAAAATAAAAATGTAGCTTTACAGAAGTTTGATGTTTTAATTTTGTCTGCAACACACTAAAGGAAATCGTTTTTGAACAGTCAATTCTCTTGGTATGAATTTTAAGCACCCAAAATTAATATAGAGTAAACTTACACATACACCTCTTTCAATCATTATCTCAATAGCATAGGTTTTAAACGTTTAAATAGTGAGACTCCACTTGTGCCAAATACATTATTTCCTTCTTAGACATTCTTTTACCCATTGGCGTATTCTCCGGGTATGCTAGTCCTGCACTGCATACCCATAATGATATGGACTAGTTTTTTTTAAATTCAATGTCTGTGCTAACTGTGTAAACACTAATGTTTAAATTGTTAATTAAAATACATGTAATGAATTATTAATTTTAAAAACTAATATTGGTTCATATTTCAAGAATACTGTGTTTTAACCAATTCTTCTTCCAAAAGGTTCTACTTAACACAATAGGAAACCCAGGGCATAGAGAAATGTATACTCTTATTCCTTTCTCTATGTCCAGGGCTTGCTGCTTGAAAACCGCAAGGTAAGCTAGAGAGACTCTGATGACCTTGCCCAATGTCTAGGGGGTTGCAACACATTCCTTTCCGCTCGCCCACAAGTCATTGGCCAATGAGCTTGGGTTTTTACACCCAGGTCATGCTGTTCATGTATAGCAAGCAAAGCATTTTGCCAACTATTGAAAAAAGATTCAAGATCACAATGTTTATTTATTAAGCTAGTTTAGTATAGTTAAAGTAAAATTACATAAAATATATATAAAATTAATTGTAAAATAATAGTATATGTAACAAGCTTTTAACTATACACTAATTAAATACATTGATTTATGTTTAGACATTCTAGTCACATGTATTATCATGTATTTGGAAAATACATTTAACCACTCTTTAAAATTTAGGCATTTCAGCACTGGTAGAGTGAGGAAGGGGACAGGGGGGTGAGGGCTACTTTAACCGTAATGGGTGGTAATTCTGGTTTTTCTTTAGTAGAAAGGATTCGTGGGGTTTTAATAGTGTTCTTTTAGTTTTTGTTTTACTTTAACGACTTATTAGTCATTGTGATTTTATATAATTAAACATCAAAGAATTCCAAAAGTCAGGAGTGTAATTTCACTATTCCAAGATGATTTAGGAGGAAAAAGTAAAATAAAATATATTTTCATATAATTTACTTAATCAGTGGCGCACCCAGCCATTTACTTTGGGGGGAGGCATTCAATCAAGGCTGTAGCAAGAATGAAATTTTGATGGAGAGAGCGGGTTTGGGGTTGCACAGCCTCCTAAGCCCTGAAGGCCGAGAATATTTATGAATATTAAATGTTTTTAAAAATTATTTGGACTAGTTTTATAGTAATTGAGATATTTAAATAATGCAAATGGTTTCGAAGCTATTATTTGTGTGGTTTTTCAATTGTTAATTTTGTGTGTAACAGTAAACCTTTTGAATATTAGGTTTAAGTCGGAAGCCTGGTCTTAAAATGTAGCCTATACATTCCACACATCTTCAATCCTAAATATTTTAGTTATACTTCGTATTATTTAAATTTCTATTAAAATTACTTGTGAGGTTGGGGAAGGGGGTTAAATACCCTGTTTGCCCCTCTCCCCCTTGGGTGCACCACTGCTTAAAGCAAAATATATGTGCTAATATCTTAGCAATAAACCAATGACGTAGCGATAGAGTATTAATAGTCCGAGGTAATCTCCCCTATGTTAGTCAAGAGTTTACGCATTTATACCCTGATTTTGGTTGGAAAAATAGAGAAAATTCAAACATATTTCTTTGCGGCCGACATTGACAACATTTATTTATGCTACTTGTGTTATTTTATAGGTATTAATAATATATATCAAAAGTGACAGCTGCAGAATACATGACTTTATGTATGAATATATTAAAATGGTTTTAGTAACTTTAGTAACTAACTTATACTGTTCTTCCTACCAAAATCATACTATAAATAGCTTCTGGAGCATAAATTCTCAAGTTGGGAGACTCGTTTGTTTCCAAGCAGCATTGTGTGAGATAAGTTAGAAATTTAAGAAATAGTTTTAATTGCAACGTGAGCTGTACATTCCACCTGATTCCCTCTCACCAAGATCTGATGGACGCTTGATCCATATACCACTTCATTTTACTCTTATTATGATTGTTTGCTTTGAGTATTGCTGTGTGCTTTTAATTACACTAGGCTAATTGAATAGGATCTGTCCCTCTTTTGCATTCAGAAATGTGCCATACCACTCTTAGCCCCAACATTAATATTTGCTTAAATTTCTAACCATGTAGATATCATTACAATTTGAGGACCGCCTTTGTGGTCTACTGGTCAGAGGTTCTGTCTATGGACCCAGAGGTCCCGGGTTTGTTTCCCGGCGCTTCCAGATTTTATGAGAAGTCTTTCCAGATTATCTGGGAAGCAGAACTACTTTTCTATAGGCAACCATCTTCAAGTATTTCCCTTGAAATAATCCCTTGACGTTCTTGAACAAAGGTGGTTGAGGGTCTTCGGCCCCCAAATCTCCCCTGAAACTTTTAGAGTACAGCATACCTATTAATTTTCTCAGAATACGCCACTGCTTTTACTTTGGAACGCAAATGTTCTTACCATTGGAACAAAGCCATTTTTTTGGTCATTATTTAGTCATAGTGTTTATTAGAGTTAACGATCTTCAATTTTATAGTGTAGAATCATTACACTTAACTTTATATAAATACTATAAATCTTGATAATGTGTTGACAAAGCCTTTGCCATAGCTATTGTCAAGAGCATTGCGATATTGTTCATTAGGCCTAGGTGTTAATCAAATCTAGTCCAAATTAAGTTTGCTTTTATTTACTTATTTATTTTAAATTTTAATTTCACCTTAAGCGAGAAACATTTCTTTGTGACTTAATTTGTATTTTTTTATTCGCTGTATGCACTGTCATACAAATAGTCCCATGACATGAAAATGACATATTATAAGTATTTTTATATACATTCCTATAATGGTTTCTAGAAAAACACATACATATACAAAGGAGAAACTCACTATTTTTCCTATCCAAACAAAAATGTTTTCTTAGCACTGACACCCAAGGATTATGATTTGGGCATTTGAGCATGGGGGGGGGGGGGGTGTTATTTGATACTGTACTTGAGGGAGTAGCTACGTATAAAGATACAAAAGTTGTGGCCATATCCACCTTTTGCTATCTAAAGAACAAACTAATAGTAACAGATCACCAACAAATTACAAATTTCAACTAGTCCTTTCACAGTTCAAGTATAGCAGGAACTACGCCTTATGACATTGATCATTTATAAGGATACTAATAATTCTCTCGAAAGATCCAGAAGCCAAATCAGGAAAGCGCATCATGATTAGTCTTCTGTGTGGAAGGTTTGAGAAGCACGGATCACAATGTTTGGCTGGTGGGCTTGAACTTTGCAAATAAGAGAGTTACAGAACTTTGAACTTTGTCATGAGTTCAAGCTTTTTAAAAATAAAATGAGGTAAAGAGTCCATTCATAATCAGGCCTATTTAAAAATAAACTGTTTGAAAGATCACTTTCCAAAATAATATGATGCAGACATGTAACTGCTTTGCTCTTTCTCTTTCTTTATTTTTTGGGTAGGACAGGAAGGGGAGGGCCTGAGCCCCCATTAGCCCCCTACATGGGTGTGCCACAGTACATTATACTTCTTCCTAAATATTAAATAGTCACAGTATTTAATTTTCTTATAGCTAGGTGACATTTAACATCAAAATATGAATGTTTTTTAGTCACCATGTGTTATTACACTATTACATATATATCAGGCTATTACTCGGTCAGTTAGCATGGGTTTTAACATCTCATCTGTTGTTAAGAAATGTAAAACTCAGAATATAGCCTACAAAACAATAGTTTCATCAGTTATTATTTATGGTTGGGATACTTGATATCTCACCTTACATGGCGATGGTTTTCGAAAACAAAGTACTTAGAAAATTATTTGGTCCAAAAGGGATGAAGACAACGAAAAATGGAGGATGTTACATTATGGTGCACTACATACCCTGATGTACTCATCAACAGACATTGTTAGGGTACTAAAATCTTGCATATTACAGTGTGCAGCACACGCAGTCCAAATTAAATAAACTAGAACCACATTCAAGGTATTGGCTGGCAAACCCAATGGAAAGAGACCCGTGAGAAGGCCTGGACGCAGATGGGAAGATAACATTAGAATTAACCTAAAAGAGATAGGGTGTATTTAAAGGTGGACTGGATGGAACTAACTCAAGATAGGGATGGGTGGCAATGAACTTTCAAGTTCCTAATGCCATAGATTAATTAATATATATATATATATATGTGTATGTGTGTCTTGGGAAGAAATAAATCAGATTGTTGAGTGACATATTCCCTTCTTTATTTCAGATTACCTGAAGAATATGATCCTCTGAACAATGTGAGTGCAGATGCAGTTTATAATGGACACCATCCATTTGTGAAGACTGAATTTAATACATTATACCAATACAATGAACCACATAAACCAGGTAGGATAATTCAACAGGCTTTTGGTTACTAATTTCTGTAAGGTTAATTTAGATATCAACCTCTGTGAAATAGTGGTATTTTTAAATACCACCGAGTTTGAGGTTTTATCTTAAGCTTGCCACTCACCGAATTGGATTGAAATGATCAGAATCACAACCCTACAAATGGAAACGAGCTTTGTCTGCATACTGTTTCGGAATTTAATTCATGCCATTAGGAAGACAGAACCAAAGAGTGTACTTCGATTATAATGATTTGGTAATAATTAGTGATATCAGCAGGGAAGTGAGGGCAGTGTTTGTTGCTCTCTGCATTGCTGCTGATGCCAATGAAGAAGAGGAAGCAGTGGCCTCAAAAATACTTTTGATTGCATGACATTAATATAACATATAATTTCCGAGATTTCCTCCAGCAAATTCTCCTCCACAACAGAGTCATAATAATGTTGGTTACCAATTTCATAAATTATAGGATACTGTTGAACTAAATTGATAATTTATTCATGTTAATACATTTTTTTAAATAAGCAAAAATTGTCAATGAACAGGAAATGAAACATCATCAGATGGTGTAGATTGATTACGAGTGTAGATGATGCAGTAGTTCACAAGCTCATAGCTTCGGAATCTTTCAAAATATTCCCTCCTGGCAAAGATATTTGTTCTGTTCTGATCTGACATTGATGTTTACAATCTGATCTGAACCAGTGTGAAGGCCTCCATTTAAATGCAGGTAGTCAAAAATTTCCGACGCATTCCTTTCCAATCCGATCCAGTGCGCGGCAAGCTTTAAGTGTCCATGACTTATTAATATAAAAAAGAATGTTATAATTAAATTGGCTGGTTTTACTAGATCTTTTAACTCAACATTGTATTTAATCACACGCCTAAGGACAACTGACAATTTCATATATAAAAAAAGATAAGATGTGTAGATACAACTGATAATTTCATATAAAAAAATAAGATTATAAATATTTAGCAATTTAAAATCATCATAAACGAATAAAATATTTGAAAATTTCCAACAACTTCTAGTTGATGCTTTGATCCTATGCCAAATAATAACTAAAATAATAAAAAGCTAGATATGGGCTATACCTGTGAATGGATAGATCTGCAACTTTTATATATAGTTTATTTACTTAACATGTTATTATAGTATTAGCTTATTAAATTTTCTATGCTTTATTTAACTATGTTTGTTGTTATCATGCTCAAGCTTCAAATAGTAACATTGGAAGATTTTCGAAATCCTTTAGAATCAAAACTGTTATTACTTCTGTAAAAGGTATGCACACAGTTTCTTAGTTAACTTTTATTTACTAACAAAATAATAATGTTTTTCCTTCCTTCCACAGCACTATACAAGCGAATAGCAAATACAGAAAAATGCCAACCAGGAAAATTATTATTTTCGCTATTACCTATTTTGAAATGGCTTCCTAAGTATCGATGGAAAACAGATTTATTCCATGACCTAGTTTCAGGGCTTACTGTAGCCATCATGCATATACCTCAAGGTGAGTTTGTATTGGAATTTGGTGGAAAACAAATTGGGATATTATACAACTTGGTATTAATTTATATTTTTTTGAAACTTTTTTCACTATTTTAAATGACCCTAAATACTTTTTTTTTTTCAAACAGGCAGGAACACTCTCTGTTTCTCTTTGGGCCCCTTGTTTTTAAATATGCGAGAAAACTCGCTAGCAAACTAAATCACAAGTCATAATCTTGCAAGCCACATGCTGAAACAAAGCAGCGATAGTTTTGAAATGTTTCTGTCAGTTACTGCAAATGACTGAGTTTTAAATCAAGCAACACTGGAAAACTGATGACCTTTTAAAGATTTGAAGCAATGGGATGGAAATGCGCCATTATACAAAATATGCAAACAAAAGGAAACACTTTTATTATATTAAGTAAACCATGCAAAACGATTGATTGCTTTTAAATATTATATTTTTTTTGTGTTTAATTTTATTGTGTCAAAAATGGTGTAAATTATCAAAGTAAATCAAACTCAAATTACTCCATCTTAGATGACTGCTAATTTGTCTTCAGAGTGACAGATCCCAAAATAAATCCTCCAACACTTTTAAATAGTATCTAAATAAAAAATGTTTGTCAGTCCTATTATACTATCAATATAGTTTTAATCTTTTACTTTGCAATGTTTTTTAAAAAAGGTAAATATGGTAGGTTAGCTTATAAAGGACCCATTAGCTCAATAATTTGCTTCAGTAGCCTCATGGTCTAAGGCGTCCACAACAGGCTATACTGCCAATGACTGTGAAGTCGTGGTTTGAATCCCGATTGAGTGTGCTGACGGTGTTTTTTCCTAAATCTCTTTCCACTCTCCCACACCAATATGAGTTCACTTCCTCTAAATTCAATTTTCCTCATCTCTATCAAATTAACATAATTAGTGCCTATACAAATAACCTAAACGGGTGATAAGATGCGGTGCTATCCCAAAAAATATAACTTATTATTTTTTTAAAGCGTTTATTTTATGTTTTGAAACATATTCATATTTTTGTGTTTAATCATCTACATAGTACACCATTTTTAGGTTAATCTATAGCTTTATATCTAGTTTGCTAGTTATTTTAAATAAGAAAATTGGGGTAGTCTACATTAGCTCATCTGATATTCAAGCTCAGTCTGTAGCGTGTCTTTCTAATTAGTTAAGGCTCCTGGGTTCGATTCCTGATGTGGCTGAAAAATTTATCATCGGTGACATACTTGAAAACCTTTTCATAGTGTTGAATTAATGGCCAGGGGCTGGGTGTTGTGTCTGTTCTAGATTTAAGGTAATTTATAAGTAGTGTGCTGACATAAACATTTGGTTCAGAAAGTGCACATTAAATAGCTCAAATAAATGAAAAAAAAATATTTAAGCTCAACTACCAAGTATGTTTTTACAAATACATTTAGAAATAAAAACTATTTTATGTAATTTGAATTTATAAATTGAAATTCTAATTTTTTTAAAATAAGATGGAATTTTAAAAACATGTGGGTGTAACAATAATAAAATTATTGAGCCCATGGATTTGAGATTAGTATAAACCCATGCTACCAACTGAGCTAACATTTATGTACGTATGTTTAGTACTACACCCAGAGGTTGGTTGGCCCTCGAGTGTTTCACTGTCAGCTGTAAATTAAGTCAGTGTTGTTCACGTTAATATAAACAAATTGTTTTACTGAAACACTGCATTGTGCATCCAAACTGGGGGTAGCGCCGGGTGGGGGTTGGAAATTCACGGATTTGAGATGATTTTTCACACTCACGACTGCCCTTACTCGCACGGGACAAGAAGCTTTCTGCCTCTGCCTGTGGAATGTGCTTCATTTGGTAAACCAGGCAGAATGCCTCCTTGTGGCGGACCCCAAGGAAAGTTCGGAGGGTTAACCCGATGGGTGGCTAAATCTTAGTTGAGATCATCTGTGTGGGAGTGAAACGGGGGGTAGAGCCACACACTAAGTGGTTTGTAGCTAGTACCTTTCAGGAAAGTTGGTCAGGCTACCTCCACGAGCTTCCCGCTGGAAAACTTAGGTTGAAAGCCCTTTTAGGCTGATTCCTAAAGCTAGGCGCCTGACCTCCCCCAAGTGGTTAACACCCCTACATTAGTGTCCAGCACTCTAGGAAGGAGAAGCCATCTCCTCCCACCGATGGAATCTGGCCAGGGTGGGTGGGGTTCCCAGCTGTCCGGTGATGACAGGGATCAATGGCAGGCACGGGGTCACTGGTCCCTAAATTGCTCACTGCGTGTGTTAACGTGTGTGGCTATACCTGGAGGACACAGCCAAATTGGGTTAGAGGAGCCTCAAAAGAGGTCATTATTCCTCAAATACTGCTTGCCGGAACCAGATGATTCTCCACTTTGTAAAGTCTCTCACTTTTATAAGGAGTCACGCTAGTGACATAGCGGTGTCCTTAATGTGTATCCAAGCAATTTTTTTAGTTTGTTTCTTTATTTTGTAAAATGACTTTTTTCTTCCAACCTAATCATTCTCAGATAGCTGTCACTTAAGAAAGAAAGGTGAACCTATCTATCTATATATATATACACAAGGCATATATATAATATATATATATATATATATATATATATATATATATATATATATACGGTATTTGCCTTGCACTGTATAAATAATTGTAACGGAAATTCATCCTCCTTCTCTATGATAAGTCATTATGTGTCAAACTTGTAATGTATACTTTTGTAAATCCTTAGATAATGGTTATTCTCCCTCTCTCAACTAATAAATATGCTTCACATATTTATTAGTTTATCTTTGATATGTGTTGTAAATTTGAATCGAGTGGAGGTCTTCAATCTCCGCTAGAATATTGTTTTCTCTGTGGTGCATGTGCATTCTTTGTTCGTGTTTTTTTTGTATTGTTTTGTTTTGTTTACGCGTCCCTGACGCCAATCCAGTCTGGTCTCGAGAGATATTCGGTCACCATGTTTCTTTGTTCTCTTTTCGGAGTTTTAATATGAACAGAACATTACGATTGTGGGGAAATTATTATTTAATAAAAATACTTTGATGACCATGTTTATTTTTCTTTTTTCGGAGTTCGACGACTATGAACAAAACATTACAATTGGCGCCTAACTCGCGGCAAGACTTTTGGACTTTGCACGACTGCCAAATATACGTCGGGTTGTATGTTGCATTGTGACGCCAACTTGCGGATTAAATCGTTAAGTAAGTGAACGGAACAATCGGGGTCAACTTAAGATCCACACCCAAGTGTACAGTGCAATGTGTGTAAGCCCATCAAAGTCTGAACTTCACGACCCGAGATGAAGAGTGCTTCGCCCAATAAAGTTATCTTACAGCGTGCTCTGCCACAAGGACAAAAGGACACTTTAACATGAGGGCACTTTAACGTGAGGACACTTTTACAGGACACTTCAATACAACAACAAGGACGTTTGACCACGTGAAGGATACTTCAACTAAGTAAACCTATTAGGAAGGATTCAACACGAGGATTCTTTTACAGAAGGACACTTCATTAGAAGGATTCAACACGACAACCTGAGGATTCGACAAAAGGCCACTAAGAATAATAACGACAACGATATTCAACTTGAGACAACTTTAGAAGCAGTAAGGGTGAGAAAAAATAAATATGTATTTTCAGGAAACCAGAATCCAGGACCATCTGTGAGAATTTATTCATGGTGTATTTTACAAGTCATTTTTTCAGGTTCAAAGTTAAAGATAATCAGACTTCGTTTTAGATTATCAACAAATTAAATTCATATATTTTACATGTTACACTAAAATATATACTCCATAGTAAACATTACTAGGTCAATACTTGGTTATATTTTTGTGTAAACATAATTTTAAACAAAAGTACAGGTGCTACTATAAAAACAACCAGAATCTATGTTCAAAGTTTTCTTTTCAGATAAACATTTGTCTCGCGTGATACACAACAGCAAAGGTTTAAAATATATATAAATAAAATAATAAATAAACGCTATTACACTTCATGATTCTGCCCAACAATTTCAATTTAAATTGCTAAAATAAAAAAATAAAAAAAGTCAATTTACATTACATGCAATACGCATGAATAAATAATATTGAAAACAACAGTATGTATATCACACAGCACGATTTCAATTGATTATATGTTACAATGTGTTAGTGTTAAAGTCTAAGCAATACTAGATGCCATATCTGATATATTGTCAATTTCAGGTAAATATTGCTATTGTGTATTTTAACAATTACATTTGAAGTTCATGAACAAGTTAAATAAGATTTTGTTTAAATTGGTATGATTATTAATTATATACACAACAATTGAACTAATAAATAACACTGGTATTATGTACTTGTGTAGGCAAAACAAGAACACAATGTCGGGTCGGGAGAGTGATGCTGAATGCCAGGTGGAGTTTAGGGGTTTTGAAGGGGATGTAAACAAACAAGCTAGGATGGATTATTTGAACAGTGATAAAGTAAATAGATTAACGCTTGATGACCTCACAGGAGATAGTAATGATGAGGGTAGTGCTTCAGTGGTAGTAGGCCAAGGTGGCTTAGTTGAGATGACTAGTCAACTGCCAGTGGGAAATGAAATTTTGCTTGCCAAACCTGGAACAAGCCGAGTAGTAGAGTTAGGTAATCAAAGTTTAGAAATGGAAGTAAGCCTAGTTATTGATAACAACAACAGTGATGGTCAACTTCTAGTGGAAGACCATATTTTGCCCGCAGGAGTTTGTACTGATCTGAATGTGGAAACTAATCAAATTAATGGTAATGAGAAAGCAGGCCTAGAGTTGGAAGGTGCGATTGTTGTCGAAATTAATCGCCGACCAAGTGGGTTTGAATTGGATGGGAAATTGGTGGGAGAAAGGCGTGAGATAGAAGTAGGCCCAATTTTACTAAGTGTCCCCTCTGAATCCTTACAACCAAACAATCCTGAGATGCAACGGCTGTGCGCAATGATGTTATCTGAGTTTAAGGCAGATTTTAAGGAAATTCACTCAAAATTTGAGAAAGCCGATTTGAACTTAAACTCTAAATTTATGGAGGTTAAGGAAGAGGTTAGGGAAGTCAACTACAGGCTGGAAAAAATTGATTTAGCTTTGAATAAGAGAATTGATCAAGTTAGCACTGAGATAGTGACCCAAGGCCAACACCACAAAACTTTGATACTCGAGAGTAGTCAGAAACTAAAAGGGGAGTTAGATCAAATAAATCAAAGCTTAATTTCAAGGATTGAAGCAGGGCAGATATCAGTAGAAAAGAGAATACAAGAAAGCATTCAGGCATGTGAGAAGAGATTCAGTTACGTACAAGTGGAGGTTGATCAGTTAGGACGAGCCAAGGAGAACATCACAACACAACTGACTAAAGTAGATGAGAGGCTGGTGGTGTCCGAGGTTAGGCAAGGTCAATTAGAAAAGGAGCAGGAACTGCTAAGAAATACCCAATTTGAGATCCTGAAAGAAGTAAATACTCATAAGGAGCAGGTTAAAAAATTAAATCAGGAGACTAAAAAAAATATTGGAGTAATAGAAAACAAAGTAATAGAAATAGACTGGCAGATCACTCAAGTGACGACGAATGCAGAGGCAGCTAAGCAGAATTTTGAAAAGGAAATTGATGGCGTCAAATTAGCCATAGAAGCGCAAAAAGATATCAGTCAGGATTTAATTACGTCTCAGATTAGTACAGTCAGAAAGGAATGTAGACTGAATGTAGGTCATGGCGTAGGCCTAAAAGACAAATATGAGGAGACTGTAACGCAGTTAAGCAATCGAATTGAGGAATTAACTGTAAGAATGAGACAGGCTGAGGTTGCAGGTAGTCGTAATTTAAGTGGGACTGAAGGTCCGGAATCGATACCAAGAAGTTTGAGTGAGGTAACCATGTCTCTGATCCCCAAATACAATGGGAAAATGGGGAGCATCTCTGCAGCCCAGTACATAAAAAGAATAGATAGAGCACTAAAGGGTGGGCATCTCTTGGAACAACAAAAAATCGAAGTGCTGATGGTAAATTTGGAAGGTGAAGCCAGGGCCTGGGCAAGTAGTTTGGAAGGAGAGTGGGAGACGTATGAAATGGCAAAGGAGGTGTTCTTAAAAAAGTATTGGTCTCAGGAGACGCAGGACGACTTCCTCCAGTACATTTTTAACGGAAAATACCATCCCAAGTTAGGCTCGATGGGTGAATATTTCCGCCAGCTGGTGACTCAAACTGAGTATCTAGAATATCCTATGGGAGAGCATAGGTTGATGGGACACCTATCTCGCCATTTCCATCCAAATGTGCAAGATGCCTTGATGATTGCGAATAAGGGAAGTTTGAAGGGCATGGAGGAAGTGCTAGTAGGGTTCGACAATAGGTGGGAAAGAGATAGGGAGGTAGAACAGCGTAGTATGCAAAGAAGAGAGAGTGTTGACAGATCTCGACAAGGAGCACTTCCACCACACCATGTGAGAGGGGAGGTTCAGAACAGGAACAACGGAAACCAACCATCCTCTTATAATCCAGAACCAGGAAGATTCAATCATTCACAGCAACAGTGGCAGAGGGACAGAGAGTATAGGTCTAGGAATCAACATAACCCTTCTAGGACAAATAACCAAGGACATAGAAATGAGAATTGGTCAAACCAAAGAAATGACAACCCTAATCTAGCACAAACTCACTGGGTGAGAGCGCAAAATCTGCAACCTGAGACAGGAAACCGTATGCATTTGGATGCAGGTGTTAGAGAGTCGGAAAACTTCTAGGCCAACTATGCAATGGTCCGGGCATGGGAGGTAGTATGAACAAGAGACGGACTATGGAGCAGTTAACCCATTTAGAGTATATAAACCAATATGTAATATTACAAGGCAGTCCCAAGGAAGATTTGTTACACGAGGGAAATAATAAATTTGAGCTCAGTAAAGTTATATCGCCAGAGATACAGGGGAAAGTAGGCAATTTTGTAGTAAAGTTATTAATAGATACTGGCTCGGAAATAACTGCATTATCTCAAGAGTATTACGAGCAAATAAAAGAAAATAATCCGGAGATGAAAATTCCTGTATTGCCTGTGAGTAATATCGTGTTAGTGGGGGCCACTGGTGTGAAGAATAAAAAATCAAAAACTCAAGTGTTACTTGATGTGGAATTGAAAAACGAAACTATGACTATTATTTTCCTTATTGTGGAAGGGTTAAATGTTCCAGCCATCTTAGGATCAGATTGGATGACAGGGTTTAGTGTGAAGATAGATTACCCTAAAAGACAGGTAGTGATTGATAGGCAGAAAATGAACATAGTTGTCCCTTTTGTGGAGAGATTAGAATACAAGGTGATGAAGCTGCAAATAGAAAGAGAAAAGGAGGTAGCCATTGAAGTGGAGGAGGAAGTAGAAGTGAGACAGGTGTCTTTTAGCGAACCTAGCATACCTTGGGAAAGGATTGAAGAAAAGATTCACATGGCAGTGATTAAAGAAGGACAGCGGGAGAAATTATTAGAAATCATGTGGGAGAATCAGCTGATATTTTCTGAGAAACCAGGACTGAATAAGTTTTACCAATGTGAACTACAGGTGTCTGACCATACTGCATATAACGGTAAGACGTATCCTGTGCCGTTTAGTCAGAGACAGGCAGTTGAGGAAACCCTAAAACACATGTGTCAATGGGACATCATAGAGAGATGTAGTTCGGACATCATTAATCCGTTGGTGGTGGTCCAGAAGAAGAATGGAAGTGTTAGACTGTGTTTGGATGCACGTAGAATAAATAAAATTATCATTAATGACAATGAGTCCCCAGAGCCAGCCAATGAACTCATTAGGAAATTTGAAGGATGTGAATACTTGTCGTCTCTCGATTTAGTAAGTTCTTTCTGGCAAATAGGTTTACAAAAAGAATCTAGAAAATACACCTCCTTTATGTACAATGGCAGGACTTTTTGCTTCAAGAGAATGCCCTTTGGGTTGTGTGTGTCAACAAGCAAGTTTATCAGGGGTTTAGAGCGAGTTTTAGGTCCAGAAGTACTTGAGTTTGTAACACTGTACGTAGACGACATTGTTATTGCATCCAAGACATTTGACGAGCATGTGGAACAAATAGGTCTGGTGTTGAAGAAACTAAGAGAAGGTGGCATGACCGTGAACTTGGAAAAATCAGCGTTTTTATGTAAGGAGATAAATTTCTTAGGCCACATCATCTCACCGGATGGTATTTCAGCAGAGAGCAGCAAAACGAAAGCAATTAGAGAGTTTCCCACTCCCAAAAATAAGAAACAGCTCCAGACTTTCTTAGGTCTTATACACTATTACAGGAAGTTTATTGAGCATCACTCTGAGATGGTATTGCCGTTGCTGAAGTTGACAAAAAAGGAAGAGCGTTGGAAATGGGGAAATGAGGAAGAGGCAGCTATGGAGAAAATTAAGGAGAGTTTTATCAACACTGTGATGTTGAAACATCCTAACCTGGAACAAAGAATGAATCTTTGTTGTGATGCCTCGGGACAAGCCATAGGTGTAGAGTTGTTTCAAATGGATGAAGAAGGACAAAGAAGACCAATTGCTTTTGCGAGTCGTGTACTGCATGGTCCAGAGTTGAACTATACCGTCACGGAAAAGGAGCTGTTGGCTATTGTATTTGGTTGCCAACAGTTCAGAATTTACATATATGGAAGACCAATGACACTCTATACAGATCACAAGGCCTTGACGTTTCTCAACAATTGTAAACTTTTACATGGGAGGTTAACAAGGTGGATCCTGCTGCTCCAGGAGTATGATCTAGAAATCAAATACGTCCCAGGAAAGGAGCAGGTTGTTGCTGACACGTTATCACGCTATCCACCAGAAGGAGCTGTCGAGAAAGCAGTGGAGACAGAGTTTCGCATCATGGTGAATAGGAGGGACAAGAATAGTGAGATTGACAGAAAAATACAGCATGAACTGCCAACTCTCCAAAAACAAGACCCAAAGCTAGCCAAAGTATTTGAGGAATTAGAACAGACAGAACCTAAGGAGAGTATTGTAACACACTATATTGTTCATAATGGTCTTTTATTTAGAAATAAAACCAACATTCCTGGGTTATGGACCATTTGTATTCCCGCTGGGATGGTAGTACTTGTTATTGATAGCTGTCATGAGGAGAATGGGCATGTAGGAGTAAAAAAGTGCTATATGATACTAAGAGAATCTTGTAATTTCCCGAAAATGCACAAAATGATAGCCAAGGTCCTACGCGGGTGTGACATCTGCCAAAAAACCAAGGTAAACAACATTAAGTATGAAGGGTTGATGAAAAATGTCATCACAGAAAAACCTCTGCAACTGGTATTTGTGGATTTGTATGGGCCCTTACCATCAAGCATTCGAGGAGTTCAGTACATTTTTGCGATCCTTGATGTCTGCACTAAATATGTGAAACTCTATGCCATAAGGAGGGCAACAGCTGTAGCGGTGACGAATAAGGTAGTAAGCCACTATGCACAGGAGGTTGGGACTCCCAATACTATTGTATCGGATCATGGGACACAGTTTACAAGCAAGAAATGGCGTGAAACGCTTGGGAACTTTGGTATTACTGTGCGATATACTTCGGTCTATCACCCCCAAAGTAATGGAGTCGAAAGAGTAAACAGAGAGATTGGAAGATTCTTGAGACTGTTCTGCCACCATAAACATGCCTCATGGGGAACATATGTTGCTAGGATTGAGATGTGTCTGAACTCAACCACACACGAGAGTACAGGCTTTACTCCAGTAGAGTTGATGAAGGGTGTTCGACCTACTAGGAAATTAGAAGGGTTATTTGACTTTCCACCAAGGATAGAGAAGGGGAGAGAAGAGAAGTTACACCTAGCTTTGGAAAGATTGAAGGAAACTGCCCAAAGGAGGAAGCAGTCTCATGATAAGAGAGTAAGAAAACCCTATAGTTATGAGACGGATCAGCTGGTGTTGGTTAAGAACCACCAATTATCTTCCGCTTTGAATAAGGAGATCAAGAAGTTTTTCTTACTCTATGAAGGTCCTTATCAGGTGGTGAAAGAGATCAGTCAAAATGTCTACCTTGTGCAAGACTCTGAAACTAAGGAAATTATAGGAACATTCAACGTAGCTGAACTTAAACCTTACCACAAGAAGAAATCGATGTAGAACAGTATTGGGAGGTTGTATGTTTTCACATTGTCTGAGCAGTCTGAGAGAAGAGCTATGTGAATATTTGATTTATGTTGGGAGTTCAATTTAGGTGGAGGAAAGGGGTGTAAGCCCAGTTGAGGGGATGCTGGAAGACTATAAAGAAGTCTCACCACTGTTGACGGGAGACGCAGTTTTCACACTGTTGTTGAGGATATGAGGAAGATGTTTGTGTGGAGGTGGGTTTTGGTGGCTGTGGATATGATGTTTATGTCCTGAGGGACAATGCTTCTACGATGATATACTACTTATAATCTACATAATTCTATGATACTTCTATGATACTATAGTAATTCAATACTTCATTAAACCCCTACATGTATACGATGACATGATACTTAATACAAAAAATGCGTCGAAGAGAGCCTGATGTTGGATCTCAATTTGGTGTAGAGTGCATTGTTCTAGGGTGATATAGTACTTGACACTGTGGGATAGTTGTGAACCAGGTGGTTCTTTGTTGTTCGTTTAATGTTTTGATGTCTGATGAGATGAGTAGTTTGGAGCTGTGTGGATGGAGAGAGAGTTGAAGTGTCAAAACCCATAAGTGAGATGGAGTTCTGATGTGGCTATGATAATATATTATTAGAACTCAGAAGCTCAATTTTCAGTCATGAAGCCAGTGCCCACGATACCATCACCCTGATATATATCGCTGCGACATGAGATTGGAGGTTTGGATTTGATGAACTGTGACGATGACATAGAAGCTCTACCTGCTGCGAGGTCTCAGCGGAGATCAGTTTCTGCGTTTCAGTCTTAGAATAAGAATAGGCTAGGAAATAGTGCTGCTGGTAGGTAGTTGGTACTAAGGAGTCTCTGTGGATTCATCAAGCAGATTTGGCGAGGGGTGATTTTAATTATGATTCAGACTACACTTTGTAGGTTGTATAGCCATGGACGCATTGCAATATATAAGAACAGGTGGTGGACAGCCACGCTCTCCTGGCAAGTATATTAGATTGGAAATTTGAGGTTTGTAAATTTAGTGTTTTTTTATGTATACATAGATATGGTAGAAGAAAAGTGTATAATTAGGAGTGTTCATAAATCCAATGTTATTGATATTGTAAAGTTTTCATTATATATACAAGTACAATGATTAATTATGTTATAAAGTTTGTGTTGTAGAGATGACAAGTTTTAGTATTGATTGTCTATTCTGTATTTTAACTCTACTCTTATGATAAGTGTAAACAGACAAGGGAAACAGACAGTATTCCACCCTTGGACTCGTATATACAACATTGCAACGTTTTTCTTTGTAAAAAAAAACTCTTCTTCTTTAGGTAATAAACTATAGGTTCAAAAGGTTATATAGCAATGTAGGGAACTTTCTTAGATAATGCAAATAATTCACATGGATAAGTGATTGCCATTATTGAGTATTACATTTATAGGCTAATTGTTTTCAGTGTTTAAATCATGAGGCTCTTTTATTAAGTAATTTAAGTAATTTTCAGGTTAGATATGTTCACTCGCTTGGCCAGAGAGGTTATCTGAGGTCGGACGTTGCTGCGCATGTCCTTCCCACAGATAAGGGAGGTAACTGTAATGTATACTTTTGTAAATCCTTAGATAATGGTTATTCTCCCTCTCTCAATTAATAAATATGCTTCACATATTTATTAGTTTATCTTTGATATGTTTAATTCACTGTGTTGTAAATTTGAATCGAGTGGAGGTCTTCAATCTCCGCTAGAATATTGTTTTCTCTGTGGTGCATGTGCATTCTTTGTTCGTGTTTTTTTGTATTGTTTTGTTTTGTTTACGCGTCCCTGACGCCAATCCAGTCTGGTCTCGAGAGATATTCGGTCACCATGTTTCTTTGTTCTCTTTTCGGAGTTTTAATATGAACAGAACATTACGATTATGGGGAAATTATTATTTAATAAAAATACTTTGATGACCATGTTTATTTTTCTTTTTTCGGAGTTCGACGACTATGAACAAAACATTACAAACTTAATCATTGATCATAATCAATCGGGAGAAAAATTATTAATTTAACAATGTGGTTTTAATCACAACCTTCTATTTTTGTAATTGTAATTTATTCCTCATACACACCTTTTTGATGTTAAGCAGTATGGGGCTATTTATTTAAAAAAAATGTCTTTCTGATGTGGTGGCTATGCCTATATGTGAAATACTTTTTTTAACTATTAATATCACATTTTAATTATCAAGGTAATGTCTTATTTTAGGCTGATGTATATAGATCTACTATTGTAAACTAATGCTAGCTCTGCTGTTGAGTGGTCCAGATTTGTCCTATACTCGAGGTTGCTCAGTCTTCTTTTGACCATTACTTCCAATGATAAAATAAGTAACTAATAAAAGAGATCGAATAATAACTATACCTATAATTATTTAATGAGTATGTTTCAAAGTCTCATATATGTGTGTAAACACTTTTTCCTGGACAGGGATGTGATCAAAAGTTTAGCACACCACTTCTCTATCAACTGAGCTATTTGGGTTATCTATGGCCGTATCCGAATAGTCAAGTACACTTGACTTGACGCAGACTTCATGCAGACTCGATAAAATTACACTTTACACCCACTTGAGATCGAAAACTGCAACAGACTTTTCGAACGGCAATTACCCTTTACACGCCCTTGAGTCTGCAGTGCTGCTTCCTACCCATGATCTTAGAAACTATTTTAAACACCATCTATAATCAGGGAATAAAAACGAATACAACGTTTTAATATCCAAACCCACTTCTTTTCACTAGACATTTCCAACACAACACAAAAAACACTACAACATGAGCAGTACCGGTATAGTTAAAATACTTTATCATAGATAGCAGATTACACATCACAGATCACATTACTCTAGCAGACGAAAAATTAAACAGTTGCCAGTCAAACTCCGCATCGACGGCGTGTGAAGGGTAACTTGCCGTCACACTTGGTCTCAAGGGCTTGTGCAGGGTGCAGCGGCTCACTTCGTGACTATTCGGACGGTTGTTCACTCGATCACGTGATTGCCAATGCAATTATCGAGTGAGCGTCAAGGGTCGACGGCGCGTGAAGTAGACTATTCGGATACAGCCTATATATCTGTCCAGATTTTAATACCTGTTCAGAATACATTTATTATATATATGAGAGAGAGAGAGAGAGTTACTTTTAAAATGAGGGGACCTGGCGGTCTAGGGGTAAGGTGTTAAACTTCTGACCTTGGCCCCAGCACAGATTTATCTGATTAACAAACCTTAATTCATCTCTGGCAAAGTGTGTGCTTTCACGTTTTGTGAATATATAGAATGCCAGGCCCCCACCGTGGTTCAGAATCCAAGTTAAATTGTAGGTCCCCTCTGCTTTCCACCATCTTCATTCTCATGTACCATATGTACCATTCTATCATCTGAGGATAGTGGAACTCACCTTAATGGTGTCACCATCTCAAAAATGAATTCCTCCATACGTCAGGAGAGCAGAGGTAAGATAAGATCAAATGGCCAAGATCTAGAGCATTATCCCTATCCTCCACTTTTAAATTGTGTTTTATATATATATATATATATATATATAAAGTGTTAGGGTTAGGTAAGGTAGTTTTAGACTTGTAGAGAAAGTGCACACCCATTGCACCTGGCCTGAATTCCAACCCAGGCCTCCATATTAACAGCGACCAAGGGCTACACAAGTTTAACATCTTTTTTAACTGTGCATCCACCAGTGTGGGGATTTAGCTTAGTAAAGCTTGTTTCTTTGTTTCCTCCTTAGGTATGGCATATGCGTTACTGGGTGGTGTTCCCCCAATAGTTGGCATTTACATGGCTTTCTTCCCAGTTCTGATGTATTTCTTCATGGGAACATCTAGACACATCTCAATGGGTAAGTCCTAACATGGTTTAATGGCATTGCGTATTTATTACATGCTATTTTTAATACCATAAACCTACTGCTCATATTTAAATTACACATTGTATTTTGATAGTAACATATACTTTAATATCAGGAATGATACATCTTCATCAAGCATTCTACATTTTACGATGTTGCCAAATCCACTCTTGTCACATTTATGAGTATTCAATACTGTGTAATAAATAATCAAACCATCTCTTACAAGCGTGGAGGACAAAGAGTGATCTGTAGCTAGCTTAACTTATTAACAAACTAGCTGGTGTACCTGTTCTTAGCACGGGGAATCTATAATGTAGCTTTGTTATGTATTTTAAGAATATAAAGCTAACCACAGGGTATAGTAACCATATCTTAAATTATGTTTAAATATTAACCCTTTATTGGTTTAAACAAAACCCGAAAGTAGGCTCAATAATACACATTGTCAAAATAGAGATATATTCTGACCATTTTATATACTATTAAACTTTTTTTACTATTTTTTCTCTTTTTATCCTCCTTTCCAGTGGCGGCTCGTGTATAGGCACTGCGGAACTGCAGCACCCCTATTTCCACTTGATATCATCGATAACATTTAATATAATGAGTCCTTTTTTCTTTAATTCTTTCTTTATTTTTGTAGTACAATATATATTCCTTAAGTTTAATGTCAGTACTTCAGTAGCCATCCCCCAGTTTATGAAAAAGATACAAAAATCTTTGTATGGAACTGTGCGCTTCACAGTGTCAGTGATGTGGTGTTTGTTATGCACATGCGCACATAGGAGGGGGAGGGGAGGAAGGCGGGACTGCCAGGTAGAGAGAGCACTGTTGCTCTCGCAGTGCTGGCTCTGGTGTGATGGTGGAAGGAAGTATTTTTTTACTCAGCGTGTGTTGTGCTTAAAAACCATGTACCATATTCTTGAATGAGATAAAGTGTAGAAGAGTGTAGAATTAGATTATTATTCTGCTTCCAGCTATTCTATTTGATTCATTTTTTTATCGGTTCTTTAATTTAACAGAAAACTTTAACCATGGCCTTGCATCCCCAAGAAATAAATCCTGTGACTGTAAGTGAACTTCAACAGCTTAAGTTTTCACAGCTATCTCTCCATGAGAAAGTTACAGTTAAGAAAAGAGGTCGTTCAACACCTGATATTCTAATATCTCAGCCGGGCAAAAGTAACAACAAGAAATATATTCGTAGCTTTAATTCTGAATGGTACCAACGGAAAAGTTGGCTTTGTAGCTGTGAAGTAAAAAATGCACTGTTTTGCTTCCCGTGTTTGCTGTTTGGAGGTGATGTACCGTGGACAAAAGATGGTTTTAGAGATATAAACAAAATTAAAGAAAAAACTGAAACGCATGAGAAGTCAAAGAAGCACGTTGATAATGTTGTTTCACTGTCACTTTTAGGAACCGTAAGTATTAAGGAGAAACTTAGTGAGGCATACAGACTTTCAATCAATGAGCATAATATAAAAGTTAAAAAGAACCGTGAAATTTTGTCCAAAATAATAGACTGCATTTACTTTTGTGGAAACTTTGAAACTCCCTTACGTGGACATGATGAAAAAGACGACTCAGTAAATACAGGGGTATTTAGAGGATTAGTAAATTTTGCATCTAAATTAGATTCAGATTTTAAGAATTACTTAGAAACCAGTGCAGTCTTCAAAGGTGTTTCTAAGACCATTCAGAATGAGATACTTGACTGCCTGCTACAAATATACCATGAGGAGATAAGGACGGAAATTAGAAAAGCTTCCTTTGTAGCTGTCATGGCTGATGACACAACAGATGTTTCGGAACACACTCAAATGGTCCTTTTTATACGGTATGTATTGAATGGAGAAATATTTGAGCATTTTTGGGGATTCTTTATTCCAGAAAATCAAACTGCAGATGGCATATCAAAACGAATTTTAGAACAATTGAACATAGACCTTCAAGGAAATGGACAAAAACTGATAGCTCAGACATTTGATGGTGCAAATGTCATGAAAGGCAAAAAAGCAGGAGTTCAAGCAAAAATAAAATCAGTTTATAGTAATGCACATTTCATTCACTGTTATGCACATCAACTTAATTTAATAATGAGAACTGCAGCAAGTATTACACGAAACGCAAGAATTTTTTTCTCTAACATTCTGGCTATTCCAACATTCTTCTCAAGATCACCACAACGTGTGTCCATTGTTAAGAAACATATGGACGTCAGCATTCCATTACAAGGTGGAATTTCAACATACGGACCATAAGCAGAGTTATTGAATATTTGCAACCTTTAAAAAACTGCCTGACTGAAATTCAGTCAACATCAAATGCAGATCAAACCATTGCAGAAGCAACAGGAATTTTAAAATACCTGAATGATGATAATTTCAAGTTTTGGTTATAGCTTTTTCATCAGATTATGCCTCATGTTGAAATAATATACAATCTCAAGAAATTAGTGTGTTTAAAGTTAATGAATATATAACAAATTTCAAAACTGTTATTTAATAATTGAAAAAAACTCAAAGTACTGTGAGAATCCTTCAAAGACACTCATGGCAGAAGCTAAGGAAGTGTGTGACTATATATGTGTTGATATAATGGACAGATATTCTTCCACTAAACACTTAGTAGCTGCTAAATTGTTCAACAAGAATTGCTTCACTAGATTTAAGAATGAACATCCCACAAAAGAGATAGTACTGACCACTGAAGCTTATCCCATGATTGACAAAGAAAAGCTTGAAACTGAACTAAAAGTATTCTATTGTAGGACTGATATTCATGAATATTGCAAATCAATTGAGCTGCTGAAATTTATCTTGGAAAATAATATAGATGATGTTTTTAGTGAAATTACGAAACTGATAAAACTCCTCTTGACAATTCCCATGACTACATCAGAGGCAGAGCGCTGCTTTTCAACATTCAAAAGAATAAAAACTTTTTTAAGAAGCACTATGAATTCGGAAAGACTAAATGCGCTTGCAATGCTTTCAATGGAGAGAAAATTCATCAATTGTCATCCAGAGATCAAGGAGAAAATTATTGAACTTTTTGCACAAATTAAAACAAGAAGAATGGATTTCATTTTTAAATGAATAGATCAAGCTTGAACTGTAACAATTTAAGTTAAAGTAAGAAAAAAAGATTTTTTTTTGTTAAGATTTTGTCAAGTTCCTAAATGAATAAATTTTCTTTTTATACATGTTTTTTTTTTCTTTTTACACAATTTTAAAACAAAGGCTAAAAATTTCTGGAGCAGCACCACCACTTATTTTAGCTACGAGCCGCCCCTGCTCCTTACCCCTTTTGGACATTTTTACCACTTTTTAATTTTTTTACCATTTTTATTTATTTTATCCTTTTTAACCTATACACCCCTTTTATTTGATGTACTTTTTACTCTTTTCATCATTAATACCTCTTTGCCCTTTTTACCATTTTTGCTATATTGTGCCCCTTTTGCCTTTTTTACATTTTGGTCAGTTTTGGACTTTTTGCCCTTTTGGTCCTGTTGCCCTTTGTGATTAGATTTACTTTCTACGATTTTTTTACCATTTTTGGCCTTTTTGCCCTTTATTGCACTTTGTTGCACTTTTTACACCTTTTTACATTAGCTAGGCCCTGAAGAAATATTTTAGGGTAGAAAGAGTAAAAGTTTAAAAAGGTGTGAAAAATGCAAAATAGGGCATACAGGATAGACAAAGCAAAAATTAGAAATCTAATCAAGTTTTTTTTAAAAAGGTAAAAAGTTTAAAAAGTGTAAAATAGATTAAGATGGTAAAAATGGTAAACAAGGTAAATATAATCGAAATTTTAAAATATAATCTTTTTATGTGTAGCCCCTTAAACTTCCTGCAAAGTTTTTCTATTAATTTTTTTAAGTTTCGAAGCCCCCTCCACCATTTCACCAACTCCACCTTTAAAATATCAAATTTTAAGACCTGATTGATTATTTATCTGACTGCCACAGGGCCGTCTTAAGGGGGTGGCCTAAGAATCCCTGGCGCTCGCTCTAAAGGGGACCTCTTAAAAGAGAGAAAAAATTAAACAGAAACTCAAAAACAATAAATATTTAAGAACTAGGCTATTGGACACTAGAAAATAAACATTTTTAGGTTCAGAGATATATCGGGTGGTAATATAAAAATATAATTAGAAATATTCTGAGGTAAAGGATTGCTTTAGATGGATGTGAATAATATGAGAGGGGGCATCGACACTTCAAATACTGTAATGTTGCAGCAGAACGGATGTATTGAGAGACAAGACCGCCAGCAGCAGGAAGGGTGGAATGAGAGATAAGACCACCAAGTTACAGTCTGCATTTTTGACCTCCCATCTTACCTGCTGACTTAGTGTTTACACACCCATTAAAATTGCTTCAGGATATCTAGGGCAGTGGGGCTGACAGAACGAATCGGCCATTTAGTAAAGTTGTCAGAGGATGACGTGATATCAGTGCGGAAGTGCATGTACCAGATCTGAAAATAAAGCTACATTAAAAATAATTTGTTCTGTTTTAACCATACATGTAATTAAATATTTTTCTTGAGATATTACATCGTGACTGTGATTAGTATTCAAGCTATAATAATGAAGCATATTTTTGAGAGTGGGGGTAGTAAAAGGAAAAAGGCTAAGGCTTTTCAGAAACAATCTGCCCTGTTCCCAAAATTGACTAATTATTTTGCGAAACAAGAAAGTGGTATGAGTGCATGTGAAAGTGTAATTGTTATTAATGCTACTGTTTGTGCTGAAAATATAGAAAAGAGTCACAGTGAAGAAATACACACTTATATAGAAGCTAACAAATCTCTTGATGAAGCAAATTCACAAACTACCGAATTTGAAGTACCTTTGGATTCGCCACTTCCTTCCAATGATCAAATTCTAATAATAGGAAAAAAAACCCGGAAATACCAGTCTCTGAGGAACCAAATAATACTTTTTCCAATGATCAGGATCGAGAATATTGGATCCTTAAAGGTCCCTAAACTTATCAAAAAGAAGATTCAAATTTTAGAAACTCCATGCATTCCTAAAAAGAGAAAAACCAAAGAACAAACAATGAGGCAAGTGCAGTGGACATTTCTTAATTCAGAAATATGTTTCCAATATATTTTTATCAATGATGGTAACAAATTGTACTAGAGAGTGTTCGTTTTCAAGATTGAAAAGAATTCTCAATTAATTACGAAGTACGGTGCTTCAGAAGAGGTTGAATTTTTTTATCTTTAATGAACATGGAATTTGAATTATTGAACCACATTGACTTCTCTGAATGAATAAAGAATTTCGCTTCTATGAAGGCAAAGAAACAAAATCTTGTGATGGGTTGACACACTGCTATAAATTCGTGAGTATACTTGATAATTTTCTTTACAAAGAATTTTAATTTCTCAGTGATAGGTGCATTTTACTACTGGGAAAACATTTTATGTCTTTGTCATATTGCACTAAACAGAATGTTACTCTTTTTGGTACACACAACAATAACAACAACAACAACAACAACAAATAAAAATGCAGGGAAATGAATAAAAATTAATATTATCATTGTTTCTAGGTTTTACAGTGTAGAAAATTAAAATTATACTCACCTAAATCACAAAAGAGCGTAAATATTTAAGGGAATGGAAATGTCCTAACATGACACCAAAAATATTTTAGTATTAAAAATATCACAGGGTGGCCCATAAGTAGTAAACCATACTTTGACGTGCTGTAACTTCCAGCATAGTCAGCATGAAAAGAAAACAGATGGGCTATTTTGTAACACAAACACTCTTTAATATCGGTTTTCCATTATGTGATCGACGTGCATGCCATCAGCATCAATACAGGCCTGTAATTTCAAAAACACATTTTCACACGATTTTGCACACAGTTAATTAGGAACAGCAGCAAATTCCTCAGTAATCGAATCCTTTAGGTCCTGTAGGGTCTTGATGTTGGGGGGATAAAAATATCCCTTAAATACCCCCACAGAAAAAAGTCTGGTGGGGTGAGGTCAGGAGAGCTGGCCGGCCATTGAATTGGCCCATGACGCCTGGTCCAATCATTTTCATACTGTTCTGGCATAATGAGGGGGAGCTCCATCCTGCTGCCACCACAACTGATCAAAGTGGTCTCTCTGTTGGAGTAAAGGGTAAACAGTGTACCTAATGAGCTTCAGGTGATTCTCACCATCGACGCCATCTTCAAAGAAGAAAGGGCCAATGGCACCTTGGTACGTAACACCTCCCCAGACCATGACTCCTGGACTTTTATCATCGTAATCAACTACCACAATTGGATTCGACTCACGCCAGTAAACACAATTATGTCTGTTTACACTACAGGACAAGTGAAATTTGGCTTCATCAGTTCACACAACACACTGTTCCAACTGTGGGTCCTCTTCCAACTTGGTGAGCCACTCTTCAGCAAACTGCAAGCAGCGATCAGAATCATCTTCATTCAAACTGTTGATGAGTCTCGGACGATATGGTTTCAATTTCATATCTTTGAGCATTCACTGTAATGATGTTCTGGGAATTGCCAGTGTTGCAGACAGACGGCGTGTTGATTTGGATTTGTGGGGTGACGACGCTAACACCTGTTGCAGCTGCCCCTTCTTCTCGGCCGTGTTGACAGTTTTTGGTCTCCGTGCATGCGGCATATCCAGTATGGTGCCAGTTGCATTGAAGTGTTTGTTTAAACATGCAATGGTCTTCGTCTTTGGTGAATCCGGTCCATACGCAAGACGCATAAGGTGATGAACTTCCTGCACGTTGTCGGTTGCGGAGTACAGGCGTACGCACCGAATTCGTTGCTTCAGAGGAATCCTACTAGTCGCTATTTCAGAAGTTCAATATGTAATAAAAAAAACTTTAAAACATTCTTAAATAAGCCATCTGTTTTCTTTTCATGCTGACTCTGCTGGAAGTTATGGCACGTCAAAGTATAGGCTACTACTTTTGGGCCACCCTGTATATGTTTATTTTTATAAATTATTCCAACCTAATAAAACCTAACCTTCTACATGACAACAAAATGTTCTTCCTAAAATATGTTGTTCTGACCGAGCTATATCCTGAGATTTAGATGTGCACATCATTAATTTTACATACTATATAAGAAACAATAAACAAATTACTATTATTATTTTTTTAGCACTGTGCCCTGTTCAGATTATACGCCTATGTACTAATTATGCTAATCTTAAACCTAGGGGAGACACAACATCCAGCCCCTGGCTGTGAAAGGGTAAACCAAAGTTTTACCAATGATACATTTTTTGGCCATGCCAGGAATCGAACCCGGGACCCTTAGCTCCTTAGGAAGACCGCTACCGACTGAGCTAAGGCGTCGGACTACTATTAATTAATTCACTCCATGCTTATTGTGTGTATTAAAAATTAAAACAATTTTTTTATAATAATAGAAAATGAAGATTATAGTTTTCACAGTAATACGATGCACACATCTCCAAGTAGTTATTTATAGTCTCCACCTCTAAATAGCTATTGTAACAACTTTAACATTTTAATTCAATGCAAAAATGTTCTAAAGAAGATGAGCTATACAAATGGGGATGTGAAGAGGGTGCTCAAAAAATTTAGGGCCCATGGGCTCCAACTGCCTTAAGACGGCCCTGGCTTGCCAAATTTAAATTATCTACCTTCCTCAGAAAGATTTTTCTCTATTTAGACCCTCCAATACCCGCAAATTCCTAGACAAGATAATATGCCCCCCTCCATTTTTCCATAGTCCCATTTTAAAATTTGAAATTATCAGAATATATTGGTTTTTTGGGGTGGACCCTTAAACTTTCTACCAAGTTTAAGTTTTTTTTTCTTTTAGTTTTGAAAGTTTTGAACCCACATTTCACCAACTCCAACTTTAAAATCTAAAATTTTAAGGCCTGTTTTATTATTTGCCTGCCTACCAAATTTCAATTATCTCCCTTTATTAGAAGGCTTTATCTATATTTTTACTCCCCAATACACCCAAATTCACAGTGCCTCAATTTGAAATTTCTCATTTGAGTCTTTTCTGGTTAGATGAGACAACCCCTCTACCATCCTACCAAGTTTCTTGCCAAATTTAAGTTTTATACCCCATTTGTAAGTTTTTTCTATTAGTTTTGAAAGTTTTGAGTCCCCTCCTCCCCCAATTAACAAACTCCAATATTGATATCTCAAGTTTTAAAACCTGTTTAATTATTTGGAGTGGTACCTCAATCTGCCTGCCATATATCTTTTATTTACCTTCCCTAATATGCTTTTTCTATTTTTAAACCCACCAAGACCCCCAAATTCCCGGTGCCCCTTTTTAAAATTTCACATTTTGAGACTTTAATGAGGCAATCGCTCTACCATCCTTCCAAATTTCAGTTGTCCAGCCCATCTAGGAGTGTCTTAATCTTTTTCTGGACATACACACACGCACACACACATACTGACTTTCTGCTTCATAGGGTGAAGTCTCCTGTAGTCGGCCACCCTCCAGTGTTCGGCCACATTTGTGTATTTTTTGTGGTATTTCGTTGTAAGATAAACACTATGTCTATTCTGCGATACCCCAGTGCTCGGCCAGTCTTCTGTAGTTGAATCAGTAATGCCAACATTGATTTATATTATAGTTTTAATTGTTTTGTGGTAGTGGTATGGGGTGTCACACTGAGCTGACTGTAAGATGGCGCTGTTAACATTTTTGTGCTAACCACGTGCTCTTCCAATTAAGGTAAGTTACAATGGTAATACTGAATTTTTTCTTAAACTAGTCTGTGCATTTGATGTAGAATGAGTCAAACTACCATATTAGAGCATAAAAATGAAATTTGTTCTCAAAGAGTAAGAAAATTTAAGGTGGCCGACCACTGGGTACAAATTAAGCGTTTATTCTAGTATTCGGCCAAGGTGGCCGACCAATGATTACTGAGAGAAAACGTTATTTTCTGTTAAAATTATGCTCGTATGTTACTTTTTGATGTTATTTTTACTAAACCGTTTTATTAGTACCGAATACCCAGTAGTCGGCCACAAAAAATGGAAGTGGCCGACTACGGGTGATCACTACTGATTATTAATTTCCTGTGTTCGGCCATTCAGTTTGGATGTTAATAATCTGCTGTCGTTTGTTTTTGTAATAATTTATACCCAGTATTTTAACAGAATTCTAAGATTATTCAATGCACAGGCCATTAAAATTATAGTATATAAAAACATACAAGCACCATAACAGTATACACAGTATAGGATATAAATACTTTTTTTTACATCTAATGAAATTGTTTTCAGGTAAAGCAATTTAAGTTTTGTTATTGTGTCTTCCAATAATTTTATCGCTCAAAGAAAAAAATTATTGATTTCGTCTATTATTTTACTTTTGCATTTAAAATTAATATATGGGCATATATTTTACTTCCGGTTCATTAGTTCTGTACAAATCTCTTTAAACGCAAAATCGTGAAAACGCTTCAAATTTGTACCGTTATAGCCTAAACGTCCTCTCTAGCTTGTTCTATGAAAAAATACGAAATTCAAACGACATACAAAATTCGACTTTTTTAATTAATTCATCATTTCCTCCTCTGAGCCCTTAAAATATCATGCTATTTTGCTTATTAATAAACTATGAGTATCATAACTGGATTTTTTCAGATAAAATAGTCAAAAGCCAATACTACAATTTCAGACCTTCACTTTGGAAGCATCTAAAATGGCTACAGGAAAACAGCCTCAGTACCACAGCTACTCTACCAACGCCATGTCCGAGGCATTGAGGGCTATAAAGGATGACAAAATATCAGTTCGGGAAGCTAGTCGGAGCTTTGGAGTACCCCGAACTTCGATTCAAGACTGTCTTAGTGGAAAAGTTTCCCTGCAGGATGATGATCGCAAAATGGGACCCGACCCAGTATTGTCTAAAGAAGAGGAGCTTAAACTTGTTACATGGCTGGAGGATTTAGCTAAAAGTGATTTTCCACGAAAGCCAGATGATTTACTAAATTCAGTCCAGCAAATTGTGAAGGCGACAAAAAAGAAACACCATTCGTAGATGGTCGTCCTGGCAAGAAATGGTATTGCAGTTTCATGAGACGTCATCCGCAACTTGTGACAAAGACACTCGAAAGTTTAACAAAAGGTAGAGCCAGAATTACTGAAGAACTAATTAGGAAATGGTTCAGAGAGCTGGAAGAATATCTAGATAAAATAGGTGAAAAAGAAATTCTTTCTGATCCAGATCGAATTCTAAACGAAGATGAAACATTGTTCAGCATATGTCCAAAAACTTGCAAAGTAATAGCACCTAAAGGCTGGCGAAATGTTTGATGACATTAAGTTGAGTAATGAAAAGGAAACTATCACAGTTTTATTAGTTTTCACAGCCAGTGGTAAAACATTACACCCTATGGTTGTATTTCCATTCATTAAACCACCGCGTGCGGTTGTAGATAGTATGCCAAATGACTAGTTTTTGGGTAGAAGTGAAAGTGGCTGGATGAGAAGTGAATTATTTTTCGAATACTTAGCAAATGGTTTAAATAGTTGGTTAATTAAAGAAAATATTACAAAACCTGTTTTATTATTCGTCGACGGCCATAAGTCTCATCTTACTGTTGAACTCAGTCAGTTTTGTAGTGAAAACAATATAATTTTGTATGCGTTGCCGCCAAACACAACACATATTCTGCAGCCTTCTGACGTAAGTGTATTTAAACCACTGAAGTCTGGCTGGAAGGAAACTGTCAGAAAATGGCAAAATGAGCCAGATAATGTTAATACTGTTTTGACGAAAGCTACTTTTGCACCTCTTTTACAAAAAGTCCTTGAAGCCCCGTCATTGGAAAGGTATATTCAAAACGGATTTAAAAGATGTGGCTTATTCCCATTCGATAAGAATGCAGTAGATTATTCCAAATGTATACAGAATAGACTTGAGGTGTTTGCAGAAGGAAATAATTTCGATCAGCTGAAAGAAAACTATATTAGTACTTCTGAAAACGTAATACGAATTTTGCAAAAAGACTTAATTGACAAAGGAATTAATGTTGATATTCTGCTTGAAGAACTCAGTAAAGCTAAACAAAAAATCTCAGCAACTCATCGGTCTGATGAATTGAATCCCACTTTCTCCCAAGAAGTATCCAGTGTTGACACAACAATGCATTCCACAAACTATGAACCTTTAATAACAATCCAAGACTCTGAATTGCAAAACAGTGATATTTCCAAAATGGACATCATAATTGATCCATCTTCAGTTGACATATACGAAAGTTACGCGGAATTAAATAGGCCTACTGCAAGTGAGGTAATAAATATAATAGAAGAAGTTGAAGATGCACACGAAAATTATCTGATACAAGAAAAAGAACCCACAACATCAGGCAAAAATGATGACTACTCTATTTCGGTATCAAGCCAAACTTTTCCTAGTAAAAATATATCTGAAACACATCTATGTGTTGCAGAATTATTTGAAACAACAAATCCTTCCAGTAAAAATCAAATGCAACAAAATATACCCCTAAACGATAATGATGTACATACAATATTTATAACTCATTCCACAACGTCTCCAACGCTTTCTTTGACAGATTGCTGTATCTCTGCTTTGCCATCGCCTGAGGAACGAACTGATGCAAAAATTTTAAGTACATATACTCAGCTGTGTCCAGATAATCCTACTCCAGAAAATCAAAGTAATTACAACTCTTCTGCAGACCAATCAAATCATTCGTACTTAAATGTTGTTTCCAGTGATCTAATAGTCCTACCATCACAATCCTACACGACTGAAAAGGACATTATAACAAAAAATAACCAATGTGTGCTCCAAAAAGAGAGTGTTTCTAGCAGCTCATCCCAAAATAAAACATGCATAGGCGTATCATCCCCCTTTAAAAAACATCTATTTTATCCTAAGGCAATAGCCACTGTAAAAAAACGAATATTTCAAGAAAAAATCCATAGCGCGATTTCTTCCGACAAGTGGCAGGAGTTCTACACAAAAAAGAAAAAGATAAAAAAGATGAATTAGAAAGAAAACGTAAATGGAAAGAAGAGAGAGTCAAAAATAAAAATCTTAAATTAAAGAAGACAAAGTTAACTGCTGGAACAGAGACTGCACTTCCGAAAGAAGAAAATAAACATGTTCAAATAACATTTACAAAACAAAAGGCTAAAATGATGAAAGTGAAAAACACACATAAAAATTCCTGTTTCAGTGGCTGTAAACAAAATGAATTAGAAACCAGCGATCTTAAATTTCATTCGGAAGAATCAATAACTGACAATATTACCCCTGAAACATCAAGTAAAAATGAAGTGATGCGAGTTACATCATCTAAAGTATGGAAATTCGAAAAATGTTTCCCAAATGTAAAACCAGTGGGCAAATATGAGGCAGTAAAAAAAGATGATTGGGTGGTAGTTGCTTTGAAAGAAGATGATCAGAAAAAGAAAAGGTGTTTTATTGGAAAAGTGTTAAAAGTCAACAAATGAAGTTTATACAGGTTCTTTTGTTCGCCCCAAAATTACAAAAAACTATTGTGGTTATGTGTATGGTTATCCTGATATTACTGATGAATATCCATTCGAACATAAGGACATAGTGGGTAGACTAAAAATACCAGAAAAATATGGAAGAGGATTGTTAAGATTTAACATTAATCACAAAGATCTCTAGTTTTCATTAATCTTAACCTTAAGCCAAATTGTAGCGTTAATATTTAGTTATATTTATGATATTTTTTCTCATCTTATTTATAGTTTATAGTTTTTAAGATTGATTTTTAATTTTGTAAGACTGATTTTTATGTGTATAACATTCATAACACATTGAAACATATTTTAGTGGCATAATTTTCTGTAATAGCCTATTTTATGCTCGCAAAGATAGTTTGCTTTTAGTGACTGTAACTTTACTAAAAAGTAAGAAAAATATAGTTAAAACTAAACAGGTGCAAATAAATAAATACATTCTCAGTTTTTATGAGATAAAGTTATAGCTAAAGCAATTTTTTATGAATATTTTTAGCAGGTTACGAATATTTTAGCCTATAGGTATAGGCCTATATTTTTTATTAAAACAATTTTAATGATAGGACTTCTATTTTTAAATGAGACAATGGAATCCACTTTATGTAATTTTAAGAATTATGTTTTTAGCTACTTATTATTTTTTATGTATTACTATATTTAATATTATAATTCAAATGACAGCAGAGATCTTTTTTTGAGAACATAAATAATAAAACAGTGTTTTTTAAGATATATCTTTGTTTCTCTGATTTTCTCTAAATACTACTAAGTACTAACGCACGCGTGGCCGAATACTGGATCTATCGTGGACGACTAATGGAATTCGATGGCCGACCACTAGCGATTGTGTTATATTTTAATTAATTTGACTTTTCCTTTTCAAACCATGATAATATATCACTATAAATAGTTTCATAAGTTAATAAATTTCATAAGATACCAATAAAAAAATTCCAGTAGCGTCAGTGATGTTAACACGGTAAAACAGGAAAATAAACAAGAAAATTACAATAGCTGGCCGACTACTGGTGCAGTTACCCTATATCATCTAGAAGTGTTTTAATCAGAAAGTCAGTATGTGTGTGTGCGTGTGTGTATATCCAGAAAAAGATTAAAACACTTATATATATAGTATATATATATATATATATATATGAGAGAGAGATTTAAGATCATTATGTTACTAGGAAATGAGACATGATTTTAAGTTGAATCTAGGACACTCATATCAAATAAACAACTGTAAAAATTAGTCATACCAATTATGATTTTTTTGATCTAGATAAAAAAAAGTGGATCCTTGACAAAGAAATGTGAATAATAAAGAACTGTCATCTAGTATGTGTAATATAAAGCTTATTTGAGAAAAGGGGTTCTACCTTACTAAACAACATGCTGCAAAGCATAAACATATTGTGAATTAATTGAAATAAGTACCTCAGTAAATGAAGTTACAAACTATGAACAGTACAGTAATGATAAATTTAAGGATTTGTTAGGGCTCTTACAAGTTTTTTCTCACATACATTCATACATATGTTTTCTCCGGAAAAAAACTTGTTCCATGAAAAATATACAGTATAAAAGATGGATTAACTTCTACAGAATTTATATGGGATATCTATATTAAATCTAATAATAATATAAGATACATTCTTAGAAATTTTTCCAAGATCAGTCCCCTGGCAATTATACTTATCTTCTTTTAAATTTTTTTGTCCTGTAACAAATGCTTTGAGGCAGGGGTGGCTTCACAATGTTTGTGAATAAATGTTATGACACAATCTCACAAACTTTTTCATCTAGTCAATTCTAGTGTATTATACCTTGAAACAAAATTTTCGAAAATATAATTTCACTTAACTACCTTAAGGTAAGTTTTGTTTAGAAAAACATACACATCATCTTGTTAATCACAATAAACACTCTTCATACATACATTTTGAACCAAATTGTTATAAAATATTTTAACAAATTTCAAATATTCAAAAATCTATTATTTGTAAACCACCCTCAAATTATTTTTAATTTGTAAAAATAAAAACATATTTATCATCATAAATTATTTCCAAGTATTCATTTTGAACTAGATCTTAAAAGCCATTTTCGAAAAATGTTATATTTTCTAAAAAATTTCACAAGTAGGCCTAACCTATTTTTAAATTAGCTTATTTTAGAAAAATAAACACACAGTATTATTTATTATGTAAAATAAACCCAAAATACCAATTTTGATCAGAATTCAAATATTTCAAAAATAAGTTATCAGCAAAGTAATGAAAAAACAAATGTATAGAATTAAATAATTTATTTTGTAAAGAAATAACTATATAGGTATCCATTTTTAACCAATTTGTTATAGCCATTTTAAAAATATTTCGAATAAAAAAAACGCTCCTTAGTAAACTACCTCCAAACAAAATCCATCAAACGATTTTGTATCTGTGGCCAGGGGGCAGACAAAATTGTAAAATCCACTTTTTTGGGGTTAGGGGTTACATAAAACATAAAAGATGTATCATAATCTTGAGGTCAAAAATGTTCACAATTACAATACTTTCTCTTTATATGAGAAAGTAAAAAATTTAAACTGTTACTAGCCACTATTTAAAAATTGAAAGAAGTATGATTAAAATGGTTATTTGATTTTCTTTGCACTGGGCCTTCTTCTTTCCTCTACATTACCTTTTTAGGTCATGTATGTATTTGAGTTTGTTAACTCTGCTTTGATGTTGTCTTATTTTAGAGTAAAATTGGTAGATTAGGCTCAAGGGTAATTTTGTACATTACAGTATGATGAAGCTTCAAATAAAAGTGGTCAAAAATAGCTATAGACAACATTCAAATTGAACTTAATTTGAAGACATCTTCATGGGACATGCTACAGCAAATAATTTGTTGAAAAATATACATTCATCTATTAGCATTGCTAATATATCATTCACAAACTTATTAATGCTGGGTAATGAAATGCATTGTATTAATATATACAGTTAATAAATTGATTAATGAGGAATTTATATAACTAAGAAGCTAAGGATTATTCGCTATAAGTACCTTATAATTCACATTGTATTTAAAATCTCAAAAAGTGTTGACAGATTTTGAAAATACTACGGCTAAATGGATGGCTATGATATACAATATGTTTCAATGGCTGGTCATCTAGTATAAAAGACTACACCATAATTCTCAGGTATTTTAAATTGTATATAAAACTCTTCATAAAACCTTTACCATAATTGCACACTAATTTATGAATTAATATAAAGCGCACTTTAACAAAATGATCATCAACATATGACTTACAAACTAACTACTTAATTCTTGAAGAGACCACCAGGGGCGCACCCATGAAGCTGAAGCCTCCCCCCCTTCCCCCCCCCCCCCCTGTCCCTCCAGCTGAAGGGCCTCCCCTAAAAAATTAGGAATATTACAAAAATTTATTACGGAAAATCGTGAAATTCATGTTTACAACAAAAATATTATATCAGTGTTGAAGGAAAGCTCAAGAAAATTAGACTTTGTACTGTAAATTGTAAATATTTGAAAAGTGTGAAACCAAACGTCGGAGATGGGCAATCCTTGTTAGTACTATGTACTGTTATTTAATCAATTATATTTTGTTTAATTATATTTAATATAAAACAAACAATTTTGTGCAGTAATTAGGGCTTTTCAAAGAAATACTTTTTTCTGTTGATTTTTAATTTTACTGTAAATTTGCATTTAAATGAAAACAGGACCTGTTATATTGTAATACTTTCTAGAAATGGTTAAAGTACATAAAGTTTTGAAGTGGGTACAATAATTGAAATTATTATTTTAGATCAATTATGTAAACACTATTGTATCAGGAAAAGGGGAAGGGGCAATTGATATTATCATATGCCCCCACCAACTGCAAATTCTGGGTGTGAAGAAGAATGTGTAAACACAGACCTGTTAACCAGTGGCGTACACAGTGACAGAGGTTAGGCCGAGTATCCGGGGGAGAAAACCCTCGACCCCCACTTTATAGGGGGCATCGATGATTCTCTATTGTTCTTATCCCTACATTGAATAAAATTTCTAAATATTACAGTAATTGGAATATATAATGGTGCAATTATGAAAATTATTATGTAAAAAGCTCCCCCCAGCTCGAAATCCTGGGTGCGCCCCTGCACACCACCCAGTCCCCCCGCTGTTAATTCATCACTTTGAAAGGGAAACACCCACTTTAAGTCCATGGTGGAAATATACCTAGTGACTCTTAGATCAGTAGGGAAACACGCTGCAAACTTAGCATAAGTGTCAGCATACAATATAGTTCTAGTTTTAAATTTTATTTTATTTTTGAAAAATAAATTAGTTTTTTAGGTTCTGTGAATTTGAAAAACTGCTGTTGATTTTAATATTACTAGTACTCTATTTTAAAAAATACCTAATATTTATTCTGGCAAGTGTTAAAACAATTTTTTTATCATTATTATTATGTGAGAGGGCTTTTCCAGACACTACATTTAAATAATACCATGGTTTACAATATAAAGCACTAGTTATATGTATATTTATTGTTGTATTTTCAAACAATACTTTTGGATTATTTGCTCCTAAAACCTTGTAATTATAGTGTACTCTTCAACAGCATTGTGTCTGATAACACTTCACTTAAAGTTTCCAACTAAGATTTAAACACAAATCCATGTATATTTTATACCCTCAAAGGAAGTACCTACACCAGCACTTTATCCCTCTTGACCATAACAGTCTCCTTCAACAATAAACAAATAAATTATTACTATAACTTTAATCTCAACCAGATAAATAGGATTAGGGCTATTGTTTGGATGTAATATATTTGAAATGATTTGATTATTTAATATTAAAGTGGAGTTTTTCAAAATGTGTAAAATTGTGGATAACCCAGGCAAGTACATGCGGTGCATACATTTAAATATAATAATACCAACAACCAGTGCTATTTTCTAGAAAAAAAGTTGGGTATATTGTGTTTTTTTTTAATGGGACTATTTGTTTTTATCATTTTTTTTTTAGCTTCAAAATCAAGATACATCCAAACAGTAGGGTCAAAGGAATTTTTTTTAAATTATAGTAGGTTACTGTTACAGGTGTAGATATTTGCAAAAGATATTTATAAAGCACTCCAAATCTGAGTCATGTCTTCAGAAGGTTCAATGTCTTGATTTCTCTCTGTTGTTTGTGTTAGCTGCTGAGTGATATCGTAAAAGCAACCAAGATTAGAAAAATTTTGTTGGATCAAATTTACATAGCTGGAGTACAACAAACTTGATGAACATCATCAATACCCGCCTTGGTCGCGTAGTTGGCTAACGCGCTAGTCTTATTGAGCCCGACTGCCGAGGACGGGGAGATCGAGGTTCGAATCTCGGTCGGGTGAACTGGGGGTGGTTTTTCCTAAATGGTTTTCCACTCTCCCTCCACGCAAATGCGGGTTCACTTCCTCTATTCAACCTTCCCAATTCCTAATCCATTAGCGTAATTAGTACTTAAGCGTATAACCCGAACGGGTAGTAAGACACGGTGCTAAATAAATAATAATAATAATAATAATAATAATAATAATAAACATCATCAATGATATTATCAGTCAACAATGACGATCTTAAAGGGGATACTATAATGTGCATTTGTGAAAAAAAACCTTTCACATTCACTTGAAAAGATTGGAATGATATCGATATTGTGTATTAATTGATGTAATCTTTCTGGAATTCCTTATTCCTCCAGATATTCTTGGAAACTTTTTTTCATCTCTCTTTCATTCAAGTGTAGTTGCCTGAACACATATCTTATTTCAACTTCCCCAACTGTCAAATGATGATTTGTTTCTTCTGGCCACTGTTTTGGACCTAGCAATTGGACCCATTTAGGTAAATAAGCTTCTTCATTATCAAGTAATCTCTCTTCTAGTTAAATTTTTAAGTTTTCATAAAATAAAACAGAACAAATGGGGGTCTTCTTTCCTCATCATCATTATTCGGTGTTTCCGCCTCTGCGGGTCGTCTGGCACATCCTCTTCCATTCCTGTCGATCTTTCCAAACTTCTCCCTTAGTCACGCATCTCCAGTCCTTCTGCACTTGGGCCATCCATCTTGTCTGTGGTCTTCCAATAGGTCTTCTACCCTTCTATTAGTTCTGTAAGGCTTTCTTAGGCATTCTGTCCTTCTCCATTCTCATCACATGACCTAGCCACAGTAAACGTTTTCTTTTTAGTGTCTCTTCTAATGGTATAACTTTTAAACCATCTCTAATTATTTAATTCCTTGTCCTGTCTCTTGTTACATTCTCAATGCCTCTCAGTAACCTCATCTCTGCTGCCTGCAATCTTCTTAAATCTCTCTTCATCCATGTCCATGTTTCAGAGCCCTATGTCAATATTGGATGATAATATGCCTTGTATAACAATGTTTTGGCTTCTTTCCTATATTTCTTCGCCAGATTATATACTTAACTACATGGTAGACTTATTCACTCTTCCATATTCTTTGTCCCATTTCCTCCTGGATCTTACCCTTTGCCGTAATCTTACTTCCTAGATAGCAGGAATCTTCCACCTTTTCGAGCTCCTTTCCATTGATTGTTACTTTATTCTTCTTTCCCTATTTTTTTTATAGACAATAACTCCTTGTAAAATGAGAGGACTGGCAGCAATGGTGGCTTTTCCCTAATATTGTCCAGGAAGAATTTTTCTCTCTTTAAATATTTGAGCAAGAAATTTAATCGCGTTATTGGTACTATACAAATTTATATCACGTTCCTGCAACTTCATACTTAGTTCAGAAAGTACTTTAAGTTTGTCATACATAAGTCTTAAGAAATCCTTCATACATATCTTTTCTGTCTCTGAAACATTCATTCTTAGCATCCTGCCGAAATGCAGACAGTGAACGAAAACTGGATGTTACCCAGCGAGTGCTTAGTATTTGCCCGATTTTCAAAAGTTGTATCTCCAGTAAACTAGTACATCCTTGCATCTCTCAACTAATTTTGGGTGATGCATGGTAAATAACATATAACTTGTCAATAAATAATTTAAGTCTTTTAATTCCAGAAACTGTTTTGACAGTATCATATTCAGCATATGATTGGTACAGTGCCATATAATTATTGATAGACAATCTTTCAATAATTTCTTAATTCTATGGTGAGATTCAAGCTTAACCACTGCACCACCACAAGCAACAAAAACTATATTTTCATTCAGATATTCCTCTGTCAATCTGATAGAATGAGGTGGAAAATCAAAGTGGAGAATATCCCAATCGCTGCCACAGCATTTAATTTTATCAAGTCAAAATAAATTAACTGGTGTGATCATTTCACTACCAGAAATCATTGCATGTATATACAAGATCAATGATGAATTCTTATTATTATTGCCTCATCAATAATTACTGATATTATTGATTTGGAACTTACAATGTTGTTGACCCAGTTAGTTTTAAATTCCTTGCTAATGTGATTGATGTTAATACAACCATTTTTATAGTGAAGTATTCATCCATATCCACACCATTAAACTCTTGTAAATTAATTTCAGTTTCAAAATTATTGAAAGTTTTAGTGATTTTTGCAACTTTATAAGGCGTGTGAAATATTAAAGAAATTATCTCTTTTTGACATGAAAGGGATTTCAGAAGCACCTTCTTTAGTGCTTCTTTCTTTGCCTCGTCCAATATTGTCACCGAAGATCTATGACCAGCACTTTCTTTGTGTTTAAATGTTTTGTTTTGTAAGGATGTAAACTGCTGTTCTTGAGTGGTACCAATATGAGAAACTTCACTATTGGCCCATTCTTTTGATATCTTTGTTCCCTTTTTTTTTTGTCTCTGTTCCAAGCATTTGAACGTTAAAATACAACAACCAATTTTCCTGTCTTTTGTACATACCCGAACTTATTTACACAGTAATCATTCTTTTGTTCTAGTTCTACAGAAGGCCTAATGTGTTCCACTTATTCCTTTGCCTTAGTATAAAATGATGATGCTGGAACTCCAATCGATTCGGATGTATTTATTAGTTCTTCTGTGTCATCAGATTTCTTTTTGGCATTGGGGATGTAGAAAAAATAGTTGGTTTATTTATTTGCACCTGCCGACCCACCTTAATACACCCCTGCGGGGATGTGGTGGCTCTACCGTCCGCCACCCGTTGAAACTAGTACTGAACCTTTATCGGAAATGGGTGAACAGCGTGTTAAACTGGAAGCATAGTTTTGTAGATTCCGGTTCTGGGAGACTCAATACAAACATTGATTGGAACAATATGAAGGCTTATTAAGTGGTTGAATAAAGATCTGGCTGCTCTGGTTACAAGACTTCACATAATAAAATGAAAGGTCCCTTTCTTGAGCCCAGGCAACCACACAGTGACAAATATAACCGTTGTGCGGGAATAAATAACTCTTGTCATAAAAATAAGACCTTCGACTCCCTCGCTCTCCATTGAGTTGGACTCCACTCTAGCCAACACATGTTCTTGTTTGAACCAAGGTCCTTCAACAAACCTGACACAACATCTAACCTCGTATAAGTTTTTACGATACATACACAAACCTGCGCACAGAAACGGTCTGTCTTCTACCGGTGCCCAGACAACAGTTCCCACAACTCTCTCGGTTACAAGACTTCGAACAGGCTGTGTATCGCATGCATTCTTCCACACACTTGACAAGACGATTAACTCCAAAGGTTTAGAATTGACACGCACTCAAAGCAGAACCTGTAGTGCTATCTTTAAAGACCAAGTCCTTTAGGAAACTTCATGAGCTCAGCACGGTAAAGGGCGTATGTGACATAAGAGAGGAGCAATCAAACGCGACTCAAATTTTTTATAAAGAAATATATGTACATGTGTTTATGTAATTATGCTATATAATCAAGTTTTACTTGTTTTAACAGATTATCACAAACATAAATAATGTTTAACTGTCATGAAAACAACTCGAGGTAGACAACACATCAGTTTTCAAGCAAAGCTCCACTAACAACCAAATACGGTTTTCAAATAAGTTTTCTCCACACAATAAGTCAATTCAAAACACAATTAGAGGTTAGAGTTAAGATCACCTAAAGCATGCAATAGAAAAGATATTGTACAGTTTGGAATATCTAAAATAATTAATTTTACAAAACTGTGTTTGTTTTTCTTTAAGCTTAAGAATATACTAATATTGGTAAACACAAATGAACATGGGAAAACACACAACACTGCTGTTAACTTGATGACGATATCGCATCTGTTTGCCTGGCTGTTGTCACTCGCCCGACTTGGTCTCCTTGTGATGAATATTGACATACTTGCACAATCAGATGCTCCATGAAGCTCTTCGATGGACACTGTTGACATTATATCTCGTTTCTTTGTGTGAAAATTATTTGGTCATTCGCGACGTGGATCAATGCAAAAAAAAAAAAAAAGCAACGCAGTGTATACAAATTTTAAAACTTAAAATAAATTAAACAAATACATATTTTTAAAAACGTGGGGATAAGGCATATCCCAGAAATAAAAAGCCCTGCCAAAAAGTTATAACAGTAACAACAATAATATTGGTAATAATAACAACAGTAAGAAGGTAACATCTTTAGCTCTCACAGTTAAAAAGTTAAATTTCTATATATAAAAATAAAAACATATTACATGCAACATAACACTTTCTATTAAAGTTAATGTGTTGATTTTCCAGGAACTTTTGCTGTGGTTTGCATGATGACAAGTAAATCAGTAATATTGTACAGCTCTGCAGATGAACCATTTGATTTTCCATTCAACTCGACCATGTTTGATGAAAACAGCTCCCAACCATTGCTTGTTGGCACTGCTGCTAACATGTCAAGTTCGCCAAGCTATACTCCAATTCAAGTAGCCACCGCCGTGTGTTTTGTTGTAGGAATATGGCAAGTAAGTAAAGAGTTTTACTATTTCCAATAATATTAACAGCATTTCTTTAAAAAGTAAATGGGTAAAAGGACTGAAAATTGCTGCTATTTATGTAGAAATAGTATAGGCTAAAGATATCCCGCACTCGTTTTATGTTCATTCTCTGGTAAAGTATATTCACTACTAACCAGGATCGTGTTCTTAACTTGAATTCTGTTGGTTTTTTTTCATATTTTCTACCTTTCCTTTAAGTACAATTTTGTTTAAAATAAGTAAAAAGACAATACCTTATACCATACACTATTTGATAATACATCATATAAATTTAAAATTATCTATACTGTAAAACTTAAATATGGTAATTTGAAAGTCTTTATTATAAACTGAAAATTCAAGCACCGAAAGCATTTATTTACGATAAAAAATATATTCTTTAAACATTTAAAACCCTCTTTATCATCACTATCTTATATTAACGTATAATTAGTTTTTTGAGTCTGTAAAAACAAAGCATTAATAATAATATCTCTAGCATTTTAAGTGTGTATATCACGGGTGTCAGACTATAAAAAACATGTTGAGACTACCCTAAATTATTTTTACATTTGAAAAATCTCTCCATTAAACACTCTAGTAGTCGTAATTTGAGCAAGTCCCTGGGTAGCTCCATTTGTTATATCAGTGATACACAAAGCCAAAGGTCAGGTGTTAGATTCTCTGTGTAGGTACTTTTTTCAAATATTCAATTTTAGATCATCAAAGTTTTTCCAAATGAACTGTAGTAAACTGTAATCTGTTTGTCCTAACTGTGGCTTGTTCACTGTAATCCCCTACCTTAAAAATGGTTGAAGATTTCAAAAGTGTACTTTAGTACCTGTAATCTGGGGTAGTCGACTTGTCTTAGACAAGTTCTTGATTAACTTATTCAGTAGGGCATTTGTGCTTTAAGCCAAAAGTATGTAGTTCTAATTCACGCCTGGGTATATTTTTAAAATTTATCCCATAGCTTTTTCATGGGTATATAATTTCATAATGTGTTACAGACTTGACACCAACTCCCGAAACTTTACCTCAAAGCCAACTTGTATTACAAGTTTGCTACTCACAAAGTGGAATGCTGGTGTTGAGGTGTATACACAAGGCTGGCACTTGGAACAAAAAATATTTGTTTAGTATAAGAGTGACTACTCACAACATAAAATATGATTTGAGGTTTTTTATTCCATTTTCAAAATAATATCTTATGTTATGTGGTCATTTTATTTTTTATATTTAGTTAGTACTTGGTATTTTCCGACTTGGAGTTGTAAGTGTTCTTCTGTCAGACACATTGGTCAGTGGTTTCACAACAGGTGCCAGTGTGCATGTGCTCTCAACTCAAGTTGTCAACTTGCTGGGAGTGAATATTCCTCGTCATAGTGGACCCCTCAAAGTGGTCTATGTGAGTATTTTTCAAATTATCATAGTTTGCCCTTTAAAGTAGTAGGATATGCATGAATACTTGTCCACTTGGCTCCATCAAAGCAGTCTATGTAAATACTCACCAAAGTGGTTATCTTTAAATATACTGTGTGTACTTCATAGTGGACATCTCATAGATTGTGTATGCATACACTTGCTGTTGTGGGCTTCTTTAAGTATTCATTGACGGAAAGTTTTAGCTTGTAATCACAAAACTCTGCCCTAAGAAATGAAACACGAGAATAGCGTACTACACCATGTGGCCACCAAAGCAGGTCATTTGGTATTGTTATGCTATATATTTTGAAAAATGAGTGCATTTTAAATTGTTCACACAGCATACATATTTTGTTAACTCAATTTTCTCAAATTTTTATGATATTAATTATTCCATTCTAACTAAAAAGAACATTCTACACATAGAAAAAAAACTCCATGGTGTCATTTCGCAAGTGAGCTATATTGACTGAATGACCGCTGCATGTTGGTGAAGATAGTGCAAAATTTGTGGGTAAGGGGTGTCATGTGATCATCACAACGAAACTCTCTGGCCGTTAATCTCGGTTTTCTAGACTGTAGCTGCTTCTTCTTTATTCAAATAGCTTTTTATTTGTCCTCTTGAGACTGAGTTGGCCCCATTCCAGACCCAATGCTTCACATAAAAAAAATCTGAAAGTGCTGGGGATCGAACCAAGTAACTCTGACCACTAGATCACAGAAGCAGTTATTCTACTTATAAGCTAAAATTTATTAATAAAGGTGATTCCTTATTATTTAATTTTGTCAATAAAGGTGTTTTTGTGTTGAAAACTATATAATGTTGACTCAATTTAAAAGCCGCCAACATAGATTTACATAAACGTTTATTTATTATTTCACTATTTGCACAATGTTAATCAAAGCTACATTGATGGTTTATTTATCTTCTTCATTTATTTGATTTCCCCATAGAGATAAATATAGTTTTTACTGTTGTATAGTAATTATCTATTCTTTGGTTCATCATTCCTTTCATACTCCAGGTGTGTTCAAGTGTGATTAATCAAGCATGCAATGCTGTACTTTCCATATCCTTTTAATTAAACACTTTAAACTCACGTTAATTGGAGTAATTATGCTGTGTTTGATCAATTAATTATCTCCTATTAGCTAATAAACATATTTTTAGAACAGCTGTTTTACATTAAAAAAATCAAAAAATGGTACAAATTTATATTGAGCTCCCATTCTCATAACCAAGTTGTTTGGAGGTCAACTATAGAAATGTAGCCCTTATGTGTAAGTTTGCTTTAATTACCCAAGTATCTACTATAGTTTTCAACAAGAGGATAAAGGTCAAAGAGCAAATGACTGCCATGTAGAGAAAATTTTAAATGTAAAACATATTACTTTTTTTATAGTAAAATTTAAATTGTATTTGTTTTTTTCTATTTATTCATATCCTTTTTTCCTGTATCTTCTTCCATTTACTGTATCACATAGTGTACCTCATAAAGTGAAACGAGGGCTTCCTCAAAGAGTTATTTATTAATATTTCAATGAAATTTGTTAACAGCTAATCATTGCTATTTTGTTTGGTTTCTAGATTTTTATAGATATATTCAAGAATATACAAACTGCTAATCTTGTAGCAATAGGGATTTCTGCTATCACAATAACAATATTAGCTTGTTATAATGAATTTTTAAAGGTAAGTATGCCAAAAATATTTAAAACCGTTTTTGCCTAATTTTTTATTTATCTTATTTTAGTATTATTTTTTAATCAGAACTGCAATTTTTTTATTTTAACTCAATTCATCAATTTACAATTTCATTCTAATAACTAAATAAATTTGAATCTAGGAAATATTGGTAATTTCTCTCACAAATTATTGGACATATGAAAATATTATATCAAACACTTTAACACAATGTACCAATAATATAAGATAGATTGAAAACTATTGATTTTTTTTATTTACAACTAGATCTAGACAATATTTTCATAACTTTAAATATATTTATTATTTTATATGTCTGATATAATACCATTTGCAGTTTACACTGTGATTCTGGTTGTTAACAATGTATCTGATAAGCAAGTGTCCTGAACAGGCAACACCTACATCATGAACACAAAACTTGCACCCACCTATTTCCTTGCCATACGATCTCAGCCCCATGGTTCTATATTTTTAGTGTATTTTCCTCACTTTCCATTATCTTTTTCTTAGTTACTCTCTTACATGTTCTTTTCCTACATCTAAACCACTACTTGTTATGTCAGGTCAACCTTTGACCCAACCACTACTATGACTCTTTTGTGAAAATGATCATCTGGTAGCACTTTTCACTATTATACTTTTTACACTCTTTATTCAATGAGTTGGGACTATCTGTCTTCACTTTCAAAACTAATGTTTACCTACCTCAAATTTAATCCCACCCCATTTTGTTTTGGGCCACACTTTGATTGGTCAATAAAAGTTCAATATGAACAATTCATTCCTGACTCTAGCTAGAGACTCTAAAAATGTAGTAGCTCATAATGCCCGCCTACACTTTATCAATCCTACACCAAGAGCACTCATTTCTAATTATGTTCTCCATTAAATCTCACTTAAGATTTAGTTCTTTCCCATTCAATAATAATAATTAGGGCTGGGCCGATAAGCCCTTATGCAGATATTGCTGATGCCGATATTGCCGGTAACCGATGCTGATTTAGATTTTTTTTCAAATGATCAATATATTAATTCTCAGTTTTAAATGACAAAATGACTAAACAACTATTTACAACAGCGATAAATTAGTACTTCGACATTACGCTTGAATGCGCTCTGAGAACTAATCTCGAGGAGCGCTCAATGAGCAATCGATCGAGCAGATCTTGGAGCACTATACTATAGTATGATGTATTTTTAATTTTTGATAAATTCATAACAAATAAAATTAAACTGGCCCACCTAATATTGTTTTGGATCGTGTTTAACTTTGTTACTTAAGGAAATATTTTTATCGCTAATAAATTTATCAAGTATCTCATAATTTGAAATAAGCCTTAAAGTAAATAAAATTGAATGGTTTATTTTGTTTATAATGTTGGTTTTGCTGTTTATTATAAAATAAAATATACAACTCAGAATATTTTTGTTTGAACTATGAATTATATTTTCATGACTTGAGAATTTAAAATATATTTATAGATTTTGAATTATCGGCGTAAAATATCTGCATGATAAAAAATCGATGTGTCAATATCGGATCGGTCATCGGCATAGGCCCAGCCCTAATAATAATAATACATGTTTCTCCTAAGGGTTTTTCATAGGATAATACATATACTAACAAAACAAATGAATCTTTCATTAACTCACTGCATTTCCTGTGGCATATACTTATAGCTCAAAGGTCTTGAGACTCGCCTGAGAGTAGTGGCAATTTAAGCTTAAGGTCCTTAGCAAGATTACCATATTTATTGTTGCACAAAAGATGACATGTTGTACATGAATACTACGATTTCTTGTCCATAAGAACTCAGGGGAGAATAAGAACTCAGGGGAGAAACATATTAGTTAGATTAACATGAAATACAAATAAAGACCACTTAAGCTAAATAGTCTATCAGTCCCTGAAATAATGTGGTTAAATTACTTACACAGAATCTAGGCATTAATACAAAAATTGTCTCACTCATTATAATAGCTTCCCTTATCCAAAATAATCATTGACAGCACGCATTATAATGCATGAGGTGTGATACAAGCTGTGGAAAAAAAACTAATCATTGACCGTATACAAGTAATTGCAAATTATGCAATACAACCAGCTGTTACCAATTAAAAGTATTGACAACATACATTGATAGTTTTTAATGGCATACAACTAGCTATTTTAAAGAGAAGAAGCTCAACTCGAAATTGCAGCACAGTGTTGTCCTACCTATGAGAACCATAAAAAATAGTTAGATACCATTGCTACCACTACAACCAAATCTTAAGACAAATATAACAATTCAATACTATCTAATTATTGCTTTATATTTTAGTTTAAGGCACCATTGTTGTTTAAAACCCCCTACAATCTCACTTTTAAAAAATCCACCTGGACATATATTTTACCTGTCAAAAAGAGGGTGTATGGTAACCCTGGTCTTAGGTCACAGATAAGGTATATACCAGATCCACAGCCTCAAGGAAAAACTGGCTGCACCCCATAGGAGAATGTGAGTCCTTCAACACTGGTCACTAAGGGTCATCAAAGGGCATTTAAATAAAAGCTCATTTTATCTATGGTTGCACTAGAGAGACGACACAAATATCCATCTCAAGTCAGTTGGACGGCTTTCACAAAGCTAGGTTCAGGTAGTGACCCAACCCCCTCTTTACATAATCCTAACTCACAAGGAGCTTGCACAGACTGCACATTACGATTACAATAGTCTCTTTATGACAAACATGTTAAAAGTGAGTCATTTAACAACCACACATTTGGAAGTTCTTTTATCACTAAGCATTGACACTAGTGAACCCCAGTGTTCATGCACTCAACCTGGCTAAAGGAGTGCAGCTAAACATCCGAAAGGCTGACAATCTGGTATATCCTTATCCATATCCTAGGCTCAATTCCATTTCAAGGCATATTTTTCAACAATGCCAGTATAATTTTACTTACAATATATATCACTCTTTCTTATATAGTTTGTTTAATCTTTGCAATATACAACACTTTTATACTTAGTGAGTTTTAATAAAGATAAATAGATATAAGCTTTAAAAATGTCAAAAACTCGCTTCAGTGGCCGAATAATTTAAGGCATAACACTCGCAATAGACTCGACTGCTGATGACTGGGAAATCATGGTTTGATCCCGGTAAAGTGTACTGAGGGTGGTTTTTCCTAAATGGTTTCCCACACTAACCACACAAGTGCAGGTACACATCCTTTAAATTCAACCTTCCTCATCCTAAACACATTAAAGTAATTATAACACAGAAGTATAACCCGAACAGGTAGTAAGACACGATGCTAAAAAAATTTCAAAATACCACTCATATGATTTGTTATTGATCACTCTATCAAACCTGTTTCAGTATATTAAAAAAATAGTGTTACTCTTTCCTTTAATGATTTTCTTCCCCAAATAAAGATAATTTATGACAAGCTTAGGTTTTAATATATAATTTATGTAATTTTAGAAAGATATGAAAATCAACGTTTGTAACTTTTTATTGTCATTATTATAATAATTTTTTTTTAACTAAGGCATTTCTTTTATAATCATTTCAAAATATTTTTAGCCTCGTGTCAGCAAGAAGTTACCCATTCCAATACCTATGGAGCTCATTGCTGTTGTTGTGGGAACCCTTGTTTCCATGTTTACTCATTTAAAAGAAAATTATGGTGTCAAGGTTGTTGGAGGTATTCCAACAGGGTGAGTCATGTATTCTCAAAGTATTAATTTTTATATTGATACATTTTACTCAATGATTATTGAAAGTTACAGATTAAATATTGACTGGCTCACAGTAATAGTCTGTAATTCATGAGTTTCACATCAAAACGCTATGGAGTTTGTTTATTGAAAGAGCACCATTTGGTTAGAATATTGATGTAATATTATAAATATTATAATGTATGCATTATAGCATCATTTATCAAACTCCACTGACTTACACTTAAATTTAGATTGATATTTGATGAGCCACCAAGATTTATGAGGTATATATCCTAATCCACATTGGTGGTCAATTGGTTTAAGGCATCACTCTTGCAATGGACTGGATTACCAATGTCAGAGAGGTCTGGGTTCAAATCCAGGCCAGGTGTATTGAGTTTTTTTTAAGTTTTCACTTCTACCTTCATGCAAATGTGGGAACATTTAATCTCAATTCTACCTTATTCACCTCTACCACATTTATTGCAAACTAAATATGCAGATAGTTCATTTCATACAGTCTGAAGATGCTTTACACAAAACAAAATGTACAGTATATATATTCACAAATATACTATAGTTTAATTTAATAGTCCTCTAACTTTTATTTTTGTATTATTTTAAACAAAATGTGGACTTTATCATTAAAAAAATATTATATGCATTATAAAGAAATTTACAATTTTGCAATTTGCCAGTAATCATTTGATCGAGCAGATAGTTGAGAAATTACTAGCTATAAGAATTATGTTGATTGGATTCATAAAGTTAATCTGTATTTGTATCAAACAAAGGTATTTCCAATATTAGACCAATTTTAACATAAAATCTACTTCTACATTAGTTTTTTTTAAATATCAAATATGGAAACACTCACATGGAGTTTTATTTTTAAAAGCAAAATATATTTTTTGTTTGGTTGGGCAAGCTGCATTTGTAACTATCCTGCCCAGAGAATAAATAATCACTTGAAAAAGTGTCAATTTATTCAACACAATACTGCTATTAATCTACTACAAGATTTGGGCCCATTTACTAATTTTTTACTAAAAACTATTATTTTTATTTTCAAACCTTAACTTAATTTTCAGAAATTATCAAAATTAGAATGCCAAAATTACATTAATAATATGTATTTTATTTTGACTTTAGAAATAACAACCTAGTCTTACAAAATTTTCTTTTGGGCATTGACATATATAATCTGTTAAGCAAGTAAGTATCCCCCCCCCTTCCCCCTTTAAAAAAAAGTCAACCTTGGTGGTCTTAGGGTAAAGTGCTCGCCAAGGGAACTGCTGTCCGTGGGTTCAAACTCAGCTGGGGGCGGTGTATTTTTCTTGATAGCTAAAAGAACTTCCTTTGGAGGGTAAATAGAACCATCGGTCTGATGTAATTCGTGGCATGTAAAATAACCCTGGAAGATATGTGAAAATACCTTTCCCATAAAAATTGGTAGGCCCTTTCAATCTTGCTTGGAGAAATTCTTGTGTGCTGATATAATCAGTCTTTTCAGAAAGTGCACGTTAAAAACTTAAAAAAAAAAGTCCTTCAAAAAGATCCTTGGTTCTCTAATGAAATAAAACTGGTGGTGCCTTGGTGTTGTTTTTAGTTAAACTTTACTGAATTTAGTTCTTAGTTACAACTCGTTATTTGCTGTCAGCTAAAATCACCCCCATCCACCAACTCATGACTGAAGCTAGTCTTTTGATCCTTTTATGAGAAAATAATTGATATTCTGATATTGCTAGTAAAATATCTTTAAAGCTGCTTTCAATTTGACTTCATGTACACCTTTGGTATAAAAATTATCCGTAATTTCCCAATGTTCTAGAATTTTTGAAATGATTAACCTCAACAAACAAGAAAAACCAAGAAAATCCCATTTAATAAATATAAACATTTGTTTTTTCAGTTGAAATTTTGTAATAATCATGGTTATCGTAAGTAAAAGCTATTTAAACACAATGAGAATATATAAAATCTAAAGAGTACAACAAACTTGTTAACATTAGAAATCCCGGAGCAGTCGTTTTGACTGCTTTAAAAATTTATTGTTTCATAACATCCATATTTTTTAAGGGACATATTGATGACTTCTGACTTTTCATAAAATAGGGTTTTAAATGTTGAAAAAAAAAATCACGTTTCTCATAAATAAATAGAACTGGTAGCATGAAACATTATACCTAGAAGACCCAAGCGCGACCAATTTTACCAATGTAAGTTCAGGGGCTTCAAGTGTAGGATGACATATTTAAATAATTCTGCATAGTGCTAAACAGTACAGGAATGTAAAATCATTTGTATCATGTATCTCTGTTTATATTGCAATTACTCTTTATTGTGAAACTGTGTAATGGTCTTAGCAACGGAATTCTTAGAACCACTGTAATCAGTGGATTATTTTATTATTTTCTCAGGAAAGATGAGATGCATCCTGCAAACAAATTCCTACCAAAAAATGTTATTTCTAAGCTCATACAACCATACCTAAAAAAAAGGGTGAAATATCACTATAAACATTTTCTTTACTTTATCGAAGCTGGCACAGAGACTGATAATAGAGGAAAGGAGTATTGTAGGGACAGTGAATCACACCAGGAGAGAAATCCCAGAGTATGTGAAGGCATCTAAAACTTCGTTGTGGGAGACCACTGTTCGTTGTGGGATACCACTGTTCTCAAGGCTCAGGAGGATATTACATTGACTGTGTACCAGAGAAAGAAAGAGAAGAACATCCTGCTATTGAGCATGCTCCACCCAAGTGTTGAGATATGTGCAATTGAAAAGAAGCTCCCAGAAACAGAGGATTTATATAACTCTACAAAGTATGGTTTCATAAGTTTTCTGTTTTCTTGGAAATGCCCAGTGCATGTTTTCCTTGACCTAGAAACACTTAATGTGTGGGTAATTTACAAGGAGGTCACAAGAAATAGAATCTCTCAGCACAAATTTATACCTCATCTGGTGAACAAACTAAAAACAAAACCACGAACAGCGCTAGTGTCAAGTGCTTAGTGCATGTAAAAGAAACAGAATGGGTGACAGATATTCTACCTGAACCAAAGCTGTCAGTGGCAATTGTTCAGCCACAGTCTTATTTAAAAAAAGTAACTTACTTCATATACCTGGAGAGTCTGTGTGTGAGGCTTGGCCATTTTTCAAGTATCCCATTATTTGGTGATTATTCTAGTATAAATATATTTATTTTTTGTACACGCCTACTATATACATAATGCATGTTCGAATTCTTAACAACTGTAAATTCTAGCACAATTTTTTGTATAATCTAGTATCACCTATTATTGTCAAATGTAGCTTTAAACAATATATAATATAGTTTATTTTTCATTATATATATTTTTAGGGATTCCAGTATAACATATAAAGGCTGTCTCAAAATTTACTTTTCAGTAAAGTATCACAGTCAGTACCTTGTTGCATTTCTTCCTATAACAGATCAGTGGCAGATCCTGGTAATGCGAGACAGGTGTGCTGCTACTTAAAATGAATATGTAAACCTCCTATTTAATCCCTTCTCCTTTAAATTGAGAAACCAACTATATTCAATTATGCAACGATAGTTATTGAACTTGAAGAAAAATATTTACTAAATAGTGCATATTTCCACTTACAGGTTTCACTTGAAGATCAGATACATTTTTCATTCCTTTTGCAGAAACTTCTCTGTGACAACATCATAAAATGTATTCTTCATTCTAACCATGCTCAAAAGTTCCTTTTCAATTGACAATAGGCTAAGACTGGAAAGTCGATCTTGACCTTATGTAGATCTGCAGCAGCTGTGGATTCGCTTTAGTGCTGAAAATGATCTTTCAACATAAGCAGTAGTTGCTGGAATAGTCATTATCATTTCTGCCTGTTTGAAACTTCTTTAAAGCCTGAGCTGAGATTATTTTCAACCAAGAACTGCAGTAACTCATGAAATGACTTATTGTAGAACTCATCCAAACAATAAGTACCACAAGTTTATTCTTCAACTGTACATAGTCGCACATTTTCCATAAATGTCTTTTAATTTATTGATGAGGTCCGCTGGAAAAATGATTTTGAAACTGGTATACTTTTGATCATAAAGAAAGTGGAAATACTCCAAACCTTGTTTCTGTGTAAACACAAATGTTATCAATAATTTCAAAGTAGAGTTGGTGACATGCATCTTTTCCTATACAACCAGGACGTCATTTATTTGTAGGTGATTCAAATTCTTCTCACCTCCTTCCCAATGCCGCATACCAAAGCTCATCAAAGGCAGTATCCCTTGCTCGTTGAAGTTAATTTTTGATCTCTTCTATTTTCTTGCAGCGGTACAAAATATCAAAATTTCTTGTTTGAAGTAAATTGTATAAAACTTCTGTATATGCAAAGAGATCTTGAAAATACTTGATGTAGGAAAATTGTATTTGGGTTCTTAAAGAAAGCCAAAAAGCCTTGTGATTTAAAAATTCAATAAGCGCTAACCAATGAATGTTCACCATATGTACTAATCTGGAAGTGAATTTACACCTGGTGGGTGCAGCAGTTGGCAACTTTTTAGAAAGAAATTCTCGAAAATCTATTGCTCTCGTGGACGATTTTGAGAAAAATGCAAAAAGGCCATTGAGGGTTTGAAAAAAAATATTGCAGTCTTTTATATTCATCAAACTTTGTTGCAAGACAGGTATAGCAATGAGTAAAGAGTTCATTTGGGTAAACAACATGTTTAAACAAACCTTCTGTGGTTCTCTCCTCACTAACGTCCGTAAGCCCAACAAACCTTTCATAAACAACACCATCTAATACATATCTTAAGACGGTTGACAGTTGTGATTTGCACGTCATATCACAAATTCATCCAAAAGTATGGCAGAAAAGTTTGAAACTTAGACTTCCTTCTTTATTTCATTAATGAGGAGTTTGGAAATAGACTGAATAAGATAATTTTGCACAGCCGGAGAGGTTTCATGGAAGACTGTAGAGTTCTGTAGGTGATGTTCCAAAAGAGACATATTGCTGAAGTGCATCCAAAAACTCTAAATAGTTGCCTTTGTTGAAAGAGTCATTATATTTGCCATATCCTCGAAAAGGAAGCTCCGGTTTACCAAGGAAGCACACCACATCAATCAGGCATTTAAAAATATTTCAATTCTTATTTACAAGTTTATTTACATGTTGGCTAATACTTTCATCGAGCTGATCATTAAGCATTATGTCCACTCTTACTCAGCCAAACATTTTCAATTGAAAAAAAATTGAACATAATTTTTTGTCTTTTTTGTGTCTCTGCATAACTATACTTAAGTGGTTAATATCATCAAAATGATTTATACTCCATATGCTTCCTTCTGAATAAAATAGAAAATAAGGCCAACAAAACAAGTTATTCCTCTTTTTGCAACCAGTTAACCATTCCATCGTATTGTAATGAGCTCTTGAAAAATGGAGTGGGTATACTCTGTCATAGTTTTATGTACTATTTTCAACAGTGGTAACTCGGGGACATGGTTTACAGTTACTTAAAATTGATAGTTTTTCACTAAAACTTGAAGAAAACTTCTTTTTATTGATGTCGTCCAACACTTGCATTTTGTGTATATATATCAATCATCTCCTAGATACTAACTATTCTATAACTTGAATCTCACTGTCGCTGTAATACTCTGCACTCCCGGCAACTAACAAACACGAATAATACTGCATGTGGGGATACACCCCATTCGGCTATAGTTTTACAACTGACGGGAGCTGTGAGCAAGCCGCACGCATTCTGACATGTATAGCTACAACCTGTCCTCTGCCTCTCCTGCACCTCATATCACCAAACTTGCCAGAAGACATGATTCCAAACAGACAAGCACACACACACCACAAAAGTATACAGAAATAACCAAAGGCTTGCAGCCACATACATTCGAAAACGAAGACAGCTAAAACCAATCTCCCTCCACTCTAACACCCCTCGGCCGCAAACTACTCCTAGGCGGGAACCAAACTACGCATCCTGTTGTGTACAGTCCACAAGCAGAACATTAGAAGATAAATATTTTACAGGGTAGTAATTTAATTTTTATTTTCCTTTGGGCAAAGGTGTGCGGCGAGCACCTAGCACACATAGAAGATATGCCATTGTAACAGATGTTGGAAATATGTCTGTACACGCCTTTTCATGATGGTATGATATGAAGAGGTGTATCCGGACATGTCTTCAGGCCTTGGGGGACATTTTCAACATTTGTTATAGGAAGAATTATAACAAGATACGTGGTAATTACTGCACAGTAACTTTTGGGACGCCCTTTATAAATTCATGTTAATGAAAATAAATCACCAGCCATCATCCAAGCGTATGCTACAGCGTCCTAAAACATATATTTAAAGAAATGGTGCATATTGCATATTGTTTATGAAAAGCGGTCATTATGACTGCTTTCTAGGTATATGCATGTGCTTGGGCCTTCTAGTTTTTTTTTTAAATAAAACACCTTGTTTGTCCAATTTTAGCTAAATTAAGATTTACTAAATGAAATTATCAAACACACGTAACATAAATTTATTTTGAATGCTACAGAGCTATAATATTGAATCCATAGAATGTATCTACAGTCTAATTTTTATAGGAGGGGTCTTTTATAAAATACAAACTTTTTTCAAGTCCAAAATTAGTAAAATTTTACAAATTGTTGGTGTTATTTTATAGACTGATAATATCTAATAAAAATGACAGCTGAGGGTGTTGGGGCAAAAACACAATAACCCTCATTTTATGAAAAAATGTGTGGCACAAATTTCTGGTAGTTTACCTCTTGAATTAAAAGTTGTTTTATAGTCAGTCACGACCTAAAAGATAGCTAATATTGATGAATATTTCATTTTTTATAGCTAGATTTACAGATTTTATAGACATTTAAATAGTTAAAATATCCCACCTAAATCTGTGTGGGTTATCATGTTTTTACCCCGACCACCTCAATTTTACTTATGAATATGTGTAAGAAGATCTATTAACTTTTTTAGCTGTCAGATATAGCCCTTCTTATGAAAATTTGTCTATAGAGCAAGAGGTATGTTAGTGTTTTATGGTTTTACAGATATCAGCTAATATAATGTTAAAAATTGGTGCTCTAGAAAAAATTATAACTTTCATTGGAACAAAACCCGCGCTGGTGGGCATGCAGCTAACTATTAAGCTCATCTAGTCTGGACTGCTGAAGGGGGAAGGTCAGGGTTCATATCCCAGCTGGGTATGCTGAGGGGGAGAGTTTTTTACTAACTGGTTTTCCACTTTCCCTCCACACAAACACAAGTACATTTCCTTTAAATTCCACCTTCATCATACCTTCTCAATTAATATAACTAAATGGGTGTAGCTCAAGTAGAGTTTATTAAGTGGAAAAAAAAAATGTATCAACAAACCAATCCACCCTTTTGTATTAGCTAGTCTATATTATTTTTAATGATGGATCTTAATTATAATAATTGTTTAGACTAACATGTTACAAACACTGATTCATTGTTTTTCTCATTGATTTTTGATACATTCTTATGTTATTAATTAATATTGAAGGTTACATTTATGTAGAATTCAGTGACTTCCAATCTTTATCTTAAGAAAATCACAATATCACACCTCCCACTTTATTTGGGATGATTATATAAAAACTTTTAAAAGATGTTGTTTTTTGGTCACTGCTTAATTTTATACAAAAATCAATGTAACACTGGCGGCATTATAACAAAATAAAAACTGGAAATTTATGTGATGGCCGCAATGGTAGTTGAGGTGGAAAGTAGAGAAGAGATTGGTGGGGAGGGAGGGAGAATTGAATCTGCTACCTATGAGTAGTTTATTTTAATTTTATTGTTTCCAAAACAAAATACACACATTTTCATTGGCAATAGAATAACACAAATGCCGATAATAAAATCACAAAATGTGTAAAATTTGGCTGAAAAACACTGATAAAACCATGAACCAGAACATGCTAGTAAAATTCCTTTTAATTTTGTATTTTCAGACTTCCTATTCCAGCACAGCCACCTTGGGCACTGATTCCAAAAATATTAGTTGATGGCTTAGTGATTGCTATTGTTGCTTTTTCTGTAAATATGTCAATGGCATCAATACTAGCTCGCAAGAGAAACTATAGTGTTGATGCAAATCAAGAACTAATTGCTTCCGTAAGTAAATAAAACAAAAACTTTTGTTTTTTAACCATACATATTTGAAACAAATACTATCTAATCTCTAACCGTATTAAATTATTTAAAATATATATTTTTTTCTCTACCCTAATAATACACTGTGTTTTCATGAATATTTTACCTTTGTTTATTTAGGGGGCAATTTGAACACTTACTTTATATCTTCAAAATTGATTTATTATTTTCACTCTCCTAATACTTCCAGCTCCTAAAACAAACCAATTATTTAGGAAACCTCTTCCCCAAGCTCTAGTTTCCACTTTTTTACTGGTGTACTCAATTAAAGTTGACCACATTGTCTATAACCTATAATATGTTCCTATCTTATTTTTCCATCTTTCTTTAGCCTCTCTCATGATCTAGTTCCTTCCACTATTTTCTAATATATCATTTTAAGGAATCTAGCTTCATCCATAAACAGACCCTCATAATACAAAGTTTGATCCAGCAGTGTAAATAATGCATTCTAACAATATGCAAAACATTGACTAGAAATATAAATGCGTGGAAGAAAGCCAAGCCTTGTATGGGAAATGAATAGCCAAGCCTAGAAGATGGAAATAATATGGAGTCAGGGACAAATCAATGATAGCTTAGTGGTAGAGCCAAGCAGAGGATTCAAGGTTCGATTCCCGTGTCCATGTGTAGTTATTAAATTCTATTTCACTTTTATAGTAGGTGTTTTGAACACTTTAGATATATTTTTTATATTTATTTTTATTTAAACTTACAAACAAAAATTGCCATATAATTATATGGGATAAAAATTATTACAAAAGTTATTAGATCTATTCAAATCATCAATTATTTTGCAGCTGTCACTTTTGGCAGATATCAATACTTAAATAATAATAATATTATTATTAGCACCGCATCTTACTATTAGTTCGGGTTAAACGCACTTACACTAATGTGTAATGGTAGGGTGATTGTGAGATGAAATGGAGAACCTACAGTTTAACATGGAATCCGAACCACAGTGGAGCTCTGGCATTCCTCACATTCACAAATTGTGATTAATACACATCTTGTCAGAAATGAAGGAAGGCTTTGGCAATCAGATAAATCTGTGCCGGGACTGAGGATTGAACCCCGGACCTCCAGCACATAAGTTTGACACCTTACCCCTTGACTACCTGGTCACCGCATTAAATAATAATAATAATAATAATAATAATAATAATAATAATAATAATAATAATAATAATAATAATAATAATAATAACCTTTACATTTTGTCAATATTTATTTTAAATGTTCTAAACCTAGCTCTCACTGTACCACAATTACCTTGGTAAATCACTACCAGTTAAAAAATGAATATAATATTTATTTTCATGTGTATTTATGTTAAAGGGTTTAAATATAGCTATATGTTTGGAACACTGAATAAAGTAAGATTATCTGTCTTTGTTGTATACAATATCTAATACATTTTTATTATTTTTACAGGGTTGCTCGAATATATTTGGATCATTTTTTTCTTGTATTCCTTTTGCCGCTTCTCTCTCTCGAAGTTTGATTCAAGAGTCGGTGGGTGGTGAAACTCAAATTGCGAGTGTGGTATCGTGCAGTTTGCTGCTTTTTGTATTACTTCTGATTGGTCCTTTCTTTCAGCCTCTACCAAATGTAATTTTTTTATACTTCAGTATATCTTTGTTATTTTATTGAATACATTTTTAAAATATTGTTTTTCTTGTATCATATTAAATTTGGGCTTACTCTATTATCAGTTTTTATGACAGATACCATTTTTGATTGTATATTAGAAAAATATAGCCTAGTGCTTAAGCTTTTTTAGGTCATAAAGGACCAATAATATTTATATTTAAATATAAATTATTTGAAAGATAAAAATAAGATACAGAAATTGAACTTGAATTCTATGGCTTTACATTCTGACTTGGAGTTATTCTGGTTCATCTTGTATCCAGATTAATTCTTAACTCATTAATTTAAGAGGTTGAGTCTGAATGTGATAGCTAATAATATAATTTTATGCATATTATTGTTATATTGAATTCAACCATTCACTTTATTATACTGACTTTTAATCATAGGCTTACATTGTATTTTAGCATGGTTTAAATTAGGAGGGCACTTACCTTGGTGATTCTGGAGTAGAAATTGTTTAGAGAGAGCACTAAAAAACACACAAACACATTTTTAAGGACAAGCTTTCACTGTCACATACAGCTTCATCATGTCAAGAGAATAGACTGATGCTCTTGGTTGAACTGCAAGGTTGAGTGTCCACAGCTGACTGTTTTTCAGTTATGATACTACTGTATAGATGGCAGCACTTTTAATAAATAGATATACAGATAGATAGAAAAACTAAAAATTGTGTTATGTAATATATTATTATTGCGACAATGAATGTAAACCCTGCCATCAAAAAGTTTGAGCCACCGTCTAGCTGGGACCCACCACCACTACCTCAAGACCATCCGGTAGAACAATACATAAATTTTGTTGTACAGCATTTCTCCATGCCAAATTTTCAAAACCAACTTGCGAAAACTAGCAATCTGACTAACCAAGAACGTCAAGCCCTCTGATCACTCTGTAACAACAAAGACTTCATTATCTTACCTGCAGACAAAGGGTCAGCGACCGTCGTCATGAACCGCCAGGACTATATCATTGAAGCATTGACACCCGAACTTATACTCAGTTAAATCAAGACCCAACCGATAATTATAACAAACAACTACAACAGATTATCCAACAAGAATCGCAACATCAAGATCTCAATGAAAAGACTGTACAAAATTTAACCCCCCAGAAACCTGCCAAACCACAGTTTTACCTACTTCCGAAGATCCACAGGGGAACATTCCCTCCTCCAGGCCAACCAATTGTATCAGGATGGGGCTCACCCACAGAACGCGTATCAGCACTTGTGGACTCACACCTTAAGCCTCTGGTCAAGAATCTACCATCTTATATCAAAGACACAAATCATTTTCTAGAACGACTTCACACACTGGCCACTCCTCTTCCACAGCATGCCAGCTAGGTCTCAATTGATATTACATCACTTTACACCAATATCCCCCATATCCACGGACTCGCAGCAATAGAAGAATATCTCAACACACGTCCTTCTGGTACCCGAGCCACTACCGCATTCCTGATAAAACTATCAAATTTCATTTTGGAGAAAAATTACTTAAGATTTATGACAAAATCTACCTGCAAATTAAAGGTACTGCCATGGGAACGCACATGGCCCTCTCATATGCAAACTTGTACATGGATAGACTGGAACATATGTTCCTGGGCAGAGAGCCGCTACAGCCCCTTTGTTGGTTCAGATACATCGATGACATCTTTATGATCTGGACCAGCACCACTCAGCAACTCGAGTCCTTCCTGACAGACCTCAACAAATTTTCACCGCTAAGATTTACCTGAAAAATATCCACATCCAGCATTACTTTTCTGGATGTAGACATAACACTCCAGCAGGGACACCTGAAAACAATAGTGTACTCCAAGGAAACCAACCAGCAACAATACCTTCATTATGACAGCTGCCACCCTATGAGCACAAAGAGATCACTCCCACATAGCCTAGCCATTAGAGCCAAAAGAATTTTCTCCGACCACGATGACCTTTTACAATACAATAAATAAATGGTACGGCGCACCGCACAGACTTTCTCTCTCTTTCTATAAACTCGTAAGATTTCTGAACGGAATAATGTACATTGTATCATCACCACTCCACATAAGAACACGCATAGAATAATATACAATGATATATAATCAATGAGAAAAGAGGCGCATCTTTGTCCACCAAAGAGTATTTCAAACAGTTTAATGTCTTCCACAAGGGTCAACACTTCGTATAAAAATTTCGATTTCTGGTTAAAGTTTTAACATTTTATAAGGTGTTGCAGATCTTCAAGTCATCGCATTGATATTTAATTATTCATTTATACATTTTGACCAATAAAAAATGTAAATATTGACTATTGAGTCTAAAATGGAGATAGATCATTGCTGTGCAAACATTTCTCCTAAGAGCTTTAAGGAAAAATAACATACTTTTTTAGATACTTACTTATATTTAATTACTCATTGGCATTGGAGAATTATTGCGTTAAGACTTAAGTAGTATATGTTTACAACTAAAGCTCACAAAATTGTATTAATATATTTGCAAATATCTCAGAAACTGTTGCTTTTATAAAAATATATGTCAAATAAAAGTTTTTTATTTCTAATAGTCCTACAATTTTGCAATGATAAGTTGTTTAGTTTCTCAAATAGTTGTGGAGATACGGAAATTAACGCTTCTCTAAAGTACCCTAAAAATCATTTTCATAGGAAAATGAAAATAGCCAGTTTATTTATAATCTTAATCAACGCCTAGATATGAATTTTAATCAAAATCGTTATAGCAGATTTTGAGAAAACCAAATTTTTCTCTTTTCGCCCTTCAGTAAACTACCCTTAATTTTAAGTTTTTATAGACACACAGACAGATGGCATTGCAAAGACTATTTTTTAGGGTTCGGGGGGTCATGAGACGTCGACATCCATCAAAATTTCAGGTTAGTTTTTTTTACGGTCGCAATACTTAAACTTTAATGTCCAAAAAGTTAAAAAAATTCATATAATTGCGTATAGATTGAAAGTTATTGATTTTATAAAAATATGTTTTGGATAAAATATTTGTATTATAAATATATATACATATTTGTAATGCTAAGTAATTTCATATCTCAAATAGTTTCGGAGCTATTATAAAAAATGTTAATTAACACTTCAGACCGGAGCCCTTAAAGCCATTTTGCTGAAATATTGAGGGTAGCCATTTTGTTTGGAATACTTATTAATGTTTATAAATGAAATTTAATCAAAATCGTTAGAGCCGATTTTGAGAAAATCGACTTTTTCTCTTTTTTCCCTTCAGTAAACTACCCCTAATTTTAGGGGTAGATATCCAATTCCAAAAACCCCTCGGGGCAACCCTCTGAAAACCCAAGATATCAAGTTTTAGCTCAATCGGTAAAATAGTTTAGGCTCTAGTTGGAGGTACAGACAGACAGACAGACAGACGGATGAAAATTCAAAAACCACTTTTTCGGATTCAGGAAGTCATGAAACGTAAAGATTCATCAAAATCTCGAGTTCGATTTTTTTGACGATCACCATACTTTCTCTACCTGTAAGATAGAGAGAAAGTAAAAACTGCAATATGATTTTACGAACAGAGGCTACTCCAAAGCGCTGGTGTGTAGTCAAATACACAGAGCTCAAAATAGTGGGCCCACAACTTCAATAGGAACAAACAACATCATCCCTCTGGTAACTACATACCACCCTGGACTCCACAAACTCAACAATCTCTTGAAAACAGGTTTCTCCATCTGCAATCCTCCACCATTATACAAAATATCTTCAAGGAGCCTCCAAAAGTAACCTGTAAACAACCAGCCAATCTACAAAACTTAATTGTAAAACCCAAGCTGCCAGACCCCACAATTCAACCTGAACCCAAACAAATATGGTCATCGATATGACACAAAAATTAAAAATAAAGATAAGCCTGTAGCATCACATGCCGAAACCCATAATCTGGACTTTAATCACTGCTACACAACCAAGGTCAAATTCCTGAACAAAGAAATATGTAACCGTTCACAACAAAGGATATGGGAACTGACCCATCAATATTTCACCAAATCCAGACAAGCCCCTAACCTAAACCTTAGGTAATTCCTCTCCTTCCTACCAGCACACTTATTATTACATTCAATGTCACAATAATAATACATTATATAACACAATTTTTAGTTTTTCTATCTATCTATACATCTATTTATTCAAAGTACCAGACGCAGACGCAAAATAGCAGGTCAGCTTGGTGTCCAGCGTAAGTCCCAAGTACTTAACACCCATCTGATCTGCTTTCCGAACAGCCGGAGTGGGGCCGGCCTGTAGAACTTTCTTTTCCATGTGAAGAGCACTGCTGTGCTCTTCTCCACGTTAATACTTGTTCTCCAGATAGTCAGCCACCCCTCCAACTGCGTCAGGTGCGTCTGGAATTGCCTCTCCACCAGCTGCCCTCACCACGACTCCGCTACTAGAACCGTGTCGTCCGCATACAGTGCCAACTTGGTGTCTGGGGATTTCGGAATGTCGTTCACATAGAGACTGAAGAGCACCGGGCCCACAAGGGAACCCTGCGGCACTCCAGCCCGGATGCTTCTGACTTGGGATGTGGCGTTCCCAAAGGTAGTGGAGAAGGTGCGGTGGGAAAGATAAGATTGAACAACCTTAACTAGGTAGAAGGGCCGGTTCAGGGAGAGGAGTTTGAAAAGGAGACCTTCGTGCCAAACACGGTCGAAGGCCTTTGCCACGTCAAGAAAGACAGCACCAGTCAGCCTGTTGATGTTGAAGTTCCTCGTGACCTGCTCAACGAGCCGGACGAGTTGGTGAGACGTAGCGTGTCCCGCCCAAAAGCTGAACTGCTCGTCCACCAAGATGCCCGCCTCACGAACATGTCGGGTCAGTCTCGTCAGTAAAAGTCTCTCGAACAACTTGCCCAAACAGTCGAGCAAGCTGATTGGTCGGTAAGACGAAGCAAGGGCCGGGTCCTTACCCGATTTATGGAAACAAAGGACGTTGGCGTGCTTCCAGAGCTCAGGGAAGTGACTCAGGAGCAGGACGGCGTTGAATAACTCCACGAGGAAGTTAATCGCCTCCAAGGGCAGCTTTCCGAGGACCGCATTATTGATACCGTCGCGTCCGGGGGCCTTGTTTAGTCTTAGAGCAGCTAACGCCCGCGACATTTCTGTCGCCTCCGTGGGTTCAGGTTCATCCAAGGGTCTGTACGAGACCACACCGATGACCTGAGCCACATGCGCAATGTGCACCGGGTCTGACGGGTTGTCAGTTGGTACAAATTGTGCCTCTAAGTGCTCAGCGAGAGCGTCGGAGTTGGCCACCCCGTTACGACCCACAATAGGCAGCCTTGTTGCGGGGACCCGCATCAAGTTCCTCGTCATGCGCCACACGGACCTGTCCTGTACGCACAGGCTCTCAATCTTGTCCTCCCAGACACTGTTCCGGTATTCTTGGACCATCTCGCGAACCGCATGGACTTTGCGGCTCCAGTTGGCCTTGTATTCAAAGTGCTGCCATCTATACAATGATATAACAACTGAAAAACAGCTGTGGACAGTCAAACTTGCAGTTTAACCAAGAGCATAAGTCTACTCTCTTGGCCTGATGAAGCTGTCTGTGACAGTGAAAGCTTGTCCTTAAAAATGTGTTTGTGTTTTTTTTAGTGTTCTCTCTAAACAATTTCTACTCCAGTATCACCAAAGTAAGTGTGCTGGCTATCCCTCCTAATTTAAACTATGATTTAGCCTAGTGCTCTATTCCAAATTGTATTTTAGAATAAATTTGCATTCATAATCATTTATATTTTTCTTGTGTTACCATCTATTTATTTTATTTCAAATAAATCTTTTGTTTCAGTGTGTTCTTGCATCAATTGTTGTGGTGGCATTAAAAGGCATGTTTATGCAGGTAAAAGATTTACCAGGGGCATGGCGCCTTTCCCCATTTGATGGAATGGTTTGGCTTGTGACATTTCTCTCCGTTGTTCTCCTAGACATAGACTATGGTCTTGGGATTGGAGTAGCACTATCTCTTCTCTGTGTCATTATAATGGGTCAAAGGCCGAAAGTTTGCCGACTTGGTCATGTGCCTTCAACAAACATATATCTTGATATTACTCGCTATCAAGCTGTAAGTTATTATTTCACTGAAAATAATTAACACATATTTTAGTATATAATCACTTTATATTTTGATTTTCATTTTACTACAATTTACTTTAAAATAACAAATTACGACTATTCTCTTTTGCTCCTCTTAATATTAAAACCATTAATGTAAAAGGTTTCAATAGTATATAAAATTTAATTGAAACTTTTTGTCAGTGAAAATCTTTATTTTAATTAAAATTACCCTTGTAAATAAATTAAGCTGCTGATATGATAGTTTAGTCTAAAAAAAAGTAACTTTTTTTTTTCTTTTATTGTCTTAGGCTCTAGAGATACCTGGAATCAGTATTATTCAAGTTGCAGGCGGCTTACATTTTGCCAATAAGGAGCATGTACGTCATAAAATATATAGATTAATAGGAAACTTGTCCCCAATTCTTGGAGAGTCAAGCCCAAAATCTCAGGTATTGTACTTAATATACTATTTCACAGCCATTACTGTTTCCAGCCTATGGCCTGTGTCAGTTTTTTATTCAAGCCATGTATTTTCCACTACCGGTGTGCTTGTCGTAGCTTCATATGCCTTTTAATCTATGTTAATACTAGGACAGGCACAACATCCAGTCCCCAGCCATTATTTCATCTCTGTGAAAGGGTAAACCCATATTTTCATCAATGATACATTTTCAGGCCTTGCCGGGAATCAAACCCAGGACCTTTAGCTCAGTAGGCAGGCACGCTACCGACTGAGCTAAGGTTTCGAACTCATAAGGAGTAGATATGTGTATGAAATCAAGTGCATTAACAAATTTTAATAATATAATTAAATGAATATGATAGAATTGTATAAATATGAAGCGCAAATCAAAGTAAAAAGACTAACACATATTTATAAACACTTAAATATTTTGATACTTTCATGGCATCTTCTTAAGGAAATAGTAACGATAGTTAATAGGAGTAGCCAATCTTAATATTGTACTTTATAAATTATTAATTATTCTTAAGGCATACAACCCGAAATGGTAGTAAGATTCATGATGCTTGGAAAAATAAAAATTATTCAGTGCTAATATCAACCAATTTTTAAAAAATAGCCAATTTTTCTGTTCTTGTATCAAACTTCTTAATTAATTTAAAGAGATATTTAAAATTAATAAAAGAGATGTTGTTTTGAAAGCGTTTTAAATAGAATTATTGTTTGTGATAATTCTTCATCTTTAGTGACAACAAAAAAATACAACCGATTATTGACAAAACAAAAGAGACTTGATATACAGTAGTTGACAAGATTACCACCAGAGTGAAACAAAGTTCAGCATGGGTATTTAGGCGCGAATTACAATATTCTGACACACTCCCTTAATGAGTACCCAAAAAGAAAGTTACTAATGCCATAGTTGCATTGTTAAACACTATATATATACACACACACTGAGCATACAAACAAATAAACAAAATTAATTCACCACTTCAGGAAGACTCGGTTACCAGATCAGCACACAGTCGTTGAAAAATCTCACGGGGTAATGGCTTCGTAAGGAGGTTGGCAAGCTGATCCTTTGATGCGGTGTATCGCAGCTCGATGTCCCCATGTTCAAATCGCTCCCGAATGTAGTGGTAGCGAATATCTATGTGCTTGGTACGCTTATGGTATTCTGGATTTTTCACAAGTTTTATGGCACTTTGATTGTCAACAAAGATCACCGTTGGCGCAGCGGCTTCTTCAAAGATGTCCATGAACATAGTTCTAAGCCACATAGCTTCTTTAGATGCTGCTGAGACTGCCATATATCCAGCTTCGGTGGTTGAGAGGGCTACTGTTTGTTGTCTGGTACTGCTCCAACTAATAGGACCATCAGAGATCTTGAATATGTAGCCTGTTGTCGATCGTCTTGTATCAAGGTCTCAGGCATAATCAGAGTCTGAATATCCCACAATAGTAATTGGGTCTTCGGACTTTCGATACATGACTCCATAATTGGCTGTGGCTTTGAGATATTTAATAATTTTCTTGACACTGTTCCAGTGGTTTTTGTCAAAGTTGTTGCAATATTTGCTGACTTGCCCCACTGCAAACGCTATATCAGGTCGACTGACTGTGCTAATAAATATTAATGCGCCAATTGCTTCCCTGTATGGTATATGCTTCATTAATTGGTCTTCTGCTGCTGCTTGTAGGCAAATACTGGAATCTGCAGGCACGCTACAAGGATTAGCATCCTGGAGATTGAATCTTCTGGCAATCTGGTGTATGTAGGTTGATTTGCCAATGAAGAGTGTACCATCTTCTCTGTTGTAGTTTATCTGCATCCCCACAAAGAATTCTACTGATGATGTTGTGATCTCAAAACCTTTCTGCAACTCATTGATTACAACGTTACATGATGTTTTATTCGGCCCCATCACAAGACCATCATCGACAAAAATGATTAGAAAGACACGATTCCCCTTAACATCAGCTTTGTAGATACACTTGTCCCCATTAAATTGCCTGAAGCCAAAATCCTTTATGAATTGGTCGAACCTGTGGTTCCAACATCGTGACGATTGCTTCAGACCATAAAGACTCTTATTGAGTTTACAAACAACATTTGAATCCACCTGTATCCCTTCTGGAGGACTCATGTATATCTCCTCTTCAAGATCTCCATTAAGGAATGCGGTTTTGACATCAAATTGGGTTAGTTCATAGTCAAATCTAACTGCAACAGAGAGGAGCACTCTAATCGAATCATAGCGAGTCGTGGGGGAAAATGTTTCATTGTAGTCTATTCCCAACTTTTGTGTGTAACCTTTTGCACACAAATGTGCTTTATATCTTGTAATCTGACCCAAAGAGTTTCTTTTAATTTTAAAGACCCATCTTGAGCCGATGGGTTTCTTCCCTTCAGGTATTGACACCATTGTCCATGTGTCATTTTTCTCTAAGGCATCAACTTCCTCTTTCATAGCAGTTTCCCACTTGAATTTGTCCGGGCATGTAACAGCTTCAGAATAGGTACTAGGAGTATCTTCCTCAACGCAGAGAAGATTCTCAGTGAATCTTGCTGGTGGCTTTAAAACACTACGAGGTCTGAGGTTATGAGTAGGCCTAGACATCTTGTATGATTCATCCTCTTGGAGAATTTCTACTGGTGGCTCACCCAGCTCTGGCTCTGGAGATGTCTTCTTAGTCTCATAGTCTTCTTGGCTCTCGACTTCAGCTTCTTCGTCACAGTCAATTTTCGTGGGCACGTAGTGGATAGGTTTTTCAAAACCTTGTTTTGCTTCATTGAAGAGAACATTTCTTGATATTCTAATTTTCTTAGTGTCAGGATCGTACAGCCTGTAGTTGGTAGAATTTCCATCATATCCAACAAGTATCATCTTCTTAGATTTCTTATCCAACTTCTTTCTTTCATTTTGCACCAGCATATAGGCTTCACATCCAAATGTCCTTACATGCGACAGCTGAGGCTTTTTGCCGGTCCACAGTTCCAGGGGTGTGGAGTTATGTGCCTTCTTTGTAGGTGTACGGTTTAATATGTATACAGCACAATTTACGGCTTCTGCCCAAAGCTCTTGAGGGAGGTTACTGCTGCAAAGCATCGCCCTGGCACTTTCAACAATAGTGCGCATATCTCTCTCTGAGCGAGAGTTTTGTTCGGGTGTGTATGGCGCTGTTCTCTCAGCGATGATCCCTTTTGAGGCAAGAAAATCCTGAAATTCCACATTGATGTATTCTGTACCATTGTCTGTATGGAGTATTTGCACACTTCGCTTGTATTTTGTTTCTACAATCTTACAGAAATCTTTAAAACATTGTAGTGTATCACTTTTATGTTTAATGAAAGATACTACTCTATAGCCAGAGTAGTCATCTTTGAAGGTAACAAAGTACTTAGCTCCTCCTACAGACTCGACTGGCATGACACCAAGATCACTGTATATTAACTCACCAACCTTCATCTTCTGGTGGGTTGGGTTGTTGAACGGGAGCTTGTGGTTCTTTCCGTATGCACAGCCAGGGCAAAAGAAATTGTCTACATCACTCAGATCTACACCCTCGGCTAAGCCTTTTGAGACTAACTCCTTCAAAGCTCTAACATTGATGTGGCCGAGGCGTTCGTGCCATAGCTTCAAACTAGTTTGAGTGACAGAATTGGCTTCATTTGAGGTTAGAGTCTGAAAAAGCATTTTATACAGGTTATTTGGCTGGCGTTCACCACAAGCGGCCAACTTTCCTTTTTCAAAAACTTCAACAAAATTGTCTGATTTTACTATTTTCATTCCTAGCTTGGTGATTTTTCCTTCAGATATGAGGTTCTTTTTCAGTTCCGGAACAAATAGGACGTCTCTAATGACCAAGTCATACCAATGACCATTCAGCAATTTACGAATCATCACATCACCTTTCCCTCTGACAAAGAGCTTGTGGTTGTCACCAAGACGCACAGAAGAACCATCACTAATCTCTTCAAACTTGTCAAAGTAGTCTCTGCGCCATGTCATATGGCTGGAAGCCCCACTATCCATGGTCCAAGTATTCTCTTCAGAAAAAGAAATACATACATTTGCTTCCTCAACATTAAAAGCAGAAAAATTTGACTGATCAGCTCTGCCTCTATCAGAGACTGATAGATTTTTCTTCTCACTCCGGCAGTCACGGGCAAGGTGGCCTTTACGTTGGCAGTTATAACAGGTAAGTTTTCTTATGGTTTGGTTACTTTGTTTTCCTGCTTCATAAAATCGTGGTTTATGTCCACGAGATTTAATTTCTCGGTTAGCTATAGAGGCTAAGGCAGTTTCTTGTTCTTCCCCCTTAGTCAGGCTCGCCTCTTCATCAATCAGACGGGATGTCAAATTGGCGATGGTTTGTTTGTCCTCACTCATGGAAAGCCAGGCCTGTCTGAAGCTCTTATATTTCAGAGGTAGACTACTCAAGATCTTGGTCATGATAGCTAGATCGCTGACTGAATCTCCAACCTCTTTTATTTGTTGTGCAAGAGCTTCCACTTTGGCGATGTGTTGAGCCACTGAATCGGCCGAGCTCCATTGATAATGATAGAAACGCTCATGTACTATCATTTTATTTGTTTCTGATCTGTGCTCATAAATAGAATCTAGTTTGCTTAGAATTTCATAGTACGATTTACAATTTTCAATCAAGGCAATCTGACTGAGCTTCATAGCCAAGGTAAGAGTAAACATAGCTACGGCGTCCCTTTGTTGCCATAGATCGATTGCCTTATTTGCATTTACGGTAGGCATAGCTTCCTCACCTTTTGCGATTTTGAAAATACCTTTGGCGCATAGAGCACATGTCAACTGGAACTTCCACTGCTGGTAGTTACTACCATTAAACTTATTAACACTTGATATGTCGATCTTTTCCGACATTGTGACTAAAGTTCAAGGTTAAGATCAATGTCTATTCTTACAGAAACGGACTCTATTAAGTAAATAAACTTACTTGCGTACAATTATTTGAAACTTCACTTTTTCGTTTAACTGATAAACATGAATGTTCCAGTGAGAATGTTCACTCAAATATTATGACACAAACTTAATGTGTTCATTAAAAAAAACTTTCTTATGACGTTAACAGCCCCGTAAGTTTTGGATAACTCGAGCAACAAAATACAACAAAAATGATTTGTCTTATCTTTAGGGAACCAACAACGCATTAGGAACTAATCCTGGGCCCATAACCTTTTGAAAGCGTTTTAAATAGAATTATTGTTTGTGATAATTCTTCATCTTTAGTGACAAAAAAAAAATACAACCGATTATTGACAAAACAAAAGAGACTTGATATACAGTAGTTGACAAGATTACCACCAGAGTGAAACAAAGTGCAGCATGGGTATTTAGGCGCAAATTACAATATTCTGACATGTTGTGATTCAAATAGTAATTCTAATGTCAAGTCTAATTTAACCCCAAACATTTTTTTTTTTAAATCAATTTAGTCAGGGTAGAACAGAGCACAAAATTGACGTTGCCCTGCCATTTTATAATGTGTTCACATGTAAAGAACGGTGGTACTGAGATGAGACACTTTAATGAAATCAAGATAATGGTTCAATTTTGGTAGTAAAATATATATATATTTTACAGAAAAGACCTCACTAATTATCAAGGAGGTTTCAGCATTATGTTTTAATGATCATGTGTTTAATCGATTGGGCATGACCAATCAACCACTTAATAGAATTTAAAATTCACATGGGACCAAAGAAGGTGAATTAAGAGTTGACCTGAGCGGTATCCTGAACATCAGAAAAAATTTGGGAAAATAGTTGTTCCCAAAATTGGGGCGGTAAATTATTTCCCAGATTTTTCGGTTAAAAATTAATATTTATTCAAGCTTCCAAAAGGATAATCTTCAATGTAATGTTTGTATTTAATATTCACTAACAATGCTATTAATTTACTAAAGTTACTCCTTTACCACATATATTTTCAACTAGAAACTTTCATTGCATTAATATTTTTTGGAAAGGCATTTATTTTATTTTTTTGGTCCATGCCGGTAATAGATAAATAAAGAAGTGGAAAAAATTAATATTTTTTAAGTAGGAACAGTGTATTTGGTGTGAGATTCAGTAACTAAAACATAAGAGATAACCGAGCACCCTGGCTCAGTTGAGAAAAGTTTTTGGTATTCAAATGGACAAGGCTCAATTTTATTCATTTAAATTAGTTTAAACATTTTGCTATTTAGTTGTGGAAATGTTTATTAAAACTAAAGCCATGAATATTTTTATATTTAGTCAATCATAAAATCTATTTCAAGTTAAGTATTTATATTTATACAAAAATGCCTGATAAAAAACACAACTAAAGAATTGCATTAGGCCTATGTTGTTTATTTTACCTCACGTTGAAATCTTAGCTAGCATTCGTTGGACAAAATATTAGTTAGATTTTATTTGGAAAACTTACAATTTAAATATAAATAAGATATAAATATATACGTTTACAATTTTTTATTTTCAAAAATTCTATATTATCACAAAATCTAAATCTGTTATTCAGAATCACAACTAAAATCAAATAAGATAGTTTTTATCCCTTTTCCAGTCCCAATTCAAAACTATTTTGGAAATTTACCCATACATTTGACTAATGTGAAACTATACAATTTGATTCCTTCCTGATCAAATTACCATAAGCTTCCAAATGTATTATCAATCTCTTTATTTAATTTTAGTTATTTAAATAAATGTGAATGCTAAATTTGGACTTGATATCATTCTTAAAATACATATATAAGCCAAAATTAGAAAATTATTTAAATTTTTACCACTCCCACGGGAAATCGTTATTTCCCACCTAAAATTTCCTGAGGTCAAAATGTAATTCCCGCAAAGACCTAATTAAGAGTGAATTCACCATAAATCAGGACTATATCCATATTTTTTAATTCCTTTGGGGAAAAGTTCTTAAACTTAATTAGCTTTATAACTTTATAAGAGACTAATAAGCTTGGAGTCGAACCAAAATTTTTATCAGTTCTGGTTCCGGTTCTCTAAACAAACACTTAAAAGGTTCCGGTTCCTGATAGTATTCTGGTTATTTAATTTAAATAAGAAAAATGTTGTGCTAAAAAGTTTTTTTATTTGTTTGGGCTACGGTAATATACTAATTTTGAAAGTGTTTTTTTAATGAATGAGGAAGGTTATATTTTTATATTTAGAGGAAGCGTATCCACATTTGCATGGAAGGATAGCAGAAAACCACTTTGGAAATAACACTCTGGTTCAAAAATATTGTTAGATTAAATAAAAAAATTATAACATGCCTTAATAACAATAGTGTATCTTTCTAATTTGCATCTTGATATGTCACCGTCAATCTCGTAGTCAAAAACTTCTGAACTGGGTTTTCTGTAACGTGCCCCATCAATGATATTATTCAAACTACTTACTAACAACAAATAATCTATGTACTGTACACAAGGAACACATTCACTGAGCTACTTCTTAATTTAAACTTGAGTGAAAGAATTTAAAGTTTTCATTTTGCCACCCTCCATATCCTTTTTCTCTCTATTATAAGCTGTCCAACCAACCACCAGATTATCAGTTTTCACTTCCAATAGGCTTAGACTGCTTGTCCAAAAAAATGATTTTTTAATTTCAGTATTTCAACTTTTAAGGAATGTGGTATTATCTGCTGTTTATCATAGCTAAATACATCTTGAACCTGTAGCTTAAACATTAAAGTAAAAAACAGTGAGCAATGTGACATTCATGATATTCCTCTGGAATTTAAACTCATTAGTGTGTTGCTAAGGGGTCATTAACTCTTTTCTAATCACCTTATAAAAGTGGTTTCAAACAAAGTAGTAAACTAAAATATATCAAGCCCTTTCAGAACTTACTGAGAAAGGAGAAAAAAACAACATTTCAACATTAAATTAAGCTAAAGAAAAAAAAATGTCTGCAACTTATCAAACTTAAATACATTTCTGTAAAACTAGGAACCTTTATGAACCTAAAATTATATAACGGTTCCAATTCCAGTTCCAGTTGTTCAGAATAGTTTTTTTAGGGTTCCGGTTCTGATTTCTTAAAAAATAACTGTTAATTTTGGTTATCGGTTCCGGTTGGGCACCCTGCTAGTAAGCTACTTGCTTAAAGATTGAGGAGGGTTACAGAAACCCCCAAAACACACCCCCTCTCAGTATGGCCATGCTATAAACAAAGGCATATCCAGGACCTGTTGTGGGGGGCAGTAGGGGGATTAGAAGGCTCCTTCAAATATAAAGATAATTTTAATAGTAAATATTTTAATTTGTAATAATTTTAATAATAATAATACTATTGCTAGTTTATAAAAATAATTTTAAATAATAATTACAATAATATAAGGAGAACTTATAAGAAAAAATACAATTTTGATCAACAATTTTGTAATTTTAATACAAATAAAACAAAGTCACTGTCACAATAAATGTAATAAATATGTACATGAGCCTAAAATGTTTTAGTATTAATAGAAATAAATGGTACGGCGCACCGCACAGACTTTCTCTCTCTTTCTATAAACTCGTAAGACTTCTGAACGGAATAATGTACATTGTATCATCACCACTCCACATAAGAACACGCATAAAATAATATACAATGATATATAATCAATGAGAAAAGAGGCGCATCTTTGTCCACCTAAGAGCATTTCAAACAGTTTAATGTCTTCCACAAGGGTCAACACTTCGTATTAAAATTTCGATTCTGGTTAAAGTTTTAACATTTTATAAGGTGTTGCAGATCTTCAAGTCATCGCATTGATATTTAATTATTCATTTATACATTTTGACCAATAAAAAATGTAAATATTGACTATTGAGTCTAAAATGGAGATAGATCATTGCTATGCAAACATTTCTCCTAAGAGATTTAAGGAAAAATACTATACTTTTTTAGATACTTATATTTAATTACTCTATGGCATTGGAGAATTATTGCGTTAAGACTTAAGTAGTATATGTTTACAACTAAAGCTCACAAAATTGTATTAATATATTTGCAAATATCTCAGAAACTGTTGCTTTTATAAAAATATATGTCAAATAAAAGTTTTTTATTTCTAATAGTCCTACAATTTTGCAATGATAAGTTGTTTAGTTTCTCCAATAGTTGTGGAGATACGGAAATTAACGCTTCTGTAATGTACCCTAAAAATAATTTTCATAGAAAAATGAAAATAGCCAGTTTATTTATAATCTTAATCAACGCCTAGATACGAATTTTAATCAAAATCGTTTGAGCAGATTTTGAGAAAACCAAATTTTTCTCTTTTCGCCCTTCAGTAAACTACCCTTAATTTTAAGTTTTTATAGGCACACAGACAGACGGCATTGCAAAGACTATTTTTTAGGGTTCGGGGGGTCATGAGACGTCGACATCCATCAACATTTCAGGTTAGTTTTTTTTTTTACGGTCGCAATACTTAAACTTTAATGTCCAAAAAGTTAAAAGAATTCATATAATTGCGTATATATTGAAAGTTATTGATTTTATAAAAATATGTTTCGGATAAAATATCTGTATTATAAATATATATACATATTTGTAATGCTAAGTAATTTCATATCTCAAATAGTTTCGGAGCTATTTTAAAAAATGTTAATTTACGCATCAGACCGGAGCCCTTAAAGCCATTTTGCCGAAATATTGAGGGTAGCCATTTTGTTTGGAATATTTATTAATGTTTATAAATGAAATTTAATCAAAATCGTTTGAGCCGATTTTGAGAAAATCGACTTTTTCTCTTTTTGCCATTCAGTAAACTACCCTTAATTTTAAGTTTTAATAGACACACAGACAGACGGCATTGCAAAGACTATTTTTAAAGGTTCGGGGGGTCATGAGACGTCGACATCCATCAACATTTCAGGTTAGTTTTTCTTACGGTCGCAATACTTAAGCTTTAATGCCCAAAAAGTTAAAAATATATATATAATTGCGTATATATTGAAAGTTATTGATTTTATAAAAATTTGTTTCGAATAAAATATTTGTATTATAAATATATATACATATTTGTAATGCTAAGTAATTTCATATCTCAAATAGTTTCGGAGCTATTATAAAAAATGTTAATTTACGCATCAGACCGGAGCCCTTAAAACGATTTTGCCGAAATATTGAGAGTAGCCATTTTGTTTGTAATATTTATTTATGTTCATAAATGAAATTTAATCAAAATCGTTAGAGCCGATTTTGAGAAAATCGACTTTTTCTCTTTTTTCCCTTCAGTAAACTACCCTTAATTTTAGGGGTAGATATCCAATTCCAAAAACCCCTCGGGGCAACCCTATGAAAACCCTAGATATCAAGTTTCAGCTCAATCGGTAAAATAGTTTAGGCTCTAGTTGGAGGTACAGACAGACAGACAGACAGACGGAAATTCAAAAACCACTTTTTCGGATTCAGGAAGTCATGAAACGTCAAAATTCATCAAAATCTCGAGTTCGATTTTTTTGATGATCACAATACTTTCTCTACCTGTAAGATAGAGAGAAAGTAAATATGTATCTTAATATAAATAATTGGTTGTCTTACTTACTAAACTTAGTAATCTTATTACTTGAAATTTTAGTTTTACACCCCCTTCTTTTCTGCATATTAGAGCTAAGTTTAAAGTTATTTAGGTCATGTAGGAGATAGGGCTAAAGAAATGTTAGAGTCATTCATTCTTTACAACATTAAGGTATTGGTTATAATATTCTTGATTATTTTTAATGCAGGGGAGGGGGGAGGCAATTGCCCCCTGGATCCATCACAGGCTATAAATTCATTCATTGGCACATATAAGCCTAATCATATAAAGAAAATTAGTGAAATATAATGTTTAAAATTGGAATTATAAAAAGTATATAGCTAAATGGCAAATTTACAAAATCATGTGTCCAACTGCACATCATTGGTTTTAAAAAATATATATTTTATGTACATAAACATAAAACCTTTTAAAAAAATCAATATAATCTTATTTATTACAAATGTGTGTATGTAAACTAATTATAATAGTCAGCAAACTGCGAAAGACAATTATTAATGTAAAATGGAAGGTCCAAAAATTTGTTAGGACAAGATTATTCAGAAATTTCTTAGATTCAAATCATCAACATGTATTTTACATATGTGTAATGTGTAGATCTGGGTTACAGAAAGAAACCTATTATTCCTCTACACTTAGTAACTCACATTTTTACTTTCTCTCTATCTTACAGGTAGAGAAAGTATGGTGATTGTCAAAAAAATTGAACTCGAGATTTTGATGAATTTTGACGTTTCATGACTCCCTGAATCCGAAAAAGTGGTTTTTGAATTTCCATCTGTCTGTCTGTCTGTCTGTCTGTCTGTCTGTCTGTCTGTCTGTCTGTCTGTACCTCCAACTAGAGCCTAAACTATTTTACCGATTGAGCTGAAACTTGATATCTAGGGTTTTCATAGGGTTGCCCCGAGGGGTTTTTGGAATTGGATATCTACCCCTAAAATTAAGGGTAGTTTACTGAAGGGAAAAAAGAGAAAAAGTCGATTTTCTAAAAATTGGCTCTAATGATTTGATTAAATTTCATTTATGAACATTAATAAATATTCCAAACAAAATGGCTACTCTCAATATTTCGGCAAAATGGCTTTAAGGGCTCCGGTCTGATGCGTTAATTAACATTTTTTATAATAGCTCCGAAACTATTTGAGATATGAAGTTACTTAGCATTACAAATATGTATATATATTTATAATACAAATATTTTATTCGAAACATATTTTTATAAAATCAATAATTTTCAATCTATACGCAATTATATATATATTTTTAACTTTTTGGACATTAAAGCTTAAGTATTGCGATCGTAAAAAAAACTAACCTGAAATGTTGATGGATGTCGACGTCTCATGACCCCCCGAACCCTAAAAAATAGTCTTTGCAATGCAGTCTGTCTGTGTGTCTATTAAAACTTAAAATTAAGGGTAGTTTACTGAAGGGCGAAAAGAGAAAAAATTGGTTTTCTCAAAATCTGCTCAAACGATTTTGATTAAAATTCGTATCTAGGCGTTGATTAAGATTATAAAATAAACTGGCTATTTTCATTTTCCTATAAAAATGAATTTTAGGGTACTTTACAGAAGCGTTAATTTCCGTATCTCCACAACTATTTGAGAAACTAAACAACTTATCATTGCAAAATTGTAGGACTATTAGAAATAAAAAACTTTTATTTGACATATATTTTTATAAAAGCAACAGTTTCTGAGATATTTGCAAATATATTAATACAATTTTGTGAGCTTTAGTTGTAAACATATACTACTTAAGTCTTAACGCAATAATTCTCCAATGCCATAGAGTAATTAAATATAAGTATCTAAAAAAAGTATAGTATTTTTCCTTAAAGCTCTTAGGAGAAATGTTTGCACAGCAATGATCTATCTCCATTTTAGACTCAATAGTCAATATTTACATTTTTTATTGTTCAAAATGTATAAATGAATAATTAGATATCAATGCGATGACTTGAAGATCTGTAACACCTTATAAAATGTTAAGATTTTAACCAAAAATCGAAATTTTATTTCAGTGTTGACCCTTGTGGAATACATAAAACTGTTTGAAATGTTCTTAGGTGATCAAAGATGCGCCTCTTTTCTCATTGATTATATATCATTGTATATTATTTTATGCGTGTTATGTGGAGTGGTGATGATACAATGTACATTATTCTGTTCAGAAATCTTACGAGTTTATAGAAAGAGAGAGAAAGTCTGTGCGGTGCGCCGTACCATTTATTTTAAATTAGAAATATCATAGGTTTGGTAATATAAGTAGGCTTACTATAAAATCTGTTCAAATTAGAGCTACAACTTTGGGCGTTAATTCGTTTTTCTCCCCTTTCTTGAAATCTTGGAGTGTCTTAATTTATAAGGAGTATATAATGCAATTTTATTGAGGTAATAAATACATACATACCTAATTATGTCATTCCCTAACAGTGTAGGCAATGTATTTACAAAGTTATTAACCCAAAGCAGACTTACATTTGTGTCGAATAGAAACTGTATTATTTGAACATCTAACAAAAAAATATTAAACAAGAGTAAACAAATTATAGGTTGTTGTGAAATTTATAAAGGAACCTTATTTGGTGGCTGCATGGTCTAAGGCGTCACCATCTTGTTAAAATATACTGTAAATGACGATATCGGGGTTTGAATCTCGGTTGGGTGTACTGAGGGCGATTTTTCCAAAATGTTTCTCCACTCTCCCTTCACACAAATGTGGATACACTTCCTCTAAACTCAACCTTCCTCATCCCTAGCTCGTAGGCATAATTAGTACATATGCTTGTAACCTGAACATATAAGACACTGTGCTAAAATATTATACGTGCTGTAATTTTAGTTTGTTCATTTGTTTTAGGCTTCTTGTGTCATCCTGGACATGATGTCAATTTGCTTTGTGGATCCTTCAGCAATCAAAACACTGCTTCTCATATACAAAGATTTAAAAAGCAGAAATGTTTTATTTTGTTTGGCAGACTGTTCAGGTAAAGTTAGCCAAGTAGGGAAATTCAACTCATAATATGTAACTCACATGTATGATATATTCAGAAATCTCAAGATTTAACCTGTTTGTATTAAATATATCTATTGTATTTATAAATTATTTACAGCTTACTGCTTTACTTCAAAAAGCATTTATAGTTCATCCCAGAGAGCAAAGTGCCAAATATGTCCAGAAAATGTTTCTACAAAATATGAACAAAATTGTGCAATTTCAATTCTGACTAAATTTAGCCCAGATTTGTATGGTTAATATTTTTTAAATATAGAATTTACTCTTTAAAAATATACTAGAAAAAAATACAGCTAAAAATGTTAGTCAAAAGCTTTATTGATACCTATACCATTGGATTAATAATATTGCAGTCTAATATAAGAAAAATTAATAAGTAACTTATAAGAAAAGTAATTACCTTTTTTGAGTTTTGAATTTACACAATAACTTTTCAGAAAAATAGCATTTAATTTATTTTACTGTCATCTGAAAGCATTATATTACTAAGATGATACATAAAACCACATCAAATTAACACAAGAAATTAAGGTCAAGATATGAGCTGGCACTATTCACATTATCCTTAAACCACCTTAGTTTTACTACAAAACATCATCATTATCATCTGTATCCCGCCTCTGGCCAGGTCAGTTTAGTGAAATGCCTCCATCTTCCTCTATCCTTCCACCACTCTTCCTCATTTAATTTCTTCCAGTCCTCTCCTCTCACTTGAACACTTTCTGTTATCTGCTCCGCCTATCTATTTCTTGGCCTCCCCCTTGCGGTCTTTTTCCTACATACTTCATACTACAAAATAAATTAAAGATATTACTAGCACTAAAAAATTTCTCATAGTAACAAGTAATAAGGTAATTTAAGTACAAAATGAGATAGTGTTCTTGTGGTTAAGTGGCACTTATTAGGAATATTATAGTTATTAACAGTATAGGGCACTGAAAATTATTTTTCCAGTGTGATTTTTTGGATCTAAAATACCAGATAAAATGTTTTAAGAGGTACTTGTATCTGATGGGTGGGGTGAAAGAAAGGAAGAAGGAAAGAGACGCCTAGAATTGTGCACAAGAAATGCATAAGGAAACGCGCTACGGCATTAATGGATAGCAAACACCCCTAATTGGCCATTTCCTACTTAGGGAAGCAAAGGCATGCACATTGAACATTAAGGTCCTGCCAAATTTTTCTTTGGATGGAGACCATAGTCTCCTAGTCATCAACATGAAAGGCTGGATGAGGGGGGCACCAGATAGGGAAGCAGGAAAAGAGGACAAGGTTATGGAAGCTCAGCCAAGTGGAGGAGCGAATGAACTTTCAAGCAAGAGTAAAAGGAGCACTACTAATGGACGAGATAAAAGAAGACCAAGAGTTGCAAAGTTTCAAAAAGTGCATAGTGGAAGCGGCAGTGGAGATATGTAGAAGATTGAGCGGAAAGAGAAGATGGAAGGAAATTCCATGGTGGAATGAAAAGATAAAGGAAGCAGTAAATGCTAAGAACAGAGCCTTAGAGAATGGTTCACAAAAAGAACAAGAGAGATTGAGGGTAAGTATAGGGTGGAAAAGAAAAATGCAAAGAAGATAGTAAGAGAAGGGAGAAAAACATGGAGAGAAGAGTGGACAAAAGTGCTAATGACTTGTGTGGAAGAGAGCAAGAAAGTATTGTATACTCAAGTGAGCCAAAGGAGAAGAGAAAATAGGAAAGAGGTTGGAATGATGGATGAAAAAGGAAGGATAATGGAGAGGGATGAGGAGGTAAAGAAGCTGTGGAAATCGTTGAATCTGGAGTGGAAAGGATTGGTACTGGAGGAAGAAGGAAAATGAGGAGGAAATGGAGGATGGGATGGAGGATGGGATGGAGGAGGAGGTAGCAGACAGAACCTGGAAGGAGGTAGAAGAAGCCTTGAAAAGGATTAGGAAGGGTAAGGCACAAGGCATGGACGTACTCACAGTTGAAATGATAACGGCAGCAGGAGAAATGGGTCTACATTAGTGGAATAGAATAGTAAGGGCAGTGTGGAGGGAAAAAAGATTAACAGGGGATTGGACAAATGGTATTATATTAACAATATTCAAGAAAGGGGATAGAAAGATGCTGTGAAAATTATAAAGGCATAATAATGATGTGTTATTGAGCAAAAATGTATGAAAATATTCTGGAAGGAGAATCAGGAAAAGCATAAAGGGAATATGGAGAGAGGAGCAATATGGGTTAAGAGAGAAGATTTTGACAACAGATTTAATATTTAGAATTAGACAGCTGATGGAAAAGAGATATGAGTTTGGAAAGGATCTGGCACTAGCATTAATGAATGTAGAAAAAGTATATGAAAGTGTGGATAGGAAGAAAGTCCTGAAAGTAATGGAGTAGGCTGGAGTAGGAAGAGGAGTGACTAGGAGAGTAAGGAATATGTATGATAATAATGTGAGTTGTTTAAAGACGGAGAAAGGGTGGAAGAAGTGGTTCTACTTAAAAAATGGAGTCAAGCAGGGGTGTGCCCTCTCACTATTACTATTTGTATTGGTGAATGAAATGATCATGAATAGAGTGGCAGGAAAACTGGATGAGTAGAAAATAAAAGCAATGACTTGGTAGTATTGAGGGAAAAGGAAGGGGAAGTACAGGAACAGCTGCAGGAATAGAATGAGGAAGGGAAAGAGTATGTAATCAAATTTAATATGGTGAAAAGTGAAGTTATGGTTAAGACAAGGCAGAGAACAAGACCAAGAAAGGAGATAGAACTGGATGGAGTTGATTTAAAAGAAGCAAAGAGTGGTATCTTGATAGTGTGATTGAGGCAAAAGAGGGCACCAGAGAAGATATTGTGAGACAAGGGCAGCAGGGAGAGGTTTTCTACAGGTGTGTAAGAGACCTACTATTGAAAAGAGAAGTGCCCCTGAAGTGTAAGGAAGTGTTGTATAGGGCATACTTCATACACAGTTACGCATGCAGCAAAAACTTGGACTTTGGATAAAAGAGAAACAAGGAAGGTGGAGGCTATGGGGATAAAGTTCTTGAGGAGCATGTTTGCTGTTGCCAGAAGAGAAAGGAATAGGAATGAAGATTTATGGTCAAGATTTGTGGTACAGGCATAAAGGGCACGGCGTACATGAGGGGTGTGAGGAACGTAATGAGTATGGAAGGGGAGAGGATTCCAAGAAGATTAATGGATGTGAAGTATGTAGGGTGGAAACTCAAATGGAGACCAAGGAAGAGATGGGAGGAACAGATAGCAGCAGGTGTGCAAGTGAGAAGAGGATAGTGAAAGAGAGTGCAGAAGGGAGAATGATGGAAGGACAGAGGGAGATGGGAGGCATTCTATTAAACGGGCCTGGCCAAAGGCTGGAAATAGTTCATGATGGTGATGCCCATCATCAATTTGACCTAATTTCTTGTCAATAATATTTTTAGTTTCTACACATTAAATGTATGGATTACATTAAGTAATTTTAAGTATTTTAAAATAAATATATAATTTAAAATATAATTCTTTAAGTCTTAATTCTGTTATAAGAATAAGTTTGATATTAGAGAAAGCGCATGAAAAACTTGAATGTGAATAATTAAAGAAGCTAATCATATGTATGTTATTTTTATTTACAGCAACAGTCTATGAAAAAATGGTCCATTGTGATTTTTTCTCAGACTTTCCAGACAGTCAACTGTTTCCTACAATTCATGATGCAGTAGCATACTCCCAACAATCACTTAAGTCTTAACATACTCCACATCTTTATGTACTTAAGTGAAGGATTACTACTGTTGGACTCAAATCTTTACTTTCATAAATGTACTTATTCGTAGTTACAAATAAAAAATTGTGATATTAGTGAAGAGAGAAAATATTTAGTAAGGTTGTACAAATAAACATATTCCTAAAAATAACACAAACTAATTTTTATATACTTTGTAAATACTGTACAGTTTGGCTTAAGGCGATAAAAAGGTAGACAACATGATTGAAGTTCACCCTAATTTATTCCTGAGAAGTGCCTGGAAGAAATTTAAAATTAGCTAACTGGTTTGTCATATTAGCCAGATTTTCAAATTTCTTGCCCTAGGGATGGGTGTTTAGTGCAAATGTACTTCTCTAGGTTAAATTGTTATTAAAATCATATACTGATATTTGGAAATTCATTTCTACTAGGCTTACTTAAATTAAATGATAATGTACATTAGCAATGTGTTCTTTATTTGATTGTAATAAATATATTTATTGTTTTTAAGCAAATTTGTAATGTCTATAACTTCTTAACTATTTAAAAAGTATGATTGTTAGCAATACCTAAAAATATGAACCCTGCTTGAAATTACTGCCTTTTCCTGCTCTAATCATAGTTGTAGCTAACAGTATTAAACAGGTTATAAATCTTATTATTAGTAACAAACCATAAACAAAATGTAAAGAATAGCTACAAAAAATATCAAATAGTAGGGGGAAAATGTAAAGAATAGCTACAAACAATATCAAATAGTAGGGGGACCTGGCGGACTAAGGGTAAGGTGTCAGACTTCTTTGGTAAGGGTCTGGGGTTCAAATCCCAGTCCCGGCACAGATCTATCTTATTACTAAACCCTTCCTTCACCTCTGGCAAAGTGTGTGCTTTCACGCTTTGTGAATGTGTAGAATGTCAGGCCTCCACCGTAGCTCGGAGGCCACGTCAGAGTGTAGATCACCTCTGCTTTCAACCATCATCATTTTCAGTATCATCCTATCACTTGGGGATAATGGAATTCACCTTATGGTGTCCCCACCTCAGAAATGAATTCCTCCATAAGCCAGGAGAGCGGAGGTAAGAGAAGGTTGAATGGCCAAGATCTAGAGCATTAGTACCACCCCAGTATCAAATAGTGTTTAGTAGTAACAAGAAGGAATAAAGAATAAAACTTAAGTTCAATCTCTTTAGTCCAAAACCCTTGGGATCTGACAAATTCCAGACTAGATAATTCGACTCCTGAGAACCCTTTATATAGGTATCCCATATGCCTAGGCCATAAGATTGCAATTTCACTCTACCTACTTATTTCTATGTCATAAAAGGTAGAATAAAGCTTAAAACAGGAAGAAATAAACCACATTTCACAACTCTTGGTCTATTAAAAGACATAATTAAGGGCCAAAATAAAGCCAGAATACAAGCTAAAACAAGAATGTATAACAAAAACACTTGGCTGCAGATATAAACAACTTTGGCGCCTTTGTACTGCTTATATCACTGTCCTGGTAGCTGCCCCTTAAAGTAATGGCGGCAGATTCATAACATGCTGGACCACAGGATACCCGACTAAAGTGTTTCAACTGTATTATGAAACAGGATTGGTTTTAGTAGTATGAAGCAGGAAAGGAAAAAAATAAGCAGTAATTTTAAAAGTAGATATATAGTAGGAGTAGGAGCAGGAAGACACCGAAATTTTTCAAGACATGTTTTTACAAACTTTTACCCAGCAAATTAAAATTACTATCATAACATATTTAAAGACCTTTGTAGCATTTTTGAAGTAATAATACATTTGTGAAATAAAATATTCTCACGAAATTGACCATTTTGCCTTTTAAATGCAAATTGTTCAATTATGTTGATTTGAATGCTAATTAACACTTAACAACATTGTCGTTGTTTACCTTTATCCAGAAATAGCCTGAAAAATAAAGAGAACAAAATGTGCCAATACAAAAGAATTTCTCAAAAAAAAAAATCCTTAAACCAAAGATCAGTTGTAAGAGAAGTGTTTGAACTGGCTACTTTCAGAGCCATATCTCCAAAGACAAATATTTAAAGAAGACGAAGATGACACTGTAGTTAAGCTGGATTGAGATCGTTTAGTCTTCATTGTCTTTGGTCTTCCATCTTACATCACTACCAAGTAAGTGTGGAGATTAAGTGTTGTTATATGGAAAAATATTTTATAGAATAAAAGATGACTGAAAATTAAAAATCCCTAAGTTTTATGTATTTTTTAAAATAGAACTTGAATATTCAAAAGATGGCTTTTACATAATTTGATAAAGCTAAAAAAAATAATGTGTAGATCGTGTGAAACATCTGCGTGGACTGGTTTAGAAATTTGGAAATAATTATTTCCTTGTACTTTGGTGATATACGTGTATGTGTGATGATAAAAATCTATAAGCTTTTTGGTCTCATAAAGATATTTCTATACAAGCTAGGTTGTTGTCGACCATGTATGCACATAATATAGGGTTTATATTGTGTTTAAGATATATATATAAGTTAGAGAGATTACCAACTAGTTTGTAATAAGTAGACCTTCATTATGAAAAGTGTAATTAAAAAGTAATAATTATCATAAGGCTTTTTTTTAAATCGATGTTATTTAAATACCTATGTTTATAATAGGCCAGGAATAGTCTAAAACATAGAACCTTATGGCTGTAATTTTTCTTTTCATAGCAATATATATTAAAGTTGATTTGTTATCATTTTCAGCCTTCTCCCCCACCTGCTCTATACCCCAAAAACTATTTTTGCTCGACTTTTTATATCAAGATACAAGTATATTTAATGAACTACAATAACTTTATTTACCACAAATCAGGGTCTAACCCTTTATTTAGTGATTTTTCTTTTGTACTGACTTACAACTTATTATTTAATGAAATCCAATTGTTTTATTTACCACAAAAATCAAGATTTTTATTTACCACATCAGGATCCAGCCTTTTATTTACAGACTTTTTTTTTACCAAAATACAACTTTATTTAATGTAATTTAATCGTTTAATTTACCACAAATCTGTGCCTTTTGGAATGAGCAGTAATTTTAATAGTATATAGCAGAAACAAGCAGGAATGGATAGTAACTATTATAATATGTATCAGGAATTAACAAAATCTTCAGTAGTCACACTAAGAACAAGCAGGAATGAATATGTAGCAGGAACAAACAGGAATGAGCAGTATGCAAATTGGGCCGTTAATTCATCACTGTAAATAGGTAGACCCACATTTCACCAATGATAATTTTTTTGACCATGCCAGGAATCGAATCCGAGACGCCTAGCTCAGTAGACAGACATGCTAGATATTGAGCTAAGGTGTTGTATCTTCCTAACTAATTAGCTCAATTAGTACATATGCAAATAACCTGAATAGGTAGTAAGGCGCAATAATAAAATAAGTCTAAATTTATATTTTTGGCCTTTTGTTGATTCTAAAACATTTTCCCCAGGGTTAAACCAAATGTATTATACTTTCCTGTCCAGTAAAATATCTTACAAACATTAGCTATTGTTCTCGTTGGAGTCATCTTAAAGGTAGAAACACATGGGCCCTTGCCCATGGTTTCACTTTAGATGGGGGCCTTTTAGGAGAGGAAAAACTATAAACCAAAACTCTAAAAGAATAAATATTTCTGAACAACCAGACACTAAAAAAATATATTTTTTAAGTTCATTATTAAAAAAGAAAAACTAAGCTGGAATTGAATAAGCAGAAATATTCTGTATATAATTAAAGCGTGCGGCCGAATAAGGGCCTATGTTACATTTAAACATGTTGAGTTTTTGGTAGAAAAGGGGTCTACATAAAGTCCTCTTCCAGCCCAATAAGGTAGTTGTATTATTTTTCTTGAGATGGCAGCAAAAACCAGTGTTTGTATTCAGAGCGAAGCTTGTATTTGCTCTGGAATAAAGGTCTATGTGCAGTAGTCACGCTGTGTGCCCCGGGCAGGCTATGTCATATTTTCAAGCGTGCTTTCTTTATTTTCACACAAAAAGTTTAGTACTTTGTGGTACTGTATTGCTTCCATTAAATCAATAGTGTGTGAATATCCCTATTGCTGCCCAGTGATTAAACAAACTGAGAAAATATTAGCTGTTTCATACTCAGAAAATTAATATTTTGGTATTCTTTATTATTTTATTTGAATTTATATACATTTAAAAAACTTAAAATTTATTATTATTAATTCTTGCTGTTGAAATATTTAGTTTTGTGACAAAACAAGATATTGCATTAGTGTAACATATATTTCATTTTCTGATGCTAAAATAAAACCATAGTATAGGATTGTGTTAAAGAGTATTTAGAATGTGAAAGAAAGGCTTGACATTTTCTTCATCCTGGCCTCATTCATTCATGCAAAACTGGCACCCTGAATGTGCCTATTTTATGTTAATTATCAGGACAATATTTTTAGGTGAAATAATATTGCACCAAAGGGTTTTCATAGTACTGTGGAAAAAGGGTCTATGTCACCTGCTTGGATGCCACAGACGATTATTATTCAAATTTGAAAATGTATGTTCTCAAAACCTTCCAACTGTAACATAGACCCTTATTCGGTTGCACGCTTCATTTGTTGCCTTTGATTATGAGTGTGGATCTTTGACCATTTGAAATATTACACTTGGACATGGGAATCAAGCCCATGTCTAAATGTCATTTTTCAAATTTATGAATATGATACTTGATATGAATACAGCTTAGCTAAAAGATAATTTCTATCTTCTAAGCTTCGCTAGTCATATATGATTACATGTACATGTGTTTGCTTACCTCCACGCTATTTGCTTTCATGTACATCACTTCATTGTACAAACAGCAGCATAAAGCCGACCCCCCTAGTCACAGGTGGCTGTGGTATCAGTGAGAGCACACTATTAGCTGATGATTTACACATATTCATAATAAAATCTGAATTAAACTATGATTGAAGAATGACTAAATACAGGATGATTCCTGGATAGCTAAGTGGTAGAGCAATGACACCCTAAGCCAGTGGTTCCCAACCTGGTGGCGATCGCCCCCAAGTGGGCTATTTGGGTTATCAGGGGGGCAATAAATAAGAGGGGGGGCGATGAGTATTCAAAGGGGAAAAAATTAAAATAGTACTGTACAGTAGAAGTTGCAGGGTAGCACGAGTCACTGGTTATTCTCAGCCGGCGAGTTCACTGCAATCACCCCTCTCCAGAGTCCCCACCTGTTGTTGCTCAGCGAGGCTGACTGCTGACTCAACCCCCTCCAACACCTGCCATCATAACACACTTGCCATTGACCTACATTCGTCTTCAGTCTTCACTAGCCTTTGTGTGCCTCACCATCAGTTTTTGTTCGTGTCTTTTCTTTGTGTGTTTGTTTTGAAGTGTAGAAGTTCTTGCACAATGGATTCAAAAAAGAAGAAGTGTAGTCATTACTCAGATGAGTATTTAAAATTCGGTTTTATTGCGTCACCGCAAAATATGCAGTTTCCACATTGTCTTTTGTGCGATAAAACATTTACTAGTAATGAATCCATGAAGCCTTCGCGAATGAAAGATCATTTATCAAGAGTACACAGTGATAAAGTGAGTAAAGAACTTAGTTATTTTCAACACCTCAAAGCTAAAGCTGATAAACGGCCTAATGTGAGTGAATTATTTAAACAACGAGCAACCTATCTTGAAAAAGGTCTTCTTGCTTCTTAAGAGGTGTCTTTATTGATTGCTAAATGTGGTAAACCTCACACAATTGGTGAAACTCTTGTTTTACCGGCTACCAAAAAACTTGTTGAAATCATGCTAGGCGAAGACTCTAGTAATAAGATAAGTCAATCGGTTACTTTGAGCAACAATACTGTTTCCAGGCGAATTGATGAAATGGCCATGGACGTTGAATCCAAACTCACCAATTTGTGAAAAAAGTAAATTTGCATTGCAGATTGATGAATCAACTGTTATAGATAACAAAGCAATTTTATCAGCTTATGTGAGGTTTATCAATGAACAAAAGGAAATTACCGAGGAAATGTTGTTTGTTAGAACTTTAATCACTGATACGAAGGGATCGTCGATTTTTAAAGTGGTGCAAGATTATTTTGAGGAAAAAGAGATTCCCCTAACAAATATGAGCGCTTGCACAACAGATGGTGCTCCGGCCATGTCAGGTCGTCATGCTAAGTTTTTAGCCCACCTTAAGAAAGAAGTGTCAGAGGTCATCACTATTCACTGTGTCATTCATCGTCAACACTTAGCTGCGAAAAAATTGAGTGGTGTCCTGCATGAAACCCTACAACTGGTTATTACTGGTGTCAACAAAATTAAAGCTAATTACCTCAATGACCGTCTGTTCCGACAACTTTGCCATGAAAATGATGAGGAATTCGAACGCTTGCTTCTACATACGGCCGTGAGGTGGCTTTCCAAAGGAAACTATTTGAGCCGTTTCTTCTAATTATTTGACACGGTTAATGAGTTTTTCGACACGTATGATCCTGTTTTAAGTGAGAATTTGCATACCTTACAGATATTTTTGAAAAAATGAACTAAGTCAATATAAGGCTTCAAGGAAACAAGATGAACCTTATCAAGGCCAAAGGAATAAGTTGGACATTAACCTCAAAGGAGACTTGCGTCTGAACTTGACGAACATAAAGCCAGATATTCAAGCTTTAACTGAAATCCACCAAGCACAAGGCAGCCTTTGAAAAGGTAAAATAAAACAATAACAAAGTTTTCAAACTTTCATTTATATTTTCAAATTTTGACTGTCAACTTTCTTAATTTTTTCCAGATTCCAATTTAAAAATGAAAACATGTACTCCTGTTTTTTAAATGTACGTTAATGATCTTAGTTAATTATTTAACTTCTTTGTTCTTAAAAAAATCTGTAAAAAATGTACATTTTAATTTTTTTCAATTTTATTTAAGAGTGACCGGATAAAACTGCTTTTTGGTTGTTTTTATATATGGTAATAAAATTGTTTAAAATAATAAAAACTGCTTTATTATTTACACTTTACTTCAAATTAAAATTAGGCATACAATGAAAATGAAAAGGAGGCGATAGGTGTTAGTCAACCTCCAGAAAGGGGAGATGGGCCACAAAAGGTTGGAAACCACTGCCCTAAGCCAAGGGTCCTGAGTTTGATTCCCATATCCAGCTGTCATTTTTCAAATTCAGGAATATTTTCATTTTTATAAACAACGTAAATCCAACACCTTAGCTCAGTCGGAAGTGTGTGTCGCTACTGAGCTAAAAGTCCTGGGTTCGATTCCCGTCATGGCCAAAAAATGTATTACTGCTGAAATGTGGATTTACCCTTTCACAGTGATGAATTAACGGCTGGGGACTGAATGTTGTGACTGTCCTGGTCTCAAGTAAGATTATAAGGCATATGAAGCTACAACTGGCCTAGCAAGCCAGTAGTGGAAAATATATGGCTTGAATAAAAAACTGACCCAGGCCATAGGCTGGGAACATTAATGGATGTAAAGTAAAATAAACAACTTAAGTCTAATTATTTAAGCCTCACCAAAAAAGCTTTAAATTTTAAATAAATATTTCAACTTTTTTATGTGACAATGCAAATATTCATGAAAAACTATATTTTAGCATAGAATTGTTAATATAATAAAAAGTGATATTTTTATGATAAAAATTAATGTAGTTGAAATAAAATCTTAGTAACTAGGAAAATAAAAAACTTTTTTGCAATAAAATATTAAATTAATATTTAATATTATAACAAGCTCTTAAAAATAATATGAAAAAATAGTGTAAAAATTAAACAGTATATCCTGTGCATCTTACCACCCATCTTGCTATATATATCTATAAACACTAGTGAGGATATGAGAAAGGTATAATTTAGAGGAAATGTGCCTGCATTTATATGAAACAAAGGTGGAAAACATTTTATTAAAAACCTCTCATATTCAGCTGGGATTTGAATCCTAAACTCCTGTAACTGGTATAGCACACTAGATGAGCTTTACATTTAGTCAATGTAAGCATTGATGTGGATCAAATTCAACAATTTAATCACTTGTTAAATATATAGTAATAAATCAATATTTTATAAATATTGCCCGACTGAAAACCATGAAAATAATGTTCACTATAAGCAAATTTGTAAAAAAATACTAGTATTGTTGTGAATGTGAATTAAATTTTAAAATAGGTACTGACAAACTATTGACAAATCGATATAATGGTAACAAACTAACGAAAAACAAAATTGTCAAACATTCATTTAAATAAAATTCCTATCAATAAAATTCAAGTTATTGCTAATCTACAGTATTACATTAGCAGTTTACTATTACTTTTAGTCTACATATTCTAAATAAAAGCATGAACAAATTAGTAGATACTTACCTAGATGATTGGGGACTTGGGTAGAGGATAAAGTCTAGTTTGCTGCTGGTGAGGAGATTGGGATTTGAATCCTGATCGCATTTACTGAGGTAGGATTATAAATATAATTGTATTTTTATTAATATTTGTATTAAAATTACATTTAGGGAAAGGTGTTGTACCTTGAAACACTCATTATTTTTGGTACATGCATGCAGTGCCATCTAGATGCTGTTCTCCATTCTACATAATGCTACTTCCAGTAGAGGGTGTTCAGTTTGCAAATGGCTATTTTCTGATATTTAGTATTTATACAGTTTGTGTTTAATTTTTTGGGGTTTGAAAAATATTACACGTTTTTTGTTTTTGTCTCAGTAAATCTACAGAGTAAGTAGTATTCATTTAACTTTAAATTAGGCCTATTCCTTAAATATAAGTATGTAAGTGTTAAATGAAATAGATTTTAGTTTAAACTAACATAATATAACGACAAAAATTAGGTTATGAAAACAAAAGGCAATGTTCTTGTAGCTTGTATATTCTTGTATCTTGGAACATCGTTTAAAAGTAAAAGAATATGCTATATGTGCAGATATTTTTTTTATAGAAATGCATTATAAATGTATTCATTAGCTTTTACCACGTATTTTACAGAATATTGAACATGCCTAGAAGCAAACAAGGAAAAATATTAGTAAAAAATTGTGTCAAGCAATAGTGAAAATGCTGTTACAGCAGCGACATGGTGAAATGTCTATGTGCCAAGGTTGTACAGTATTTAATGTAAAACTGGGAACATTACATCTGTACTTTCAAGCTCATAAACTTTCGGACACAATTATATAAGAATACAAATCATCAAATGCTGTAAAACAAGTTTTTAATGCACAAATGGAGCAAGTTTTACTTCAGTATATTCGACTGGCAGCCCTACTGCATTATGGATTAACCAAAATTGATGTGCATAAACTTGCATTTCAGTATGAAAAAGCCAACAAATTAAAATATCCTCATCATTTGGATGAAAATAAATTAGTAGGAGGGAAATGGATGAGATCTTATTTAAAAAAGCATGGGAATAATATTTCTCTTTGAAATCCAGAAGCTACATACATCTTTAGCTCAGTCAACAAGTTTTAATAAATTTTATGTACAGAAGTTTTTCAACAATGTTAAATCAGTGATTGAAAAAATGACCCATTCCCTCCACATAGGATATACAATTTTGATGAGACCAAGCTATTGACTGTTCACATTTCATCAAAAATATTCACACCAAAAGGCATGAAACAGTTGGGCAGCATGACATCTGTGAAAGAGGACACAATGTGAATATTATTGCAGCCATTAGCGGTGTGAGAAATCACCTCCCACTCATGTTCATGTTTCTGAGAGTCCATTTTAAGGATTTTATGTAAATGGTGCACCTGGTAGCAGAGGAGGATCCAATCCTTCCCTGACTGTTTAACAAAAGCTTTTTTTTTTTTTTTTTGCAGTTCTTAGAGTATCTCATCCAGCATACTTAACCCTCAAAAGAAGAACCAATTCTTATATTTCTCGATAGTCATGAGAGCCACATGAATGTTCCTGTGATTGAGAAAGCCCGTGATAATGGTATAATTATGATCACCCTTTCCTCCACACACATCCCATAAACTAGAACCACTGGACCGAACCATTTTTGGTTAGTTCAAGTTGCACTATAACAGGGCCATGAATGACTAGATGGCTTCTAAACCAGGAAAAACTTAGTCAATTTATGAAGTTGCTCAAATGAGGGGCATATCCTGTATGCAGTATGCAAAAGCCAACAGATTAAAATATCCTCATCAATGGGAGGGGAAAGGATGAGACACACATTTCCTCTTTTTTCAAGCAGCAACATTGTAAGTGGTTTTACTGTAACAGGAATTTCTTCTCTGAATCAGGACTTTTTACAGATTATTATTATTATTATTATTATTACTAGCACCACGTCTTACTACCCGTTCGGGTTATACGCACTTACGCTAATGTGCAATGGTAGGGTGATTGTGAGATGAAATGGAGGACCTACAGTTTAACGTGGAATCCGAACCACGGTAGAGGCCTGGCATTCCTCACATTCACAAATTGTGATTAATACACATCTTGTCAGAGGTGAAGGAAGGGTTTGGCAATCAGATAAATCTGTGCCGGGACCGAGGATTGAACCCCGTGTTACACCGTCTCCATTGCCTTCTACTTAACGACCACAATTAAATAAAAGGGAGAAGGTGAATCTACATAAGGGAAAATATAAGCAGAATTAAAAATATAACAAAAATATGGTTTATTCAGTATAAACGTAGATAAAGCAACGTACAGTGGTCTCATTATATCATTCTGAATAATGCTAAAAATAATAACGTGAATCGCAGAATGTAAACATCCCATGTTTACATTTATTAAAGGTCGTCTATAAGAGACACAAAATTACGTAGATTTTTAACATCAACAGAGAAGTTAAACTACCAAAAGTGAAGTGAAGTAAGATATCCACAAAATGAAACAAACATTAAATATTCTTGCCTGATGGGCTCCTCAAACAATTACAAGTTACAATACGAAATTTACAAAACATAACGCGAGAGTTTGACTTCCAGACTCAAGTCAAAACCTCCCGGGACTAACTATCTCTTATAAAAAAACTAAAGATTGAAATTTAGAACAAATTTAAATTATATATAAAAAATAACAAGCATGATTTTATTTTTACAGTCGCGTGAAATAGCAAAATACAAAAGTCCACACATTTTAACATTTTACATTTAAATTTACTCAATACAAAATTACCAATGATGGAAATCCAACTAAACTAACCAACATGCTACCGCGCCTAAGTGGCGATATAATAGTTAAATTTAAGCGACTGAGATAAAGAGAAAAGTTAAATACTACACGAATAACAAAATAATGATTCTAATACAACAAATTTATAAGCCGAAAATAAATAGAGTCTATGAAAAGTAGACGCCATAGTTACTTTCCAATTAGTATATATGAATGTGTATCCGATCATTGTCCATGACAATGATCCGTCCTCGTTCGTGGATTGTTAGATAGTCATCCGCCCTCGTTCGCGGATTGATAGATAGTCCTCCATCCTCGTTCGCGGAATGATAGATAGTCATCCGCCCTCGTTCGCGGATTGATAGATAGTCATCCGCCCTCGTTCGCGGCTTGATAGATGTCATTTTTGCAGACACATACAGCCTGTTATATAGTGAGTTTCGTTACACGGAAAGGAGGGGAGGTAATTCTAGCACGTAGTTGCTAGCTGTCTTCGGTCACGTAGGCACTTTGTAGGGTTGTTCCATCAGAATATTAGAACAAGTCGACGATCATTCGATGTTTGGGGTAGTTCTTCAAACAGCCATCAGGGGCGGGTGGATTGTTGTCTTCTATCGGACTCCATGTCGTTACGCCTCAGTTTCTATCTGACCAGACTGAGAGCAATCACGTGTTGACAGTAGACTTGCGTTAGCTCGGCCCATTCTCCACATGGCTGCACGGAGTAGGTCAGCTTTGGTGGCGGCTAGTGATAGAAGATTTCAAAGGTAAGTTCCTGAACAATTATGAGTGTAATATTACAGAAGATTGTACTGTATGAAATATACTGTGTCGTATTATCTTTCCGTATTAGCCTACAGGGACTACAACAGAGAATAGTACCATTGTAGGGATTCTATTTGGGTCGGAATTATTGAGCGGGTGGTATGAATTCTCGATAGTTACGTATCAACATTATAATGGGATGGATCCAATTGTAACTAACTGTAAGTTAACGTTACAAATCTCTCCCCCTTGACCAGGAGAATAAGAAGATGCAGCATCCGTCCTCAGCAAGGCGGAACATCAAAGGGCTCAAGGTGGCCTTCTTGTACATCATCTTCCCAAACCGCATGAGATGATCCATCTTTTTCAGCTCTAGATTCCATCATCTAGACAAGCAGTCGGTATCACTACGTAGATTATACCAGAAACCAGGAGAGAAAGGAAAACAGGATGCGCAACGAAAACTCATATACAACAAGTCTGTTGTCGATATGTAAGTGGCGTTAAGTCACACACAACCACACGTCTATAACTATCCGTATGAACACATGAATAATCTCTTCTTTCTTCTACGTTCAAACTCCAGTTCTCATAATAAAGTTCACTAGACTACAAAGTCACAAAAGTTTATCCTCATGAAATCCTAAAATCCTATAGAAATCCTACATAGATATATCGGAGGAGCGTCCCCCCCCTCAACACTTTTGAAGGTTCCTATTCAAAGGTTCGAGAGTTTCAAATATTATATCACTATATTCTATATAAGTCCATTCTCAGCACTCGATCTAGAATAGAGTGTCTCAAAACATAGAATAGAGAAAGTTACGTCATAATTAAAATCAAAACAACATTTGATTTCGTGATCCAAATTCCATGAAGTGGAACATCAACAAATTCGTGCCATAATAATCTATAAACTATTCACTTATTTCATAAACACATAATATCCACAAGTTCAATTACGGTTCAATACCTGTAAAAAACTATACACATGGCCAACAATATATAGATAACAAAACACTATATCTACAGACCACTGATATATAACATCATTAATGGTAAACAAAATTTAAATTTTAAACACGATTTGGCTCACAGCCAGGGCACAATGCCATCAAACAAAACTCAACTTAATAAGGGATGCCAAAAGATTAATTATAGGTCCCCATATACCTATAAAAATTAGGCATGACTCCACATTAGTATTAAGATTATGAATATCAAAAACCCGGTCAATACTATAATTAACAAAATGAGATTACGTTAATTGACCGTTCATTAAATGACTCAACAATTGTCAAATAATATCAAGACACCAAGTCTTACCCAAAACAGGAATACCAAAAAGATCAAATACAAGTCCCCATAAACTTATAAAAAAAATTCTTGGCATCCTACATTTACCTAAGTAAATCCAAAATGGAGTAATTAAATCTGTAAGTACAATAACTTACGAACATTATCCATTAAACTATTACATTCTAAGGCGTCGGTATTAGTTTAAGATGGCTCACATGAGTTCTTCGCGTCTCGGTCGGGTCTGTCTGGCTCTTCAACCTGACCGACACGGGTGTTAAGAAAGATTCAACTGACCAGGGTCCACTCCATCTGGGAGAGAGCTTGTCAGATATTTTATCAATGGCGGAGCTCTGCGGGAAGCACCTACACATAACTAAGTCTCCAACATTAAACATTACAGGGACGCGACCACGGTTATAGATTTCCGCAATTCTCTTCTGAGACCTTTTCAAAATTTGATAGGCGGCAGCGCACCTATCAGAATATGAACGGTCATTAGGTGAGTCCAGGAGAGGGTCAACATCCCAGACTGCCAACAAGGGGTGGTTCGGTTCCCTTCCCAACAGTACTGATGCTGGTGAAGCGCCAATTGATTCGTGCACGGCGGAGTTAAACGCAAGGTTAAGGAAATCAAGATCCCGGTCCCAGTGGGTTTGAGACTCACTGTGATAGATGGTCATTGCAATTTTCAGATTCCTATTGAACCTCTCAACATGATTGGGCGACGGATTATAAGGACTTGTGGTAATGTGTTTAACCCCCCATCCAAAACACATGTCTTTGAACGATTTAGACCGGAAGCATGGTCCATTATCGCTCACGACTTTTCTAGGGGCACCAAATATAGACCAAACTCTAGTTGAAAGAGCCCTCGCAGCAGTCGTGCCCTTCATATTCCTAAGGGGAATTAACAGTACAAACTTAGAAAATCCATCAACAACGACTAAAATGCAAGAGTTACCGTTCGAAGTACGAGTCATGGGTCCTATAAAATCCACAAAAACCTTTTCCCATGGACGTTGGGCAATATCAGCAGCATGCAACCCAACGCGAGTGTTGCGGGCAGGTTTAGACCGGAGGCAGTCTTCACATTTGTTCACCCAATCTCGTACGTCCTTAACTATGCTGGGCCAATAAAATTCCTTAGAAATTTTATTTCGAGTTTTGAGCATTCCCAGATGCCCTCCATAAAGGGAGTCATGGAAATAGCTCAATATCATAGGTCTTAACATAACAAGGACAAAAATCTTTCTTTTGCCACCACGGTCAAAAGAAACTACCAGCCCTTTAAAAATGTCAAACTTGCCCAAATCCTCTCCTCTCTCTTGCTTTTCAAAAAGAGAAATACAAAAGGGGTCCTCTTTTTGATGTTTCGAGATGGACACAAATGACTCAGGAATAGTATGAATAATCAACGCTGTTTTCCCGTCCTCCTCCACACCAATGGCGTCTGATCATTCATACGAGATAATGTGTCAGCAACAACATTATGTTTACCTGAAGTGTGGTGAGTGTTAAACTTAAATTGAGACAGGCGTAATACACACCGGCCAATTTTCCCAAGTTGCTTAGGATGTGACCACATCCATGCCAATGCCATGTTATCCGTATAGAGATCGAACTCTCTTTGCTCCAGATAATCTGAGAAGCGTTCCACTCCGAAAACGCAGGCAAGGCCTTCCTTCTCAAAGGCGCTATATCTCCGCTCGGCCTCCGAAAGAGTTTTACTAGCGAACGCCACTGGCAAAACTCCCTCCGGATAGCGTTGCGAAAGTACAGCTCCGAGAGCCACAGAGGAGGCGTCCACTTGCAACACAAAGGGGAGAGAAAAATTTGGCATTCTAAGCACCTCTGGGGATATTAAGGACTTTTTTAACAACGAAAAAGCCTTGGATTGATCTTCACCCCAAACAAACTTTGAACCCTTCTTTTTAAGCCCATTTAAGGGGGCGGCTATCTCAGAAAAGTGAGGTATAAACTTAGCGTAGTACGCGCACATTCCAATAAAACGTTGGACACCCCTTATGTTCTTGGGCGCGGGAAAGTCGACAATGGGTTTAACCCACTCCGGGTCCACCAATAAATTACCCTCAGAAATGATGTATCCTAAATACTTAATAGATGTTGTGGCCCACGTCACTTTGTCGGGATTCACAGTAAGCCCGGCACTTCTGAGCTTACCCAAAACAATCTCAATATGAGTATAATGTTCCTCCCAGGAATTACTGTAAATACAAATATCGTCTAAATAATTAAAAACGAATTTATACTTGCAGTCCTCAAAAATATGATCAAGTACACGATTAAGTGCTTGGCCCCCGATCGAACATCCAAGGGAACCCGGTTGAATTCATAAAGTTGCCACGGAGTGACAAATGCAGTGTATTGTTTTGAGCGTTCCGTAAGGGCACATTGCATGAAACTAGCATTGAGATCAATTAAACTGAAACATTTAGCCCCACCTAAATGTTGAAACGCGGATTCAATACTCGGCATAGGATATGGGTCGAACATAATTTGTTTGTTTACCTTTCGATAATCAACAACAAATCGATGTCCGCCAGCCTTACGAGGAATTATAAACGCTGGGCTTGCAAAAGCAGATTTGGACGGTCTAATGACACCCTCATCCAGCATGTTTTGGATCAACTCCCTAAATATACGTAATTTGGGAGGGGCACAAGAGTAGGGACTCGACCTTACAGGCTTGGAATCTTCCATTACGATGTCATACGGAAGAACATCACATTTCCCCCACTTGGGAGTGATAACGTCTGAAAAAGATCCAAAATCGAGCTAATATCGATATTCTCACAATTTACAAAAAAATTGTCTTTAAGTTGATAATTCTTGCTAAACGGCACCTTAACACGAGGACTAAACCCAAAGGAAATTTCCATTCGAGAAAGATCGATGCAAGATTTAGAGCGAGCAAGAAAGTCTATTCCAAGAACAACACTATACGGTAAATTCTCAACAATATACAATGGAGTTTTCCACGAGAAATTTCCTATCTTTAAAGGGATACAAACTCTTTCATTAACTTCCAAAGTACGACCATTACCAATAGCAAAAACTTTAGGAACCACTCTTTCAATAATAATATTATTATTATAATCATGAAGACAAGACAAAAATTGAGAACTTATAAACGAAGAACTTGATCCTGTATCTAACAATGCTAGACAACTTAAAGAAAAAAGCTCAAGATCTACAACGGGGGAAGGGGGGCATGGAAATGAGCTTGACTCGTAAGACTCATGATTCTTACGGTGCACAACTAGTTTCCCGAACTACACTTGCTCTGGACATGTCCTAACTGTTTACATTTAAAACAGCGAATTCCTGACAAAAACTTACTATCCAACGCTCGCGGGCCAATATGGTTCTTCTTCACAGGTTGCACACCCAGCTGAGAAATCGCAGTATTCTTCCTAGACCTACCACAATAACTAGGATTCGAACCCACGCCTGGATTGTCAACTATAAAAGGCGCATGATTTTCCAGAAACTCACTTTCAGACAACAAAGTACCTTCAATTAGGGAAGCTAGCTCATGTAACTCAACCATCGTACTAGGTTTAGAAGTAAATACAAAATGACGTCGAGACAAGGGCGACACATTCTCCAAAATAATATCTACTATCTGACATTCAGAAAGATCTAACCCTAAAACTTTAACGGCCTCAGAAATGGCCATGATGAAACTCCTTAACGACTCATCAGGACGTTGAAAGCGATGTACATACTGCTTACACAAATTATCTCTAGCTCTAGTAGGGACAAGACTGTCTAATATCTTACGACTAATAAGCTTCAAACTTAACCCATTAACTAGCCCTTCAGAAAACAAACGAGTTAAATATCCAGAAGTTTTACCTAAACACAACGCAATAAACTCAGACTCAGAACCGATATTTAAATGACAAATCCTTTGAACCTCAAGTAAAAATAAAAAAAGAGATGAGCTGTCCTGACCATCACACAGTGGTATTCGATTTACAAAATCAACGAGAATTTTACTTTGGATTTTATCACTCACCAAAGCGCGTGACATTTCAATTGGATCTCCAACCCTCACCGGTACTGAATGATGATCCTCCACTCCCACTGTTGCCTGGTCTCGAGACGTATCGCTCTCCGAAAGAATTCCCACGAGAACTGCACGAAGTCTTGCTACGGTGGTTTCTATTGAACATTGCAGTCCACGCTTAGCAAGCTCGGAGATAAGGCTTTCTTTATTGAGACGGTAAACATCAGATTTAGACAACACGCTCGGCTCGCCAGTCACTACTCCCCCAGTCGAAGCGTCCGTAGTCAAGTTGTCCATTATGAAACAGAAAGAGATACAAGGTTAAACTCAGGCTATGATTTCACAACAACAACAAAAATATACAGTATAATTTTCCAACATTTTTCAGTAATGATATAGGTTATTAATTAACTAATTAAACAGGAAGATCAGTTAATTAAAAGGACAGCAGAGTGGCGCAGTGTTACACCGTCTCCATTGCCTTCTACTTAACGACCACAATTAAATAAAAGGGAGAAGGTGAATCTACATAAGGGAAAATATAAGCAGAATTAAAAATATAACAAAAATATGGTTTATTCAGTATAAACGTAGATAAAGCAACGTACAGTGGTCTCATTATATCATTCTGAATAATGCTAAAAATAATAACGTGAATCGCAGAATGTAAACATCCCATGTTTACATTTATTAAAGGTCGTCTATAAGAGACACAAAATTACGTAGATTTTTAACATCAACAGAGAAGTTAAACTACCAAAAGTGAAGTGAAGTAAGATATCCACAAAATGAAACAAACATTAAATATTCTTGCCTGATGGGCTCCTCAAACAATTACAAGTTACAATACGAAATTTACAAAACATAACGCGAGAGTTTGACTTCCAGACTCAAGTCAAAACCTCCCGGGACTAACTATCTCTTATAAAAAAACTAAAGATTGAAATTTAGAACAAATTTAAATTATATATAAAAAATAACAAGCATGATTTTATTTTTACAGTCGCGTGAAATAGCAAAATACAAAAGTCCACACATTTTAACATTTTACATTTAAATTTACTCAATACAAAATTACCAATGATGGAAATCCAACTAAACTAACCAACATGCTACCGCGCCTAAGTGGCGATATAATAGTTAAATTTAAGCGACTGAGATAAAGAGAAAAGTTAAATATTACACGAATAACAAAATAATGATTCTAATACAACAAATTTATAAGCCGAAAATAAATAGAGTCTATGAAAAGTAGACGCCATAGTTACTTTCCAATTAGTATATATGAATGTGTATCCGATCATTGTCCATGACAATGATCCGTCCTCGTTCGTGGATTGTTAGATAGTCATCCGCCCTCGTTCGCGGATTGATAGATAGTCCTCCATCCTCGTTCGCGGAATGATAGATAGTCATCCGCCCTCGTTCGCGGATTGATAGATAGTCATCCGCCCTCGTTCGCGGCTTGATAGATAGTCATTTTTGCAGACACATACAGCCTGTTATATAGTGAGTTTCGTTACACGGAAAGGAGGGGAGGTAATTCTACCACGTAGTTGCTAGCTGTCTTCGGTCACGTAGGCACTTTGTAGGGTTGTTCCATTAGAATATTAGAACAAGTCGACAATCATTCGATGTTTGGGGTAGTTCTTCAAACAGCCATCAGGGGGCGGGTGGATTGTTGTCTTCTATCGGACTCCATGTCGTTACGCCTCAGTTTCTATCTGACCAGACTGAGAGCAATCACGTGTTGACAGTAGACTTGCGTTAGCTCGGCCCATTCCCCACATGGCTGCACGGAGTAGGTCAGCTTTGGTGGCGGCTAGTGATAGAAGATTTCAAAGGTAAGTTCCTGAACAATTATGAGTGTAATATTACAGAAGATTGTACTGTATGAAATATACTGTGTCGTATTATCTTTCCGTATTAGCCTACAGGGACTACAACAGAGAATAGTACCATTGTAGGGATTCTATTTGGGTCGGAATTATTGAGCGGGTGGTATGAATTCTCGATAATTACGTATCAACATTATAATGGGATGGATCCAATTGTAACTAACTGTAAGTTAACGTTACACCCGGACCCTCAGCACAGAATTCTGACACCTTACCCCTAGACCACCAGGTCACCATTTTTACAGATGATGATTTTCTCACATCTTATGTGTCGGACAGACGATCCAACAAATGTTGACAAAGAATCTACCTTAGAAGTGCCTGCACCAGTGCAGTCTCTCAACAGGTCTTCACCTTCAACAATTGGCAATAATGAATTTTCATTTTCACTGGAGATGATCATGCCTTTTCCCAAGGCCCAGCCAAGAAAGCCATCAGTTAAAGGAAGGAAGAAAGGAAAGTCCAGAATTCTGACAGACACAACAAACATAAAGGAAATAGCAGCACTGAATTCTAAACCTTAATCTAATTATCAGCTAAATAAGAAAAAAACAGTTTTCCAAGCGAAAATTGAATCTGATAATGAAGACGTGTAAAACTATGTCTTGCATGGTTTCTTCTGACGAGTACATCAACATGCAAGCACTTTTTGAGCAGGAGAGGGCAGATAAATAATTACTTGATGAAAATAGCATTGCTTTGGCTAGAGGGAAGAAGACTTTCAGATATGTCCTTTCGCTGGAAAAAGTTGTTCGTGATGTGGGCCAGTATGTAGTGTTCATCTATGAAACTGAACTGTTTCCATGTATAAGTGGCATCTATGAAAAAATTAAAGAAATCATGGATGTGGCCAGAGAAGGAAGATATATTGACTTATCCATTGGAGCACATTTCAGAGAGTATTTGTCCTCCAAAAAAAAATATCTGGGCAATGTTTTTTTTAAGTACTGGAACTAAAAATGATTGGCTAGAATATTTCTTAGTCAAAAAATAAATTTATTAAACTCAGTATCTCTAAACAGTACAAGAGCAATTAAAAATCAAATCTCAAAAGTAAATTATAATGATCCACGGTACAATATGAGGTGTTCAGAGGTAAAATAAGTTTTTGTTGCTTGGAACAATATAGTCATGGATATGAATTAATAAATATTATTTTGAATCCATGATTGTTATTTAAATGTAGAACTGTGCAAATTTATACAAAAAAAAACACAAAAAAGAAAAAATACTAAAGATCTCTACACTCAAATGCAAATCTAAAAATCAGGGCTGGGCCGATGCCAATAACTGATCTGACTTATCGGCCGATATTGGCACAATTGGCCAAGGACAGTCGGTTTTCTATCATGCAGATATTTTATGCCGATTATTTACATTCTATAGATATATTTTTAATTCTCAAGCCATGAAAATAGAATTTATAGTTTAAACAAAAATATTTAAATACAGTCTCTTGCATGTTAACACAAATTCTTTAATTCTATGTTACTGTGGATTCACACGTTCGCTGTAAAATGAGAACAGTGCTTATATTTGTTCACATGAGAGCTCTAATGCGATCACAAGAAGTCCGCGTGGCCAGCTTAGCCCGCACTTCTAGAATAGAGATAATTTCAACTTTTCCAGCGCGTCTACAGAAAACCTGCCAAGAAGATCCAATCAGCACTTGCGCAAACTTTCAAACATGCATTATTTATAAAAACAGCACATTCTCACGATGGCGCCATATTGTTGATGACTGCTCAAGAGAATAAACAAGGGCTATCAACACACAATATTGGAGGCAAATAGCTGATTGTAATATTTACGTTTATGTGTTTGTTGTTTCAATACATCATGGGTAAATTCAGAGATTCCCAACTTTTCGCGAGTGTGTGAACAGCTGCCCTACTAACTGCTTTCAAATTTCAGCGTACGTGTGAATTCACCTTAAAGCTGAATTCACACGTACTTACTCTGAGATTTGAAAGCAGTAGTGAGTCTGTAACTATCAGTGGTGCAGCTGTTCACACACTTGCGAAAAGTTGGGAATCTCTGTTTACCCATGATGCATTGAAACATGAAAATGTAAATATTACAATCAGTTCAAGTTATTGTATTTAAAATAAAATAAGATGTTTTACTTACTGCCCCGGTTTGATTTTGTCATCGATAAACCTCATGGCTTCAAATAAATTGCCGTTTTTAAATCGTCACTTTTGATATACGCCATCATTAAAATGAGATGTGTTTATAAATAACAAATATTTGAAAGTTTATGCATGAGCTAATCAGGTCTTCTTGGCGGGTTGTCTGTAGAAGCGTTGGAAAAGTTGAAATTATCTCTACTCGAGCAGTGCAGGCTACGCTGGCCGACGTTCTTGTGATTGGATTGGAGCTGTCATGTGACCAAATATCAGTACGGCTCTCGTTTTACTGCGAATGTCTGAATCCACAGTTAGATATTTTATTTTAAACAGCAAAACCAACTTTCTAAACAAAATTATCCATCCAATTTTATTTACCTTAAGGCTTATTTCAAAACCATGAAATACTTTATAAATATATATTACATTGTTATTATTATTAGAACTGCGTCTTACTACCCGTTCGGGTTATACGCACTTACGTTAATGTGCAATGGTAGGGTAATTTTGAGATGAAATGGAAGACCTACAGTTTAACGTGGGATCCGAACCACGGTGGAGGCCTGGCATTCCACACATTCACAAGCTGTGATTAATACACGTCTTGTCAGAGGTGAAGGAAGGGTTTGGCAATCAGATAAATCTGTGCCGGGACTGAGGATTGAACCCCGGACCCCCAGCACAAATATATTACTTAAACACTATCGAAAACAATATCAGGTGGGCCAGTATGATTTTATTTGTTGTGGATTTATAAAAAAATTAAAATACATCCATGGGTTTACGCAGGGGAGGGCAGCTCCGCCCCCCCCCCCCCCGGATTTTGTATGCCTATACCAATTGTTGTCGATAAAAGTTATGTTACAGTCACGTTACGACTTAATTTACAATATATTATGCGTTAACTTTTGAAAAAAAAAACTGCGCTGAGCGCCCGGTCAAGTTGCATTAATGCAATACGCTAGCGCAGTAAGCAAGCGCCACGCTCGCCAACCGCCGCGCCGACGACGGACGAAGATTACCGAATCCATCCGAGCGCTCGTATACTCGGCTGCGAGTGCGAATGCGAGATTCAAAGCGGCGGAGTGGGAGATAGTTGCGAGCGGCTTGCAGTTATTTGACGTTATTGTTTGAAGGAGCCAAACGTAGGTGATGAAAAATATTCATTCAATGTTCATATCAAACTATATTAAAAATCTGGTTGATATTGTGTTGTGATCCAAACCATAACAACTGCAGTTGGAGAACACAGGAATTCTGTCGAAGAAGGGAATGAAGAATTATTAAAATCAGCTAATGAAATTGCTAAGGCTTTGAACCTAGATCTGCATATTCCAAGGACAGAAAGCCGTCAACAATATAGGGCAAATCATCCAGTTAGTTTGTTAAGCAAGTATTTTGGTCGCTCGCTATACGTGCCCTATTTGGATTCGTTATCATCCTCATTAGAGGTTAGGTTCGGTAAAGATCAATCACCAGCGTTTGCTCTTTCATTGTTACATCCTGCTCGGATAATAAAATTTACAGCTCCAAAATTAAAAAAATGTATGGAGGAAGTATCCAAATTTTATTAATTAGAAGGGATCACATCAGAAGCCGAACTGTGGCGCACTTTTTGGATAAACAAGCAGGAGAACTTTTAAACTTTGGAGATAACAGAATTAATCCAACAAGCTGAATCTTTTTATCCAAAGGTGAAAACAGCCCTAGAAATTTTACTGCTAATGCCTTATACCACGGCTACAATTGAAAGGTAATTCAGTACACTCAGACGCGTAAACACATGACTGAGATCAACAATGATCGAAAACAGGTTAAATGGGCTTTGTATGCTCAGTGTACATAAAAAAACTTGTAAGCAGAATGGGAAATTCTTTCACGGGAGACGACATAAACCGTTGTGCTGAAGATCCTCGAAAATTACTTTTAAAATAGATGTCTAATTAAACAATTTAAATTAAATAAATGCATATTTATATTTGATTATTTATTTGACTACCTATAAAGCACCTAATATTTCGTGTAGGTGTCTTCGTGTAGTGTGTAGGAAAAAAACAAGCGCTGGGGACCCCGGCTTAAGAAATTTTGATTTACCCCCCCTCCCCCCCGGGCCAAAAGCTGGGTATGCCCATGAATACATCGGATTATGGTTATGAGTAATATAGTTCTAATTGATACAAGTTGTATATCTACATAATATGAAATATTACCTACATTTTTCAGTACAGGCCCGCGCATGTGCACAGCATTTTGATTTCTATTTAAATAATTTTCGTTATGGATTTGAGTTATTTATATTTTATATAGGCTACATTCTATTTTTTCCGTTGGCTGAATTAACTAAATCATATTTATTTACGTAAGTGTAACTTATTCACACAGCAAAAACAACGAATAGTCCAAGATTAAGATGGCGTATCCATGGGGTGCGCACTTTTATATATGACTTGCTGATTCCATGTCTTATACCAGCTACACACGTTACGATATATTTGCGCAAGTATACAGTAACGTGTGTTGGAAGATTTTTGTGCAAGTTTCTAGACTTGTGGGATTTTCAATTTTCGATTCCGAACTTGTGCAAATTTTCGTTTGCGCAAGTTTACTTGAGAGTGTGTGGCATGTCACGCAAGTTTCAGTGGTAGGTATGTGACGATACCGATATACTCTCTGTACCTGTTCCAAACGGTTACAACCTTGGAACGTTGAGTATAAGTTTGTTGGTGAGTTGATCGGGGGGGGGGGGGGGGGGCTGGGCGCTGCGCAAGGAGGGTGCGCGTGGCTATAGTACAGTTATAATGATACCAGTATCGACACACATCTCTATTCAGTGGTATTAGCCACCTGATTGTACGCACGTTCTGCGGTTGGTTTCACGCCAAAATGTCGAGTGAGAGACGTGGAGTTCGAGAGAATTTGGAGGAATTTATAAATACTTACAGAAGGGAACCGTGTATTTGGTAAATAAAAAACAAAGACTATCACAATAGGGATAAAAAATAAGCAGCTGCTTATAATAAATTAATCGAACAATTTAAAAAAATTGAACCTAGCGCTGACCGTGATATGATTGTTAAAAAAATTAATGGCCTACGTACGAATTACCGAAAAGAAAAGAAAAATATATAAGAGTCTACATGATCTGGAGCAGGCAACAATGATGTTTATGAGCCCACATTATGGTATTATGATCTGATGAAATTTCTGGATGACGACCAAGGAACGCCAAGATCTTCTCGTTCTAATATCGATGGAAATGACAGTTCTCAAGTAAGTAGGTTTAATACACAAAACTAAAGATTATTTAATTCATTTATTAAGTACTCAATGGATAAAGTTATTTTACCAAGGTACACTTCCCTCGTTATTAAAGTAGTGTACATACTGTTCTCTAATATTTTTGGCGGCAGTTGGATTATTTCCATAGTTCCTTCGATATAATGTTTCCATGTTCGAATCATTTGAATTTAAACCTGATGTAATAGTTCCATCTTCTGTGTTTTAACGGTCGAAACATTCTGTAGAAGTGTATAAATTTGATGACAATGACATTAAAAAGAGCTTGCCATTCCCACCGTATCAATATTTTTTGGCTCTATATTAATTTGATTTCTATGAATTCTAAATCTAGAAGCCAAAATTCCGAAAGCATTCTCAACATTGCGTCTCGCTCGAGATACTCGATAGTTGTATATCTTTCATTCTTGTGAATTTAAATCTGCCTGTTGGAGTGGTTTCGTCATGTCCGTTCTCAAAGAAAAAGCATCGTCGGCTACAAATACATAAGGAAGTATTTTAGAACTTCTTTTGATAGGTTCATCTGACGGGATATTTAATTGGTTATTCTGAAGCTTTTCATAGAATTTAGTAGTTTGAAGCACACTTCCGTCTGATATCCTACCGTTAACTCCAAAGTTGCACATTATAAATTGGTACCTCGCATCCACTATTGCAAGAAGTACCATACTGTGTCGACCTTTATAATTATAAAAATATGAGCCACTTCCACTTGGAGGAATAATATCTATGTGTTTGCCGTCTATGGTGCCAAGGCAATGTGGAAAATTCCATCTTTCTTCAAAATGTGTTGCTATATTCTTCCATTCCTCTTCTGATTGTGGAAACTAGAAAAAAAATATTGTTTCAGGAAAATGAACCAGAGTCAATGGAGAGCGATTTTCTGCCATCACAAGATAGATATGATAATTCTCAGGGTACACCTTCTACCTCTGCACAGACATCAAGTCGCCCTAGACCTCCCAAAAGAAAAACTATGAGTTATTAATCAGATTTGACTGATTTGTCTAACGAAGTATTACAATCCGTTAACGAGCATTTCAAACGTCCTTTGGTAAAGGACGATCGATTTGACATTTTTGGCAAAAATGTTGCAATGAAATTGCGTGATCTACCGAAACAGCAAAGATTGATTGCCGAAAAAAATCATAAATGACACACTATTTCAAGCGGAAATGGGCCACTTGATGCTCCCACAATGAGAGTTCCATGCAACACTAACTCCCAGTCCTCGAACACACCAGCCACAACAGTGCATTCTTGCAAATCCAACTCCCAGTCCTCCAACATACCAAACATAACAGTTCATTCGCGCAACTCCAACTCCCAGTCCTCCAACACACCAGCAAGAATATGATTATTATTCTTCCACGTCTTCAGTGCAGTACAACACAGACTCACAAGATTCAATTGAAGATAATGTAGTGCAATTATCTATTCCAGAACAATCAACAGGGGCATTTGTATCTAGCTTTAATGATGTTCAATAAACATTGTGAACCAAATCTGAAGTGTTTTACTAACCTTGAAATAATCTTTCCGCAGTACTTTGTATATCACGTTACATGTTTCTGGAATAATCACACTCAACGCCTGAGGTGATATCATTGTTGTAAACTTCAGGTCTTCGTAACTCCTCCCAGTTGCGAGGAACCTTAGCGTTGCTGTCAATCTTTCGTGTGGTGATATGGCTTGTCGCATAACAGTATCTCGCTTTTGAATAAACGGCTTAACCATCGACAGAAGCTTCAAATAACTTTCTTCGTCCATACGCAGATAGTTATGCCAGTCTTTGAGTGCAAATTTCAATTCGTTTAATAAGTTGATGTGCGAATATTGCTCTCTTTTCATTAACCAGTCTTTACACCATACAGTTCGGTTTATTTTAAGTCTTTTCTATTTTTTTGTAGCAAATATTAAGCCAACTATTGCCAAAGCGTCAGTAATAGATGCCATTATCGCGCAACACAACACACCTGGATGGTCACTTTAAGACAGAAATGATATCGTTACAAGTAAGCTTGAGCCGTGTGTGGTCTATACGGGTGTCATGCATACTGGTGCAAGTCTAAACTTGCGCAAGTATATCGTAACGTGTGGTAGTCGAAGCGCAATAAACAGATGGCATTAGTGCTTGCAGCAATGACGTCAACTATTTATAAACATGCGTAAATTTTCTGTTTATGACTGATTGACTGTGACTGATGATAAACGAGAATTTTTTTGTGGTTAATTTTGGTTTGAGCTACTTTTTCTTGATGGTTCCTTTTAAAACGTGTTTTTTATTTATTAAAAATTAGGTTTATTTACGTATTCATTTCACATTCACATATTCTAGAATTTAATATAACATAGGAATTGATTTACAACCATGCTTTAAGTTGCATGTTAAAAAATGTTTTTGTTCCACGTTTAGGCGCCATAAGATTAAGTATATAATTTATTTATAATCATGGTGCAAAAAAAAAGTTGTGTGCCTGATTGTGAAGACAGAGAATCTATTAAACACAGAATCCCTGTACCACGCAATGACATTTATGATACATCAACTATCAAAGGATATAGTAACTAAACTGAAATTACGTGATTTGTGATAAACATTTTATTGATGAGTGCAAAAATCCCAGCTCAAAGCGCCTTAAAATATACTCCTCACCATCTATAAATCTTCATTGTAAGTTTAGATTTGGTCAAAAACGTTCGTTATTCCACCTGCTAACATTGGAGTGGCGTTTCCATACTACTCCCTTATCTATGAGCGTATCATTATTGTGCTATTGCGTACTACCACGTTCAGAAATCATGTGTTTTTCTTTTCTTCGTGGTGCTTGACGTCGGCTGCATGACACAATTACTACTCGACAAACGACGACGTAAGTTTTCTGGATAATGATATTTAGTGTTATAAGAATGTACAATTATTTCAATGAATAAAATTATAATACGATCTGAGTATAACAGCCGGGCAATGTTTTATTAAATACATAAAAAGTATATACTTATCTATTTAATAAATTTAAGTCAACGTTAAAAAAAGTATTTCTCAAACCGTTCGGGATATTTGCGTTTAGTTAATTAGGAAGGTAAAATTTAAAGGAAATGAAAAAGAACAATCTACGTAGTAATGTAGCAAAATAATCGAATCATGTTGTAATTTTCATTTGAATTATTTTTAGCTGATATTCGATTATAAATTGTACAACCACTTAAACTTTGTATTAAATTAGCCTTAGAATCATTCGAAAGCGTAAGGTCGATTATTGTGTAACAATGGGAACTCTTTATTGAAAATGAACCTAATAGAAATGAAGACCCGTATAGAGATAGCCTGGAAACATTCATAATCATAAAATCGATTTTTCTCAGCACTTTTGGCAAGGTAGTAGTAAGAGAATGAATCGACCAGTTCGCGTTAAGTCAGCTACTGTTTTCATTCGAATGATTTTGAAAGAATCGAATGAATCGATTATTCGGAATAATCGAATGAATCGATTCTATTCATCCGATTCTGCCCATCACTAGCTGCATGCCGATTACTGAGCGCTCCAAGATCCGCTCAATCAATCGTTCACTTAGCGCTCCCCGAGATCAGTTCTTCGAGCACGTTCAGGCAATATTGCATTCAAGTAATATTGAAAAAAAAAACTTAATCTGCATTGGTTACCGGCAATATCAGCAACAAAATATCGGCATTGGCAATATCTACAGTAGGGCTTATCGCCCCAGCCCTACTAAAGTTTAAACATTAAATTTATTTGACCTCCCTCTTACTTGCCAATATCCACTTTCTTTTATTAAATTCAATTGGCAGTTGTTGACAATAAAACAGGTGGTCTCAAATCAAAATCTTCTAAGAAGACTAGATACTGTTATTATATAACCTATTATTTTGCTTATGCTAACATTTTACATCATTAAATTAATATAATATATTATAAAGACTATATAGCAACGACATGCGATAAGACTACCGAACTACAAAGAAAAGGAAGGTATGACCTCGTCTACCAGAAAGCAAAGGACCTGGGAGGGAATGAAAACAATGGTGTGCGTATATTAGGAATAGAAGACCCCAACGCTCAGATGGTCAAAGATCATAAATAAGTCCTTAGGATTTGGAAAAGATAAATAAAAACTGTATGACGAGGAAAATCGACCACAGAACCTGAAAATTGAGTGGAAGACAAAAAAGTTTCCAGCATTTTAAAGAGTGAAGTGGAAAGAATAGTAAAGGTACACGCGAAGAAGGAAAGCTGCTGGAGACGACGACTTACAAGCTGACCTGCTGAAGGAACCGAGAAACAACGAATTAATGTCTCTAACAAAGATTTTAAACAAGGTGTGCAAAACAGGATAATTACCCAAATACTTTCTAGACGTAATCATAGTGGCCCTAAAGAAAAATAAACAAGCCAAGAAATGAAGAGACCACAGGACTATCAGCCTTATTTCTCATGTGGGAAAGATCGTGGCAAGAATACTCAACAGGTGACTGGAAAAAGAAAATGGAAAGTGTAATGGAAGAAGATAATTTGGATTAAAAAAAGGAACCAGAGATGTTAACGGGAAGCCGAGAATAATTTCATAGAAAATGTTAGAATTCAGGGAATAAGTCTACATTGATTTCATCGACTGAAAAAATTCGTTCGATAAATTGAACTGGAAGACACTTATGTCAATACATAAGAAGATCTACATCAACTGGAGGCAGGGGCGGATCCAGATCATTTTCATAGGGGGGTCATAATTATAAATAACATAGTTACTTAAAATGTTATATTTCTGTTTAAAGCCATTTAATAATTTCTCATTCATATTTGATCTTATGTATGTTTTAAACCATGGTCATCCTCTCCTAATTTTTAAAATCAGACAGTTTTTATAAGCTATTTAGAGTGGCCTCATTCAACAATTTAAAAATAAATGGTTCACTCTAGAAGCTATGAGTAGCCTTCAACTTGATTTTTTTTAATTAGATTCTTTTATAAGCCATTTAAAATGTTCATCACCTAGACATTTTTGAAATTTGGATGCCCCTAGAAGCTATTTAGAGTGATCTTCACCTTAGTTTTTAAGATAGTCAGATACCGCTAGAAGATAATCTTTGAAGTGGTCTTCCACCGATAAAATTTTGAAAATTGAATTCTTTTAGAAAATTCAGAATTTGGAACTGTCATCCTCAAGACATTTTTGAAGTTTGGATGACCTTGGAAGTTATTTAGAGCTTTCCTCCCCCAACTTTTTCTGACAGTTAGGTGCCTCTAGTCTAGTAGTTATTTAAAGTGGTCTTCTCCGGCAAATTTTTGACAATAGAGTGCACCTATAAGTCATTTGGGATTTAATTTAAAGACATGTTTCAGCTTTATGTTCTATAATATCAGAAGATTTGAAATATATCTAGGGGGGAATTTATTCCAGAGAGGGGCAAATTATTTCCATGGGGCAGAGTCCCCCACAGTTCCACACATACTCTACATTCGGTGGACTTGGACGAACTTCTCTCAGGCAATTATTAGTCTTCTTTGATGTATGTTAGTCTACCGTCTCTATGCGGAACAATGTTCGTTACTCGCTATGCGCGACAAATATTCGTACATGAAAACGAATATTTTTTCACACTTGCGTGAATCATATCGAACATCGAATAAACGTGGGCGAATAACGCACGTGTGGACCCAGCTTAAGAGGTGTCTGCGCGTAAAAAAAATTAAAAATTGAGTAAAATTTATCTGTGTTGTAATTTCTTTCTAAAATTTGAACTTTCATTTTGTTTTTTGTATTAATTTTCTAACTTTCACAGGGGAGTCAACTGACCCTTTGACCCCCGCTCCCCTTGAATCCATGCCTGTCCAACACGTACCCTGCCATTCATATCAGTCAAACATACCTCAATTCACTTGACCAGTTTTTTGGGTATCCCAAACGTAACTAAAATTTCATATAATTGATTTATTTTAACTGACTCTTAGGCCTTTTTAAAATCTTTGTATAATTGATAAACCATCATGTTGTAGTCAAACTTTTTTTCTAATATTTACCGAGTAGCAAAAATCTGATCCGTTGTCCATCTATTTCGTCGAAACTCACACTGATGATACACAACTATTTCCTCTGCCTAAGGCGTCAATCTCTTTAAAATGGTGTTTGATAAAATTTTATATTTTGTGAAATGTTTAATCTCATTTTTACAATGTATTCTTAGTGTCTTTTTCTTATTAATTAACATGGTGGCTAATTAATAATTACAACTTATTTGTTTTATATTTAGAATGTTCTGGTAACACTAAGCGTTGCGTTAAGATATTCATAATGTTGATGATACGAGTCGCAATACAAATGTTATCGGGCCAAACCTATAAAATAACGAGGGCTCATCTTAGACTTAAATCAGATCTGTTCCCCTTAAGGGTGACCTGGTGGTCTAGGGGTAAGGTGTCGGACTTCTGTGCTGGGGGTCCGGTGTTCAATCCTCGGTCACGGCACAGATTTATCTGATTGCCAAACCCTTCCTTCACCTCTGACAAGATGTGTATTAATCACAATTTGTGAATGTGAGGAATGCCAGGCCTCCACCGTGGTTCGGATTCCACGTTAAACTGTAGGTCCTCCATTTCATCTCACAATCACCCTACCATTGCATATTAGCGTAAGTGCGTACAACCTGAACGGGTAGTAAGACGCGGTGCTAATAATAATAATAATGTTCCCCTTAAGTAGTACCATTTGGGTTTGATACAGTGAGTTCAGCCCTTTTTTCATATCTGGAAGAGGCTTTGGAACTTTGTTGATGATATATTCTTCATTGTATCCTGTGATTCCATTTAATCTCTTTGCTGTCATCAAACCATCACCCTTTTAATATAATCTTTATCTAAGGATCCAAGAAAATGTCACAGGAGGCTAGTTCAAGGGAGTAATAGACCATGGGAAACTACTGATACATAATTGGTCATAAACTGCTTCACATACAGAGAGCTGTGTGAATGGGCGTGTTATCATGTTATAGTGGCCAGTCCTACATGTGCCACTTGTCCGGACGTTTCCACCTCACATCCTCCACCAAACGCCTCAAGATCTCATTTTACAAATCCTGATTCACCATTTGGCCTACAGGAATAAACTTCTTCTTAACAATTACCTCTGTGTTAAAGAAACAAATCATCACTCCGTACGTCCATTATCCCTAAGTTTCTCCACACCTCCCTATCCTTGAATCCTCCCTTCTCTTCAACAATATCACTGTACCGTTTTAAAACTCATAACGTTCACCTTTTCACATATCAATCTACAACAATTAGCCACATCTTATATGGCCTACTCATTTCTTTTGATCCACATTCTACCTTCATATATTTTCTCCGCCACTCAAACCCCACTCATCCTCTCAACACGCTTAAAACCAAGTAAGACACTTCCTTCACATTGACCTATTGGATTCCCTTTCAAACCATACTCCTTCAGTACCCATTCATTAGTAGCTTAGTTCATACGAGTTTTTACACATATATTAAAGATATCTCATATTAACCATGTTCAACCTGCTCTTGCGTTGCTCCTGATAAACCCACGATTCACATCCATAAAACAATATTGGCGTCAACACACTTTTATTTATTGCCATCTTTTCTTTGCCTCTTTTGATACAACATAGTTCTTCGCAGTGGTCCACATACATTCAAATAGTCTTTGAGATGCATTCATCCGTTTGTCGATTTCACCATTTATCCTTCCATATTTACAGAACATTAAACAGAGATTAAAGATAATGTTTACAGCGTCCTAATGTAGATTAGTTAGATTTTAAAATTCCAAGTAAATAGGGTATGAAAAAAATGAGTTCAAGCTCTTGGTCGTTGGTTATTATGGCACCAGGTATTGTTAAGTAGTATATTGGGTAAGAATTAAACATCGTCATAATTTTTATGAGGTCTTTCCAATGAAATAATCAAAATACAGGTAAAAAAATAGTTTATGAAACAATAAAGATCATTTTTACAATAACCGAATGTCAGTAATAATGTAGTAAAATTTCAAATGAATGAATAGAATAAACAAGGTAAAAATCGGGGTCATTGTGTGTTAGTAATGGATATATTACCAAGAGGTAAATAATTGACTAGCCAAGAAACGTCACGACATACATGACATATTTACAATAAACAAATTAATTATAATGATGGTAAAATATTTTTGTAACATTAAAGATATTTTTTACAATATCCTAGTGTCTGTTAAATAGTAAAATTATAAATAAACAAAGAAAAAACAGGTCAATATCCAGTTAATTGTATTAATTGGGTAGCAGTTGAGGTGTAAACTCAAGGGACTAAATTACATAATAACTTTAACGATATCTTTCCACTATAACAATCAATAAGAAAGGTAATAAAATAGTTTATGAAACACTAAAGATAAATTTTACAATAGCCAGGAAAACAAACATTCACATGAACAAAGAGAATAATAACGTCAAATTCATGGTCACTGTGTATTAGGGCAGCAGATATTTATAGGAGGTAAATAATCGAGTAACCAAGCAATGTAACGATTTTTAATAAATATTTTCAATATTATTATTATTGGCACCGCGTCTTACTACCCGTTCGGGTTATACGCACTTACGTTAATGTGTAATGGTAGGGTGATTGTGAGATGAAATGGAGGACCTACAGTTTAACGTGGGATCCGAACCACGGTAATATTTTCAATAAAACAACCGATAATAAATTTATTAAAGTAGTTTGTGTCACATTAACGATCACTTTTACAATATTTTTATGTCAGTTTTATAGTAAAACTACCAAAAATTAAGATTATTAAAGTGAAAATTCAGTTCATAGTGTATATTGTCAAATTCCTAAGCTACGACATAACTTTTAAGAGCGCTTTCAAATACAACAATCAATAAGACACGTAGTAAAATAGTTTATGAATTATTAAATATAATTTATTTTAACTATTCAATAGTTAGTAAAATATTAAAATTCCAAATGAACGAAAATAATAAATAAAGTCAAAGTCGTGATCATTTAGTATTAGGGCAGAAGGTATTGATTGCTAAGAGTTTTTTTATTATTTATTTAGCACCGCGTCTTACTACCCGTTCGGGTTATACGCTTAAGTACTAACTACGCTAATGGATCAAGAATTGGGAAGGTTGAATAGAGGAAGTGAACCCGCATTTGCGTGGAGGGAGAGTGGAAAACCATTTAGGAAAAACCACCCCCAGTTCACCCGACCGAGATTCGAACCTCGATCTCCCCGTCCTCGGCAGTCGGGCTCAACACGACTAGCGTGCTAAGAGTTAAATATCGAGTGATTGAGAAACGTCACAATTTTAACGACATATTACCAATAAAATAATCAATAATAATTAAGCTAGTAAAATAATTTGTGAACCATTCATTTTCATTTTTATATTATTCTTATGTCAGTTATATAGTAAAACTACCAATAAAAAGGTGATACAAAAGGTCAAAATAAAGTTCATGGTGTATTAAAACGGAAGGTATTGTTAAGTGTTAAATAGTCAAGGAAATAAACTACGTCATATCTTAAATGATATTTTTCAAATATAACAATAAATAAGAGAGGTGGTAAACTTGTTTATTAACATTAAAAATATATTTTACATACATTTATGTTAATAAAATACTACTAATGGGCCAAATGAACGTAAAGAATAAATAAGTTTAAGATCGTGGTAATTTTGTATTAGGGCAACATACATTGATAAGAGGTAAATAATAGTGTAACGAGCAACGTCATGATTTTTATGACATATTACAAAAAAAACAAAACTCTCAATAATAAAGGTTGTAAATGATTTAGTGACCGTTAAAGATTATTATTAAAATATTCTTATGTCATTTATACAGGATGTTCCCGGGTTAAACGGCTAAACTTTGGGTAGTGGTAGTGGATCAAAAGACTAACTTAAAATGTATTTTGGAGATTTGATCGGTTCCACTTCTTTTTCGCGCACACAGCAAATAACTAAATAAAAATAAAAAAGTAGGAATTAATGAAATATTTTATTTACTTAACCTGTTCAAAATAACGGTCTCAAGTCCGGAGACGAGTGTTGTAAATATCATTGACAGAATGAATGGCTGACCGTCATTGTGCGACTGTTGTTTCTTCGCACGCTTGCGTTATTATTTGTAGTAATGACGTAAGGGCATTAACAAGCACTTCATACGCTTTTTTTCTCGAGAGCTCACCATACAAAATATCTAATGGGGTTATATCAGGTGAATGCAAAGGCCAAGCCACAGGTCCAGCCAGCACGACCAATCCATCTTCTAAGAAATCTTACATTGCCGACAACTTCTGCAGAAAAAGGTGTTTTTATTTGGTTTTTTGCTGTTTGTACGAAAAGGAAGCTAAAACGAGCAAATCTCCAAAATATATTTGAGTTAACTTTTTTATTCGCCACCACCTCCTGAAGTTTAGCCGTTTAAGCCGGGAACAGCCTATATAGTAAATATACCAACAAACACAGAAAAAGAGTGAAAAGGTGGTGAGGATCTACTTCATTGTGTATTAGGACTGCAGGTATTGCTAAGAGGTAGTCAAAGAACTAAACTACGTCATTTTATTTACGAGATATTTAAAATATAACTATCATTAAGACTGGTAGTAAGATAGTTGAAAATCATTAATAAATATTTTTACAATATCCTAATGTCAATAAAATAGTTAAATTCCAAATGAATGAAAAGAACAAATAAGGTTAAGATCGTGGTCAATGTGTATTAAGGCAGCAGATATTGCTAAGAGGTGGGAAAAATCTACAATGTGAGAAACGTCACTATTTTTTCGACATATTCAAATAAAATGTTCAATAATAAAGGTAGTAAAATAATGTATTGAATATTAATTTGCATTTTAAAAATATTCTAATGTGAGTTATATAGTAAATATACCAATAAACAACGTTAATAAATAAGAAGTCAAGATCCAGTTCAATGTGTATTAGGGCAGCAGATATCACTAAAAGGTAAATAATCTAGTGAGAAACGTCATGATTTTTACGACATATTTTCAAAAACACAATCAATAATAAAGGCGGTAAAATAGTTTGGAGAACATTAAATATCATTTTTACAATATTCTTATCTTAGTTATTTAGTAAAATTACCAATTAAAAAAAGATAAAAAAGGTATATACCTATTCCAATGTGTTTAAGCGTGGAAGATATTATTAAGACGTATATAGTCAAGGAAATAAGCTACGTAAAAACATTTACGAGATCTTTATAATATAACAAGTAATAATAGATGTAATACAATATTTAATAGAACATTAAATATCAATTTTACAATATCATTATCAATAAAATAGTTAAATACAATATGAAAGAAGAGAATAAATAATATCAAAATCGTATTCATTGTGTATTAGGGCTACAGATAACAGATAGGAGGTAAATAATCGATTACCTGAGCAAAGTCACGATTTTTACTATATATTTACAATAAAACTCTCAAAAATAGAGGTATTAAAATAATTTATGGGACATTAAAGATCATTTTTAGAATATTTTTATGTCACTTATATAGTATATATACCAATAAACAAAGATAATAAAAACGGAATAAAGATCCATTTATTTGTGTATTATGGCGGGAGTTATTGTCCATGGTTACTTAGTCAAATAACTAAACTTCATAATTTTTACGAGATTTTTTTAATATGACAATCAATAAGACATGTAGTAATTTAGTTTATGAAAGCGTAAAGATCATTATTACAATATTATAATGTCAAGTAAAATAATAAATTTCTAGATGACTGAAGTGTCAAAATCGTGGTCAATGTGTATTAGGGAAGCATATATTAATAAGAGGTTAATAATCTAGCAAATGAGAAACATAATGGTTATCACGACATATTTTTAATAATACAAACAATAATGGAGGTAGTAAAATAATTTATTGGATAATAAAGATCATTTTACTGTATTTTTATGTCAGTTACAGTTATTTGTGTATTATGGCAGCAGGTATTGAAAAGATTTATATAGTCAAGGAAATAACCTCCGTTACTACTTTTACGAGATCTTACAAATATAGTAATCAATAAGACATTAAAACATCAAAGAATAAATTTACAATACAGTAATGCGAGTAAAAAATATTATTCCAAATGAACGAAAAAAATAAATAAGGTTAAAAATTTTATTATTATGTATTAAGGCAGCAGATATAACTAAGAAGTAAATAATCGAGCAAGTGAGCAACGTCACGATTTTTACGACATATTTTAAAATACCTATGAATAATAAATGTAGTAAAATAGTTTTTGCAATATTAAAGGTCATTTTCGTAACATCCTTATGTTAGTTATATAGTAAAACTACCAATTTAAAAAAATTAAATAAAAGGTAAAAGATCCATTTCAATATGTATTAGGGTGGCAGGTATATAGTCAAGGAAATAAACTACGTCATTAATTTTACGAGATCTTTCAAATATAATAATGATCATTAAGACTGGTATTAAAATAGTTGAAAACAATTAATGAACATTTTTACAAAATAATAATGTTAGTAAAATATTGAAATTCCAAATAAACTAAGATAAAAAATACTGTCAAAATCTTGGCCAATCTGTATTAGGGCAGCCTACATTGGTAATCGTTAAAAAAAAATCGAGTAACTGAGAAATATCATGATTTTTACAATATATTTCTGATAAAACGATCAATATTAAATATATTAAAATAGTTTTTTCAACATTAAAGATAATTTTTACTACATATATCCTTATCTTGGTTGTATAGTAGTTACCAATAAACAATGATAATAAACGAGAGGTAAAAATTTATTTCATTGTGTAAATAGTCAAGGAACTAAACTACCTCATAACTTTCAAATATAATAATCAATACGGCATGTATTAAAAAATGTTAAGAAAGATTACGGATAATATTTACAATATTGATGTCAATAAAATAAATTCCCAATGTACGAATATAATAAATAAGGCTAATACGTGGTCATTTTTTATTAGGGAAGCAGATATTGTTAAGAGGTAAATAATCGAGTAACTGAGTATTGGTACGATTTTACTACATATTTACAATGAAGCAATCAATAATAAAGGTAGTAAAATAGTGTATGGAACAATAAATATAGTTTTTTACATTATTCTCATGTCATTTATGTAGTGCAATTATTAAAAAATAAAAAAGATAATAAAAAAAGAGTTCATGATCATTTTCTTTGTGTTTGTTGGCAGCGGGTATTTTTAATGGGTATATAGTCGAGGAAATAAAATACGTTCTAACTTTTACGAGAACTTTTAAATAATATAACAATCAATAAGACAAATAGTTAAATAGTTTATGAAACATTAAAGACCACTCTAACAATCAATATCCTCAGAGTCAATAAGATAATTGAATGTCAAATGGATGAAAATAATAAATAAGGTCAAAATCTTGCTCAATGTGTATCGAGACAACAGATATTGCTAAGAGGTAAATGATCGAGTATCAGAGAAACTTCCCAAATTTTACGACACATTTCCGATAAAACTATAAATAATAAAAGTATTAAAATAGTTTGTGAAACATTAAATATAATTTTTACAATATTATTATGTCAGTTATATAGTAAAACTACCAATAAACAACGATAATAATAAATATCTCAAGATCAACTTCATTGTGTACTAGGGCGGCAGAGTTATACTGTTAAGTAATTAAATTACGTCATATCTTTTACGAGATCTTTCCAATATAACAATCATTAATACAATAATAAAATAGTTTAAGGAACATTAAAGATCATTATTACAGTATCCTAATGTCAGTAAAATAGTAGATCCCAATGAACTAATAGAATAAATGTATTCAAAATCGTGGTCAATGTGTATTAGGGCAGCAGGTATTGCTAAGAGGTGTACTGTCAAGTAATTAAACTACTTCATATCATTTACGTGATATTTCCATCATAACAATTATTAAGGCAGTAAAATAATTCGAGGAACATTAAAGATAATTATTAAGATATCCTAATGTCAGTAAAATAGTAGAATTCCCAATTAACTAATAGAATAAATATAGTCAAAATCGTGGTCAATATGTATTAGGGAAGCAGATATTGTTAAGTGGTAAATAATCAATTAATTGAATAACGTCTAGACTTTTACGACATATTTCCCATTAAACAGTCGATAATAACGGTAGTAAAATAGTTTATTATGCATTAAAAATTATTTTTACCAAATTCTTATGTCAGCTTATATAGTAATTCTACTAATAAACATAGATAAAATAAATTATAAAACCCCATTTAATTGTGTTTAAGTACGAAAGGTATTGTTACGAGGTAGATAGTGAAGGTACTTAGCTAGGTCATTACTTTTAAGATATATTTTCAATATAACAATCAATACAGGTAATAAAATAGTATATCAAACATTAAATATCATTTTTACAATGTCCTTGTGTAATTTAAATGGTAAAATATCAAATGAACTAAGAGAATAAATAAGAACAAAATTGAGCTCGTGTATTAGGAAAACATATATTGATAAGATATAATAAATCGAGTGAATGAGAATCGTCACGATACTTACGACTTATTTCCAACAAAGCAATCAGTAATAAATGTAGCAAAATAATTTGTTGAATAATAAATATCATTTTTACAATATTATTATGTAACATTATAGTAAAATTACCAATAAAAAGATTTTTTAAAAAGAGGGCAGGAGCCTTTTCATTGTGTTTTAGGGCGGCAGGTAATGATTGTTAAAATTTAAATAGTCGAGTAACTAAATTACGTCAAACTTTAATCAATATGACGGGTAGTAAAATAGTTTATGAGACATTAAAGATCATTTTCACAATATCCTTGAAGTCAATAAGATAATAAATAAAATGAAAAATGAACGAAGAGAATAAATAAGATCTAAATTATGGTGTATGTGTATTAGGGAAGCAGACATTGATAAGAGGTAAATAATATTATAAGTGTGAAACGTAACGAATTTTATGACGTATTTCTAATTAAAAAATCAATAATAAAAGTAGTAAAATAATTTATTGAATATTAAAGATCATTTTTGCAATAATCTTATGTCAATTATACAAGTGTTCGTAAATGCAGCGCCCAAACTACACATACAGTTTGTTTGAACCGAAAATAATACAACATCCCTATACACTTAAATCCAGAAAACCATGGCAATACGATTAAATTGTGTTAAATGTTTCGGCGTACAGTGCCGGGAGAGCAAATCTGTGGAATCATTCGTGTAAAAAGGTTGAATAGGAGCTAGGCGTGTGGCATTGCACACCCTGACATATTGGAGCACGACAGCAGAACACATCACAATTAATATTAAACAACACACCAGTCCATCTAGAAATGTGAATACGTTCTGAGGGTCATCATTAACGGATCTACATCACCGAAAGTGTTTGCTATATAACATGTGCTGTGCTGTGCACCTAAATCTTATGCAACATGTTGTGCTCGCACGCTTGCACAGCTTTGGTCTCCCGGCGCTGTATGCCGAAACTTGGAACAAAATTTAATGGTATTTACATAGTTTACCGGTATATGTGTATAGGGATTTTGTATTACTTTTGGTTCAAACAAACTCTATGTGCGGTTTGGGCATTGAGTTTCCGAACATCCTATATAGTAAAAAAATACAAATTATCAAAGATAATAAAAAATAGGTCAAGATCCAGTTCATTGTGTATTCAGGGCAACTGGTATTGTTAAGAATGATTTAGTCGAGGAAATAAAATTACGTAATATCTTTTACGAGATCTTTCAAATATAACAATATATGACAGGTACTAAAATAGTTTATGAAACATTAAAGATAATTTTTATAATGTTAGTAAAATAGTAAAAATCCAAATGAACGAATGACATCAAAATAGTGGTCGATGTGTAGTTGTTTATTAGGGCAGCAGATATTGCTAAGAGGTAAGTAATCAAGTAAGTGCGAAACGTAAAGATTTTTATGACATATTAACAAAAACAACAAACAATAAGAAAGGCACTAAAATTATTTATTGAGTAATATAAATATATTTTAAACAATATTCTTATCTCAGTTAAATATTAAAACTACCAATACTAAAGATAATAAAAATGAAGGTCAGAGCCAGATCAAAATGTATTAGGACGGCGGGTATTACAAACAAGTAAGTAAATATAGTCAAGGAACTAAGGTTCGTCATAACATTTACGAGATCTTTCAAATATACCACCAGATTGGACAGGTACTAAAATATTTTATCAAACAATAAACATAATTTTTACAATATCCCAATGTCAATAAAATAGAAGAATTCCCATTATAAAAAGATAATAAATAAGTATATATATAAAAGAATTCAATTTTAATTAAGGTGAAAAATATATCCAACAATTCAATTTTAATTATCAAAATATTCTCTTTAATTACAACCATCTCAAAGTAAAATGTTTTCCAATTTCAAAGCACCTATTATGCTTCTTAATCACAAGTGACTTCATAATTTATCATGTTTTGACATATATTTATTAATTTTACAACTAAAAAACTTTCTACATTTAATAAACCAACCAACTTGATGAGGATTTAACCTATTGAATTTTAATTTTTACATATAATTATTAATTTTAACGTGTTTTCTATTTTGTTAACTAATTATATGGTTTGGTGCATTTTATATCACGATAAATAAGTCTTTGTAATTAACTTGTGTAACATTCACAAAAACGTTCCAAATAAAGCTTTAAGTCTTACAATATGTTTTTTACTTAATAGATTATAATAAGACATATTTCAAACAGAGTAAATTTGATTTCTTTTATGAACTTTTAATCTATGGAGTTTTAATATTTTCATGTTTAATTATTATATTAACGTGTTTTCCAATATGTTAACTAATTGTATTGTTAAGTGCATTATATGGTATGACATTTAAGTTTGTGTAATTTGACTTATAGTATTATTTACTAATTTTTCATATGAAGCTTTAAATCATACATATTGTTTTTCACTTTAAGATTATAACAAAACTTAATTTAAACAGAATATATTTTTCACCTTAATTAAAATTGAATTCTTTTATATATAAACGATAGTTCCTTACTAGTTATTAAAAATGTTTTTCAAAAATAATAAATAAGGTCAAAATCGTGGTAATTGTTTATTAAAGCAGCAGATAATGTTATTATTATTATTATTTATTATTATTATTATTATTATTATTATTATTATTTATTATTATTATTAGCACCGCGTCTTACTACCCGTTCGGGTTATACGCACTTACGCTAAATGTGCAATGGTAGGGTGATTGTGAGATGAAATGGAGGACCTACAGTTTAACGTGGAATCCGAACCACGGTAGAGGCCTGGCATTCAGATATTGTTAAGAGGTATATAATTGAGTAACTGAGTAACGTCACAATTTAACGAGAAGTTTCCAATAAATTCATTAATAATAAAGATAGTAAAATAGTTTGTGGAACATTAAAAATTATTTATACAATATTATTATATTAGTTATATCGTAAATCTACTAATGAGCACATAACTTATGAATGTGTATAATGCCAGGCCTCCGCCGTGGTTTGGATCCCACGTTAAAATTTAGGTCCTCCAATTCACCTCACAATCACCCTACCCCATTACACAATAGCGTGAGTGCGTACAACCCGAATGGCTAGTAAACGCGGTGCTAATAATCAATAATCATGCTAATAAGCAAAGTTATTAAAAACATGTAAAGATCTAGTTGATTGCGTAGTAGGGTGATAGGAATAGCTAAGAGTTTTGTAGTAAAGGAACTTAACTACGTCATTACTATTAAGAGATCTTTCAAATATATTAATCAATAAGACAGGTAGTAAAATATTTATGCAACATTAAAGATAATTTTTACAATATCTTAATGTCAGTAATATATTAAAATTAAACAAAAACAATAAATTAGGTCAAAATCGTGGTTATTGTCTATTTGGGAAGCAGATATTGCTAAAAGATACCAAATCAAGTAACTGAGAACCGTTAGGATTCTTAAGATATATTTTCAATAAAACAATTAATAATAATGGTAGTAAAATAGATTGTAAAACACTAAATATAATTTTTACAATATATTTATGTCAGTTGTATACTAAAACTATCGATAAAAAGGTAATAAAAATAAAAACATTATCCAGTTCATTGAATATTAAGGTGGCAGGTATTTTTAGAACTAAATATTCAAGGAACTAAACAAGTCATAATTTACGATCTTTCTAATATAACAATCCATAAGACAGATAGTGAAATAGTTTATTAATATTAATATAGATAATATTTAAAATATCTTATGTCAGTAAAATACAAATGCCAAATGAACAAAAAGAATAAACAAGGTCAAAATCGTGTTCATTTTGTATTAGAGCAACAGAGGTAAATAAGAGGTAAATAATCGAGTTACTAAGAAACGTTACAAGCTTTATGACATATTTCAAATAAAACTCTCAATATTATAGGTAGTAAAGGAATTTATGGAACATTAAATATTAGTTTTACAATATTCTTTTGTCGATTATATAGTAAATATATCAATAAAGAAATATTATAAGAAAAGTAGTTAAGGATCCACTTCATTGTGTATTAGGGCAGCAGGTTTTGCTAAGAGGTAAAATCGAATAACTGAGCAACGTCATGATTTTTACGACACATTTCTTATAAAACAATCAATAATAAAGGTAATAAAATCGTTTATTGTACATTATAGATCATTTTTACAGACTCATTATGTCAGTTATATGGTAGAACTACCAATAAATAAAGATAATGAAAAAGAGGTCAAAATTCAGTTCATTATGTATATACTCAAGTAACTATATTACGTCATAACTTTTACAAAATCTTTCAAATATAATAATCAATATGACAGGCATTAAAATAGTTTATGAAAAATTAAAGATACTTTCGACATATTTCTAATGAATAAATCAATAACAAAGGCAGTAAAATAATTTGTGAACAGTAAATATTATTTTTACAATGTTTTCATGTTAGTTAGACAGTAAATCTAATAATAAACAAAGGCAATAAAAAGATTAAAGATTGAGTTAGTTTGTTTTAGGGTGGCAGGTATTGATCAAGTTGTATATAGTCAAGGAATTAAACTACGTCATAGCTTGTACGAGATCCAATCAATATAACAGTCAATAAAAAAGGTAATAAAATAGTTTATGAAACAGATAATATTATTTTTACAATGTCCTTGTATCAATAAAATAGTAAGTTGCCAAATGAACAAAGAAAATATTTGATTCAATATCGAGCTCATTTTGTATTAGGACAGCAAACATTGCTAAGAGGTAATAAAATCATGTAAGAAACGTAACTTTTTTACGATATATTTCCAATAAAACAATCAGCAATAAAGGTAGTAAAATAATTTGTGGAACTCTTATTATCGTTTTTACATTATTTTTATGTCAGTTATCTAGTAAAATTAGCAATAAAAAATTATAATAAAGACGAGGACAGGATCATGTTGAATGTGTTTTAGGGTGGTAGGTATTGATTGTTAATAGGTAGCAACTAAACTAAGTCAAATTTTTATGAAAACTTATCAACATAACAATATCAAAAGATGGGTGGTAAAATAGTTTATGACATTGAAGATCATTTTTACACAATCCTTAAGGTCAATAAAATAATAAAATCCCAAATAAACCAAGAGAATAAAATAAATAGGATCTAAATTGTGGTGTATGCGTATCAAGGAAGCATATATTGCTAAGAGGTAAATTATAATGTACCGTAATGAGAAACGTCACGATTTTTACGATATATTTCTAACTAAACAATCATAATAAAGGTAGTAAATAATTTATTGAATATTAAAGATAATGTTTACAATATTCTAAGGTCAATGATATAGTAAAACTACCAATAGTTAAATTTCAAATGAACGAAGAGAATCAATAACGTCAAATTCTTGATCATTGTGTATTAGGGCGGCAAGCAAAGAAGTAAATAATCGTGTAACTTAGCATCGTCACTATTTTAACGTTATAGCCGATAAAAAATCAATAATAAAAGTAATAAAATTTTAGTGGAACATAATTCATAGATATCATTTTTATAATATCCTTATGTCAGTTTTATAATAAAACCACCAATTAACAAGGATAATTAAAAAGAGGTGAAAACCCAGTTCATTGTCAAGGAACTAAACTACGTGCTGGCTTTAACAAGATCTTTCAAATATAACAATCAATAAGACAGGTAATAAAATGGTTTATGAAACATTAAAGATAATTTTTACAATATCATAAGGTCGGTCGGTAAAATAGTAAAAGTTGAAAATAAACAATGATAATAACATCAAAATAATGGTAATTTGGTATTAGGGCGGCAGATATTGCTAGGAGGTAAGTAATTGAGTAAGTGAAAAAAATCACGATTTTTTTAAATATTTACAAAAACAACAAGAAATTATATAGGCAGTAAAATAATTTATTGAATATTAAATAACTTTATTACAACATTCTTGTTTCAGTTATATTTTAAGACTACGAATAATCAAAGATAATAAAAAAGAGGTTCTGATTTCTGATCCAGTTAAAAGTGTATTAGAACGGTGGGTATTACTAAGAGGTATATAGTCAAGAAACTAGGGTATGTCATACATTTTACAAGATCTTTCAAACATAAAAATCAATAGGACAGGTAGTAGGATATTTTATGAAATATTAAATAACATTTTTACAATATTCCCGATGTCAATAAAATAGTAGAATTCCCATTGAACGAAGAGAATAAATAAGTTCAAAATCATGGTCATTGTGTATTAGTGTAGCAGATATTGATAAGAGCTAAATAATCAAGTAACTAAGTATCCATTTTTACGACACATTTCCAATAGATCCACTAATAATAAAGATATTAAAATAGTTTGAGGAACATTAAAAACTATTTTTACAATATTCTTATGTTGGTTATATAGTAAATCTACTAATAAACAAAGATATTAAAAAGAGGTAAAGAAAGATCTAGTTAATTGTGTATTATGGTGGCAGGTTTTGCTAAGAGTTTTATAGTAAAGGAACTTAACTACGTCATTATCATTACGGAGATCTTTCAAATATATTAATCTATAAGACAGGTAGTAAAATAGTTACTAAACGGAGATACAATATCTTAATGTCAGTAAAATATAAAAAATTACAAATGAACAAAGAGAATAAATTAGCTCAAAATCATGATAATTGTGTATTAAGGAAGCAGATATTGCTAAGAGGTACTAAATCGAGTAACTAAGGAACGTCTTGATTTTCATGGCATATTTCCATTATAACAATAAATAATAAAGGTAGAAAAATAATTTGTGCAACATTAGATGTAATTTTACAATATTCTTATGTCAGTTTTATAGTAAAACTACCAATAAAAAGATAATAATAAAAGGTCAAGATCCAAGTCTTTGTGTTTTAGTGCGGCAGGTATTGTTAAGAGGTAAATGGTCAAGGAACTGAACTACGTCAAATGTTTAACGAGATCCTTTCAATATAACAATTAACAAAACCAGTAGTAAAATGTTTTATGAAACTATAAATATCATTTTTACAATAAACTAAACTACGTCATAACTTTTCCGAGATCTTTCCATAATAACAATCAATATGATAATATGTAGTAAAATAGTTTATGAAGCGTTAAATATAAGTTTTTCTCATATCCACATATTCTAAATGAAAAAAAAAAAAAAAGAGACAACGTCAAAATCGTTGTCATTGTGCATTAGGGAAGCAAATATTGCTATTAGGTAATTAATCGATAACTAAGCACGGTCATAATTTGTACGATAAATTTCAAATAAAACAATCACCAATAAAGGTATAAAATAGTTTGTGAAACACTATTTATCATTTTACAATATCTTTATGTCATTTATATAGTAAAAATACAAATAAAAGAGATAATAAAACAGAGGTCAATATCTGATTCATTGTGGATATAATCAAGGATCGAATTTATGTAATAAATTTACAAGATATTTCAAATATAACAATAAATAAGTCATTTATTAAAATAGTATATGAAACATTATATATCATTTTTACAATATCCTAATCATAGTAAAATTGAAAGAAGAGAAGGTCAAAATCCAGGAAAGAAAAACAAAACCAAGAAAAGCGAAAAATTAAAATTGGCTCCTGCGAAATAATTTATTTAAACCTCGCACCAAAGGAGGGAAAAAGACAGGAGAGATAATGATGTACTTTAGGCGAGCGGAATATAGTGGAAATAGTTTGCTCCACTAATTTAAATTTCAAGAAATTAGTGGTCAATACAAACACTTAACTTGAATGTCACCAAGTGATTAAGCATCTCATTATTTTGATTGGGCCAAAAGTGAAAAAAGAGTTCACGTAACATGAGATTGACACGTTGGACCACTACGCCACTCAAGCGGGTTGAGACATATTTACCCACAAAATCTACTCAGGGTGACAGTCTATTCTTTGTTCACCCCTCTCTCCCCAGAGGCAGTTTCAAACTTATTTTAAGTGTGCAACAAACTTTCTAAGAAAAAGTATAACCATCGTTGCACAGTTTAAAACACACGAGTAATCATATAACTGTAAATATTGTTTTTAATTTTTAAAGATCAAATTAATTTGTATTTATTTCCTTCGGCCTATTATAAAACGAATTTGCAGTTAATATTTAATATGTCAATTAAAAAATAATAATTTCAAACACAATTCCAAGGCGTAGTAAAATTTACAGCACGCAACTGCTCAGCTAATATTTCAAGCGCGTGTGACGGAAGGTTAATAAGAAATAAACAATAATTTAAAATTGCCAAGTGGCTCGGCTTGGCTTGGCTCGCATCGCCATCCAGTGAGCTTTGAGCTGAGCCTCGTAACATCCTTTGATGCTCGTCAAAATACTGACATTCACTGGGTTGCTGCGAGCATTCCAACGAACCCATTTATCCAACGTTAACGAGGCTCGGCTCAATGCTCGGCTCGCTAGTCTGGACACGGCTTTACATTACTAAGCTCGGCTAAAGTCAGTCACCGCCTTTACAAAGTGCACGTGAAGCTTATTTAATCTGTCTTTGATAATCCTCCCACATAAATACAAAGCCTCCACCCCTATTAGCTTCAGTTTATTATAATCCTGGTACAAGACTTAAAAAAATTGTCATGAAATATTAAAAGAGTATACAATTTTAGGTTACTATTTAGTCTAGTTGTGAAATATTAGCTAGATTTCCATTTGTGATATAACGGTGCTACAGTGTGCTTCATAAATGTATGAATTCTGCAATAATTATTTTATTATAAAATAAAGTTAATAACTACCTTAAACTTGCCCCATTGTATAGTACAGCTGAATGAGACTCTATATTTTGTCTGTCGCCACTTGGGCGCTAAAGTCTGTTATGATACTTAAACTTTTTTAGATAGCCACAATTATTAGTTGATTTTGTATTGGACGTATTAAATATAAATCATTTTGAAATTGTGGTTACCGGTAATTGTATTGAAAATCTTAAGGTACTCTTTCTTTTATGGTTTGTATTTCGAAATATTGATTATTATAACGTAACTTTTCTAATCGATAAAATTAATTAAGAGATTAATTCACATTAGTATATCTTCAAATCTTTTGCTATGCTTTGCTTCTAATATTGTATTATCTTTTATTCACAAGTAAGTTTCTTGTGGAGGCTTCCTAGTTTTGTGTCGAGATCAGATAGTCTTGCGCAGGTGCGGATCCAGAAAATTTTCATAGGGGGGTCATATTAATTATAAATAACATAATGACTAATAATGTAAGCTTATTATTTAGGTAGAATAAGAATATTTTAAAACGTTTGAAAATGCATTATAACAATGTGATAGTTTTTTTTGTCTGATCAAGTTCTCAGCGTAGTCACCTAAATAACTCTAGAAATCCACAAAAATTTAATATTATATAATGTCAATAGCAAGTAGCTTTTTATAGCAACAGTAATTACTACTACTACTACTACTACTACTAATAATAATAATAATAATAATAATTGTTATTATTATTATTATTATGATTAAAATTTTAATTATAATGGTAATAATCATCATAATAATAGTAATAATTAATAATAATAATAATAAAATAACTATAAAACCTATACAAAACATTGTTCAAACGTACCTCATATTTTATAAATGCATTAATTGCATTTTCGTCTTAATCTTTTGAGCAAATTTCTCCAAAACTTCATCAGGATGAACTTCTATGCTTCGATGAATATTTAACATGGCCAAACCATTTAATCGTTCCTCATCCATATTCTACCTAAGTATGTCTTTAACCTTCTTAGGGTAGAAAATGACACTCTGCCTTAGATTTATGATTCCAAGGTTGTTGCCACAAGTCAATCTCTCCACGAAGTTCTGACGGAGTCCCAGGAAGGTAATTAGCATATGTTTGAGCTGCTTGTAATAAAAGTTCATTGTCTTGGTTGGCAAATGCTGGTATTAAACCGTATAATGTGATAATATTATCATGGTCAGTTGATGAAAATCTAGTTGTCAATTCAGAAATAAGATAGTCCACAAATGGCAGGTAAACATTTAGTCTATAATATTCCTCAGTACTATATGCAGCAACATTTGGCCTATGAGTTTGTGTCCGAAAGGTCTTTGGTATAGGGATGTCAATTTCATGTTTTACAGCCAAATTCACCGATTCATTATAGACTTATGTATATTTATTATGGTTATTCCGATAATCTTTCAATGTCTCTAAAACATTTGCTACCATATTATAGTAGTTTTTCAGGTCCAACGAAGGGTTTTGAAGATAACGAGACAACCAGACTGTTAGACTGAAGATAAATGAAACAATATGCAGAGTTATAATAAAGTCAAACCTGAGAACTGAGATGAGTAAAAGTGCTGACTTTGATGATGGTGCTTCCACATCAAATACTTGTAGGAAACATACAACTTCATCAAAATCATGTAAGAATTGTAAAAATGCATAGTGTCGTTCTACCCAACGCGTCTCACAAAGCGTTTTGAGTTTGCACTTTGTTTCTTCAGGATATTGTTAATGTATTTGTGCTTTCATTAAATCTGTTCGTTTACTGTATTCTCTTACTTCATTTGTTACGTTACTGACCACAGCAATAGCGTTCTTTACACTTGTTAAAGAACATGCTTTAGAAATGGACAGATTTAGTTGGTGAGAAGCACAGTGCATATATATAGCAAGAGGCTGCTTTTCCCTAATACGAGCTTGCACACCTTTGATTTTACCAAACATGTTAGACCCTCCATCGTACCCTTGACCACGCATGTTCTCAATTTTAAGTCCCAAATTGTTTAATTTTTCAAGAAATAAGTTTGTGAGAGCCTCGCCACTGAGATTTCTCTCTTCCACAAAACCTAAGAATTCTTCTCGAATTTTAAGTGAAAGTATGTCCAGAAATCTAACACAAAGACTCATCTGTTCAACTGTTCTGACATCCGTTGTTTCATCTGCTAGTACAGAAAAAAAATTGATCTGCTTTAATGGACTTAACAATTTTACTAAGGATAAATTCTCCACAAGCTTCAATTAATTTTTTCTGAGTTGTTTTACTAATAAATGTTGCATTTTTAGGTGCTGTTTTTATGTGATTCTTTAAATCACTATCACCGGCATCAATACGGAATATCAAAAGTGTTCGGAAGTTTCCCTCATTTTCTGTACTATCGTTTTCTCTAAGCTCTCCATCATCACGATGACCTCTTAGGGGAAAGTTTTGTCGGCCACATACTATAACTGTCCTTATCATGGGTATCAAACGTGCTCGATTTTCTTCAATTCTTTTTTTCACTTCACAATTTAGTCTGACTTGAACTGGTTGTGTCCTGTTTTCAAATGTATTCTTAAATTCAGAACATCTTATAATTGCTGTTTTATGATATTCATAGAGGGCGTGTCCGCAAAGCATTTCATTTCCTTTTTTGTAGTTTAGAAACGGAGTCCGTACAAAGCTTCCGAGAGATATTCTACTCCTACCTCCTTCCTTTGATCCAAAAAGTACACATGCAATACAGTAAGCGCCATTGTCCTTGGCACTGTATGTCAACCAAACAAACTTGTCCAGCCATGATCTTTGAAAATGTCTAATACCTCCTGACTGAACAAAATTAGGGAACTTGTAGTTTAGTGGTGGAGTCCACGGTTCTACTAGCATGTGATATTTTAAGTCATCGGAAATAGTTTCAGCTCCAACAAAGTTGCCAATATCAAATTTTTCTGGTCCTACACTTTCTATAGAGATTTTAGTATTTGAATTAGATCCACTGGTTGAGGGTGAGTCACAAATTAAGTTCACTGACGCACTATTTTCAACTAAATCCACAGTTTCGTTTCCTGTTGGTTCAGGATTTTTTTTTCTTGAAAAAAAAAAATCTGTTTGTCCTTTTCTTTTTGACATTATAATATCAATACTTGCATTAAAATCACATTACTAGCAAATACAATAATTTATCACAAAATTGAATAGCAGGAGGAAGTATCACAGTCACAGTATCACAATGACAATAGGCAGTAGCACAATAACCATAAAAAACAAAACACAAATATCACACTCACAGTTTACTAAGAGTAAAGAAAACCATCATAGGTCATTATAATCACAAAGAGACCGAAATATTTATAAATTACACTTTATTACACATAAGCATTAACAAAACGAAACACACACGCAAAATGTTCCACGTCTAAGGCCACTCGAACGAATCGTTCCGGTATACTAAGAGTAAATATTTCCAGCTACTTCTGACTGGTTTGAAACAGATTAGCGTACTTTTCACTCGAAGGGGGTAAGTATTTCTAAAAATAGCACACTCCACCCCTCTTTAACTCGGTTCATTACTTGTGTTGAAGACAGGTGTAAGAGGTGAACAGCCTGCACTAGGAATTCAGTAGGGGTGTGCAAATCTTCGAAATGTCAAAGTCAAAGTTGAAGCCTAAGTCACCTTCGATTCGACTTCGTCACTTCGACAACCACTATAACCTTAGCATCTTTGAGAAGTTTTGAAGTTATAATAAAACCTCTATAAATAACGAAAATATTTGAAAATCACTAATTACTACCCATTTAAATAAATTATAATAATCACATAACAGCAATAAAAAGTATTTTAACACTAACTTGATATTGATACCTATAACGCAAGCAGGGATAAACTCAGATATATCAGCATAAAAATAATATAATATAGTGTGTTTTTTCCCTACTAAGCTTTCTCTTTATCTAGAAGTATTAGTAGATAATTTAAAAATTAAGAATAGTGTTATTTGATAAAAAAAACTGTATTTGGTTTCAGCTTCAACCTTTCTCGGCATGCTTCAATCTTTGCTTCGCCTGAGACTAAAAAGAACATTCGCACATCCCTAGGAAAGATAAAAACTTGTATGATTTAATTTTTTAGTATTTTCTTTCTAAATATGTATTTTTTAAATTAATTTTCTAAACACCACAGGAGGGTCAGCTGACCCTTTGACCCCCCCTGTATCTGCGCCTGACTGGAGGGACAGAAGTCTGATTGCAAATCTGTACCTGGGACAGCTAGTAAAGGCGAGGCTGAATGTATGGAGAGTGGCTGGTCATTGAATCCCTTGAGGGACATGGCAATTTCAGGATAAGAGGACGAGTCATCAACACAATAAAATATTGCTGGCCAAAAATGAAGAAGAGTTGCAGGAAATGATGGACCAGATGGTGGTGACAGGGAGACGATGTGGCATGGAGATCAACATTGAGAAGTCAAGAGTCATGGTGATTTCAAAAAATAAAGAGCAGCTGAAAATTAAAATTGGAAACCAGGAGTTGGAGAGAATAAAGCAGTTCAATTAACTGGCAAGTCCGCTGACAAAGGATTCCTACTGCACCAAGAAAATTAGGTCGAGGATCACCATGACCAAGAAAGCTTTCAACAAGAGGACGTTACTGCTAACCAATAAGTTGAGTTTAAAACTGAGAAATAAACTGTTGAAATGCTACATTTGGAGCAATGCGCTGCATGGAGCATAAACTTGAAATCTCAGGAAGATAGAAAATACATACTTGGAGAGCTTTGAAATGTGTCACTGGAGAACACTTGAGAAGCTCGGGTGCACCAACCAGATGACAAATGAAGAAGTCCTAAGAAGAGTCGGTGAGGAGAGATCCATTTGGGATGTGATTGTTCGGTACAAAGCAAACTCTATTGGACACATCCTTAAGAGGAATCGTCTTCTTCACGACGTCAAAGACGGCAAGATTGAGGGAAAGAGGAGCTTAGGAAGGAGGAGAATTCAAATATTGGATGACTATAGGAAATAAGAACATTCTGGGAGCTCATGGAGGAGACAGATGATAGGACGCATTGGTGGACTAAGTTAACTCACTGTCGTAAGACAAAGCTAATAATAATAATAATAATAATCATAATAATGATAATAATAATAATTTAATCTGATACTTTGCAACTTAACTAAAGAAAACACAATTAATTAAATAACTTAAGTAAAACTAGCTCAAAACAAATATATAGAAACCCGATTCGGTGGCTGCAAGAATTAAGGCGTGACTCTCGAAATAGACCAGACTTTCGATGATGGAGGGATCGGGGATCAAAATCCGGTCGGGTGTACTGAGGGTAGTATTGTTTAAATATTATTTTCCACTCTCCCTCCTTGCAAATGTGGGTACAAGTGTTGTATTTTGAATGTGGCAGTGAGAGGAGTAGGTCTGAATACTTGTAAACAATCAATGTGGTTGTACTTCTGTCAATAAAGTGCGAACGTGTTTTTTCAAACTAGTATTCCTGTAATAATACAGGTCGAACACTACAAAATGGCGACGATGATCTGAACCATACACGTGGCAACAGAAAAAAAACTACAGGGCCATAAGGAAACCGCGAAATGAGGTTGAAATGGTGGCGTGAACGATTGACACCGGTTAAATAGAGGAATTCCGGGTGGAGGAAAAATCGTGGTCGTCATAAACAGAAAGGTTTGGAAACTATATAAAATGCAATAAAATCGAGGCAAAAAATTGTACGCAAATCACGGTAATTAAACACAAAACATTAGACCTATTCAGAGACTTGTGTACACCTAGAAAACAATCGAAACGAACGTTTGATGAACTGGTTGATAGATTTATTGGGAAATCATCTGTTTCCAAAGCCCTCGTTTAGGTTTGAACATTTTAAATTCCTTAGCCTATTGCAAGCTCCCGAGGAATCTATTTCGCAATATATTGTAACACAGGAAATGACAAGTTACTGTAACTTTGGAGTGAATTTGATTGACCATTATATAATATGTTTATTTGTGGAATTAATCAGGGATATTACATTAAGCTATGAGAAGGCAGTGGCACTGATAGTGTCCTTGAAGGCAGCGCAAAAGTAATATATAATATTAGGACCGACGCAGCAACAGAAAAGTGTGCAATAAATCTTCAAGAAGTCCCCAAAAACAGAAAGGAAAAGAGAAGAGGGTAGATTTTTCAATGAAGTGTTTAGTGTGCGGCTATAAAAGTCACGTAGCTTTCAGAATGCAAATTAAAGGCATATAGGAAGCTGTAATGTGTGTCATCTAAAGGGACATTTAAAGAATATGTGCTCAAAGAAACTGAATAAGGTTCAGGTTTAAGACGAGTCAACTGAGGAGAAACCACACTAGGACTTTGGCCTTTTTTAAAAATCAAAGTGCTCAAAATGGCTAATTACCTTCCTGGGACTCCGTCAGAACTTCGTGGAGAGATTGACTTGTGGCAACAACCTTGGAATCATAAATCTAAGGCAGAGTGTCCATCTAGTGCGGTTGACAGCTTAATGTATGCTTCAGATGGTTTTTACCCAAACATTAAAGTTCTTCTCCACATTTTGTCTGTTCTTCCCGTGACTACTTGCGCTAGTGAGAGATCATTTTCTACCCTAAGAAGGTTAAAGACATACTTAGGTAGAATATGGATGAGGAACGATTAAATGGTTTGGCCATGTTAAATATTCATCGAAGCATAGAAGTTCATCCTGATGAAGTTTTGGAGAAATTTGCTCAAAAGATTAAGACGAAAATGCAATTAATGCATTTATAAAATATGAGGTACGTTTGAACAATGTTTTGTATAGGTTTTATAGTTATTTTATTATTATTATTATTAATTATTACTATTATTATGATGATTATTACCATTATAATTATAATTTTAATAATAATAATAATAACAATTATTATTATTATTATTATTTATTAGTAGTAGTAGTAGTAATTACTGTTGCTATAAAAAGCTACTTGCTATTAACATTATATAATATTAAATTCTTGTGGATTTCTAGAGTTATTTAGGTGGCTACGCTGAGAACTTGATCAGTCAAAAAAAAACTATCACATTGCTATAATGCATTTTCAAACTTTTTAAAATATTCTTATTCTACCTAAATAATAAGCTTACATTATTAGTCATTATGTTATTTATAATTAATATGAGCCCCCTATGAAAGTTTTCTGGATCCGCGCCTGCTGGGACGGTAAGCTCTTGATCTCTTGAAGGTCCTGGGACGGTAAGCTCTGGCTCTATTGAAGGCCCTGGGATGGTAGTTTTTTGCATTTTTTAAGGCCCTGGGACGGTAAGCTCTTGCTGGCATGAAAGCCCTAGGATGGTAGGCTCTTGCTTCCTCTAAGTCCCTTGGATGGTAGGCTTTTATCTCTTCGGAAGACCCTTGGACGGTAAGCTCTTGCTATCGTGAAGATCCTGGGATGGTAGGCTTTAGTTCTTCGAAAGACCCTTGGACGATACGCTCCTGCTTTCTTGAAGGTCCTGGGATGGTAAGCTCTTGCTCTTTTGAATGCCCTGGGATGATAGTCTCTTGCTTTATTGAAGGCCCTGAGATGGTAGACTCTTGCTCTCTTGAAGGCCCTGGGACGCTAAGCTCTTGCTGGCATGAAGGCCCTAGGACGGTAGGCTTTTGCTTTCTTGAAGGCCCTTGGATGGTAGGCTTTAGCTCCTCGGAAGACCCTTGGACGTTAAGCTCCTACTTTCTTGAAGGCCCTGGAATGGTAAGCTTTTGCTGTTGTGAAGGTCCCGAGTGTTTAGACTGACGATTTTCAATTTCTTTGATGAAATGGTAAGACTCAACTGACGGGCAGAATTTACCCTCTCTCTATAGAGTTATTTGTAGCAAGCCAAAGAACTCTGGATCCCTCTGGCAACTTTGGTGCTTCTATCCATGTTTGGGTCATTCTCTTCAATTATTCTAATTGCACAGTCAATGGGCTTAAATAAATCAGCAAATTGTTTTGTTGAAAGTTGTTGGATAGTCTCAACAACATAAGGCTCTTCCTCTTCATTCTTTATGCCATTCTCCATTTCTAGAAGATATTCATTGGTGAGTTCTTTTGAGTGGGATTGGAACAATTGATCCAAATTTGCCTTATCTATGTCCCCAAATCCAATATCTTGCTATGTCAACGATGTAATGTCTTGAATTGGAAAGCTCGTGATTAGGATCAAAATCATGAGAATCAGAAACTTCAGGCCAAACATTTTTCCAAACTCCCTTCATACAGGACTGTTTAACTTCTGCATATCCAATGTTGTCAACACCCCCCCCCCCCTAACACCAAACTGTACAGTAAAGATCAACGCTTATACTGGAATATGTGTACACAAGGTCACACCACCACAGCACAGGATGACTGCAAGATTCGAGCAGACCATGCACTATTTTTGTATTTCTTTGAATCGTGTTATAGCGAAAACGCGTAACGTGATATCGCGTATAGCGAGGGATACCTTATTTAATGGTCCCACTGTGCATTTTTCTAATTTATTTTAGTCATGCCAAACATTAGACTTAATACACACAAAACATATTAAGAGAAGTGTTATATGATGCAGCTCAACTAAAAATTATGAAACACTGAAAATTAAAGTAGATTTCCATACACCTTTGCCCTATATTTGTTACTAGCTATAAAACCACTAACCAATTTTGCAATTTCAATTTTGTTGAGCCTCTCAGGTGATTTAGTCTACATTGCCTCATCGTGGAGCGAAGATAGTTTTTAATGCATCCAAGCATTGAAAAACTCCAAGCACATTTTATTCTTATTATGTTAACATAGTGTAAACATTGTATCTTGCCTCAATAAGATGTTTACATTATCTAAAAGTTTTACTACATTTTTTTTGGGGGGGGGGTAAAAATTATTCTTTTTACCTCCCTCAATTTTTTTGGGGGTTAAAATTTACCACCTGTACTCCCTAGTTCCTGCACCACTGGCTATAGTTTACCTTTTAGTTTATATGCTACAACATCGGTTTCAGAGGGTGTTCAGTACTCTTTTACATGTTAAGCCCTGATTTACTTGGAAAGTGTTCTGGTTTATTTAAAATATTAAAGGAAAACTGAATTTGGTTGCCGTTAATTGAAAATCTCTTTTTAAAGTCAATAATAAGTCTCTTGCCTGGCGAATCTAGTGTTACGTACCGTATTGGACCTGTAACAAAGAAAAATTTAGATAAATTTGAAAATTGTTATTTGATTAAAAGTGTATAAATTCCTAATCTTTTGCAATAAAATATACCCATTAGTAAATATTTTGCTGGTTTGGCAGTTTGTTATTTACTGATCCACCGAAACCCAATTTAGAATCTTTTTGTACATATAGGTAGCAACACCTGCGTGAAAAACCATCTTAATCAAATTTAACACAGATTTCTCAAAACTTGTTTGTTTCGGAATGCTAATCTGTGGAGTGTGGATATTGTCTTCACTTTTTTGACGGTAATTTCATATTTTATGCTAATAAATAATCACCTAAATTCCATTTTTAACCTATTGTGTTTGACTTATTTGACTTGAATCAGTATATAACTTTAATTTGAGTATTCGTACTACAAATTCTGACCACCAGATTCGCACGTTCCCCAACAATACCGTAGGCCTACTGTCATTCAATGTAACATACAAAGTTGTTTTTATGCTATAATAAACCAATATTTGTTAATAAACTTAAATGATTGTAAATAAATTTCTTAAAAAGAATTAACCCTAATTCTACTTGACTTAAATTAGTAAACGCTCTAGACTATAATTGAAATACTACCTATACAATAGGCCACTTTACACTAATGTGTATTAAAGGTATGGTATTTTGTTTTAAGTTGGTCCCGTTGATAAGGTACATTGAAATAACACATGTGTTGACTTTCGTTTCGTCTACCACCCTAGGATGGAAAAACAACTAAGGGTACACATTATTCATAGGACTAACACTACAATCCAATTTTAATATTAAGAGCCTTTTAGAAAATACATAGTCTTTTAAAGTCAACATTGATTGGTAACATTTCACTATATTATTATTGTTATTTTGTAGGAATTGATACTTTCTATACAATATGACAGTTGCAGATCATATGACTTTATAAATGAAAGATGATCTAGTAACTTTTCAAGCTATCAGACATAAGTTTCTTCCTATGAAAATTGGATTAGGTAGCAGTACAGGTTAAAAACTGCTGGTTTGGAGTCGAGTTGAAGAGGACAAGATAGTACTGAAATGGGTGGACCCCAACCCCCACAAGAGTATCATGACAGCCACTTGTTTTAAGTAGTAAGAGTAAGCTGAGTAGATATTAAGTTAACTTATGCTCGACTGCATATTTACTAACATCTCATTCCTTCAAAGTAAAATTGTTTGTTTCAGAAATATCTCAAAGCTGTGTTTCAAATATCTTTATTTGTCCTTTAATTTGGAAAGATCCAATGTGTCAGGAACTGACTTAAATTTTCAGGTTTCAATTTCTGGTTATGGTACTTGCTTCATTGGTCACATTGTCTAAGGCATTACTCTCGCAATAGGCTGGTCTTCCAAAGACTGAGAGATTGAGGCTCGATCCCGACTGGGTCCACTGAGGGTGGTTTTTCTTAAATTTTTTCCCACTGTCCCCCCATGTAAATTTGATAAAACTTCCTTTTGATTAAACCTTTTTAGGCCCTAAACACATTAGTGTTACATAGGCGTATAACCCAAACAAGTGGTAAGATGCGATGCAAAAAAATTCGTATTAGGTGCACCGAGTGAGTGAAAAGTAGTTGTGTAAATAAAATCACAGTTTTTGTTGAGCTTTCATTGAATAATAATATAGCCTCATCTTAAAATTATATTATTTTCATCACAACTAATAAATCATTCTCTTACTAAACATATAATAGTTGCCTAAGTAACTAGTTAGACCATTGATCTTTTATGAATTTAATATAACCAAACAAATCACCCTTATTTCTCATTGTTGGCAATGCCACACAAAGCAAGGCTAAACTTTGTTGTTCAAGGTCACCTGAATGTTGTGTGAAAGATTTGAAAACCAAATGACTTTGGTGTTGATCAACGTACGTGCGTTTGTCAAAACTAGGGCTTGCCTAGTTTTTTAAACAAAAAGTTGTGAAAGGAACATTAAAAAATATATTACCATTATACTAGTAAATGCCTAATATAAAACTTCCTTTGGAGATGACTTAACGCCACCCCTCTTCACCTTCTAATAACTGTGGTTTTTCCATTCTCCATACTGATGTGGTTGTACTTTCTATTAACTATTTTCCTCATCCTTGTTTCATTATCAGGCTTACTACATTAATAGCTCTTTGCTGAACATTCAAATATTAAAAAAAAATATCATTTTGTCAGATTCTTCTTTACACATTTTTGACCTCTCTTGCCTTATACTATTTTATATCATTACATTTAGCACAAAAGTTTTTAATTAGGTACAGAGATAAATGTAGGCTAGTAGTCTAGGCCCTCTGGATATATTTCTGAAACACAATTATATTTAATATAGTCACCTGAGTAGTAAGGAGCTTACAGAAGACCACAGAAATTGAAAGATGATTATATTGGATCTGAAAAGTTTTACTTTGAAATGGTAACAAGTATTGTCACTGTGGCTTTTGTAAGACTTAACATACTGTTCTGATATTGATATAAAATGCTGTAATAAAGAGGATTATAATGGCTCTGAAAAAGTTTTCATTTGAAATTTTAACAATAAAGTCTGTGACTTTTGTAGGCCCTAAGTACTATAATAGATCTGAAAAAGTTTTCATTTGAAATGGTAACAATTATTGTATCTTATTTTTGTAAGACTTACATAGACCTCTGTTCTAATATTGGTATAACATATTACAAAAGTTTAAAGAGAATTATCATGGATCTAAAAAAAAATTCATTTGCGATGGTAGGTTGTTAATTTATTGTCTCTTTGACTTCTCTAGGACTTTGTTTTAATATTACTCTAAAAAGCCACAAAAGTTTAAAGACCATTATAATGGGTCTGAAAAAAGTTTTCTTTTGTAATGGTAACAATTAAGTTATTTCTATGTGGCTTTTTAGGACTAAAGGACTATAATGGCTCTGAAAATGTTTCCATTTGAAATGCTTATAAAATGACACAATGAATGATATTTTGAATTGTTTTCACCAATTATTTTTAATATGTTTTTGACTTGTTATTCCAAATGTGAGATTTATAAAGAATTGCACTAGAAGCTGCTGTCTGATACTTTAAAACAGGGTGTCTACTATCCGGGAAAATCAGAGAAAATGGGAATTAGCCGGGAATTTGAAGTGATCGGGAAAAAAACGGGAATATGTCGGGAATTTGGTAAATTACAATGAAAATCCGGAAAAATGTTGTTTTACTCAAAATATGAAATATAATAATCATTAAATCAGTAAATTATAATGTGATTCAAAACGTCATTTTTTTTGTTTGTAGCTGTGTAATATATTTTTAATTCCTAGTAAACATTGTTAGTACAAATTAAAAATAAAATGTTTATTTAAATTTTAAAACTTATTATTATTCATAACAAAATATTAATAGAAAAATGAGGGTGGAGGGGGGAGGGGAGGTGAGTTAGAAGGATGTGACATACTTTTTAGTCGGGAATTTTAGGAAACAATCAGGGAAAAGGTAGGGGATTTCATTGGTCAAGTTGAGTAGACACCATGTTTAAAATATTTGATAACACATCTGTCTTGTAAGCCTAAAGCTCCCTAGTTTGATTCTTGGGATGCCAAAAATGGTATCAATGGTAAAATTGCTACTTCCCCTATACCAATGATGAATTAATAGCCAAGTAGTTATAAAGTAGCACACAAATAAAATCGGGAGTGAATTGCTGTAGACACACTTCATGTAGCTATAGTTTATACATGTTAAGCTCAACCTCTTTTTGACAGGTCATAAAGAAACTTTTTGACTGCTATGCACTAGCACATTTCACATTATGCTAATCAGTCATTAAATATATATTTGCTATTAACTACAGCAAACTCTTGAACTTATTGAAGTGTACCTGCGTATGCATGGACAAAGAGTGGGAAACTATTTTATTAAATCCACCTTTAATATACAAGAACAGACTTATGCCACTCTATTTGTGCCCAACAGTGTGGGTCACAGTGAACATAGCCTGTGGGGGATTGCCACCAGTTCACCCAGCTGGGATTTGAACCCCAACCTCCCTGTTAAGTGTCAAAGTGCAATGTGAATTTTATTCCTAAGCGCACTAGATTTATGATATTGGTGGCTTGCATCCAAAAACTATACATTTTGGTGTAATAATGCAAAATCAAAATTGTACAAACATTTTAAAAACAAATTTACCCCTAGTTATTTTATAATATTTAAACTATTATATTTCTGAAAATTGAAAAATGACACCTGGACACGGGAATCGAACCCGGGACCTCTTCCCGACCGATTCCCGTGTCCAGGTGTCAGTTTTCAATTTTCAGAATATGATATCTAGTGGAGTAATTCCCTACTAATAAGCATAAATAATAGCTCTGGCTATTAATTCTTAATATTATATTTCTATCAGCTCTTTATTTCAACAGATTCTAATATTGTTTAGGTCTACATTCCTTATAGTTGTGTCACTAAGCTTTTGCTTATTCTTGGTGTTTGGAAATAATTATAACTGTCCTTTCCACTGTTGTGTCCTTGCTAGCCACTATATAAAGTTAACCGTACTTTAAATCTGAATAAAATACCTTAAAATATATAACATTTATTTACGATTTACTGCAATAAAATACAATACTTCAATAGCATCTTAATATTATTACAATTCACAGAAAAGGGGAAAATATATAATAAAGCAGATATTATACCAGTACTAAAACTTTTTAGAAATACAAATTTTAACAAAAACTTGTTTTAAAGTATTAATTTGTTTTGTTACAAATAGCAAGCCCTATTAGGTTTATTAAGTTATGTATGATAAATGTTCATAGTACTGATTGTAAACTGTTGAAGACGTTATTATTGGAATTCATTCATTACTTACCTAGCTCCACTGTGTTAAAAATTACACAACCAGCCTTTCCTGTTTCATAAGACAAAACATTATAAGCCTATATATGATCATGAACAAAGAAATGTTCATGTTCAGAAAAGTATGTACTATATTTCCTCAATCATTCATACTAAAATGAGTTAAACAAGCCTTATACTTCACTGATTATAGCATTACAGATAGTAAAACGTTACATATATTATTAAATATTTTGGACATATTTTTCAAGGCATAGTATAGATTTCCTGCAACAAGTTAAAATAAAAATATTCAATATGTGGTGCAAATGCTAGACCATCTTTTTGTGATTTTCTTCAGGTATTGTAACTTTATTTGTACCATAATTAATTAACTTTTTGACCCAGGTGATATGTGACATTATTTAGTTTTGAAGTTAGAATAAATTTAAATCTACCAAGGATTCAAGAAAAAAAAATCATTTATTGGAATCTATTTTAGAGATTTTATACTGCTTATTGATAGTTGCACTCATAGTTTTTATTAATAACCAAGTGCTAGCCATAATTTTAGATCCAAATAAACAAATAAAAGTCAGCGAAATATTTGCATCAACTTACTGTTTTAGTTGTTTGTGTTTCTAAATCCAATCTGTTTAAAACTTTAGAAATCTTTATTTACGGTACATGGTAAATAAATATTTATTTAGTGAATTTCATCTAAATGATCTTTAAATTTTAGAATACTTGATTTATTGTTTCAGTAAATCACACTGAACAGGATGGTAGAGTTGTCATCTGTTGCAAACGCTCCATTAAAGGTTAGTAGCCTACTAATATTTATATTTTTAAAGGCACATCCTACAAAATCTATCTAGCTAGCTTAAATAATCACTCAATCTGATGCAACCTTAGTATTTCTATAAACAGTTTAGCCAACTTAGAAACATTAAGTTTCTTGAAAATCTTTTACTGTTCATTAAAAAATGCAACCATTAATAATTTTTGTGTGGGCTTAATTTGGATTTAACAAATATATTTTGGCCTGTGGCCTTGAAATTAATTATTAAACAGTTCTGTAAGCTAACTTGCTATATAACTGCAACAATCATTATTACATAATGCTAACCGAGCCAATGTCCAAATGGTCAATGGATAAATAGTATAGCTTTGATAATCACTATTACATAAAACTAATTGAGCTTGTGTCCAAATGGTCACTTAATCAACACCATAGACCTGCGTCGGTGGCCGCATAGTCTAAGGAGCTACTATCACAGTGTACTAGACCACTGATGACAGGGAGATTGAGGTTCGAATCTCTGTCGGGTGTACTGTGGGTGGTTTTTCCAAAATGGTTTTCCAATCTCTTCATTCACACAAATGCAGGTACACTTCCTCTAAATATGACCTTCCTAATCCCTAAATTAATTAGCGTAATTAGTACCTGAACAAGTAATAAGACGCAGTATTAATAAAAACTGACACCATAGCTTCATAATTAATATGTACAAATGGCCCATGTACAAAATTAATGGTCAATGAATAACAAATTAAGATGTCTATTTTTGAAAATATATTTAACTTTTACCAATTCATATTTATAAAACATTTAATTTATATTTTCAAAAATACCAAATCTATTTTGATGTTTTTTTCAGGTCATTTTTTTAATCCACTTCATTTTGACAAGTTGGTAAGTAGGAAATAAACTTAGCCATATATAAATATTTACAGTTTCTGGTTTTTTCCATTGTGTCTCAATACCTATAATCCTGTATTGGTTTTATGCATTAATTAAATATTCTAACGGAGTTGAAATAAGGAAGGTAAAATTTTAGAGAAAATGTACTCACATTTGTATGGAGAGAAAGTGGGAAACAAAAAATAGGTATCTCGGTATATTTGACTTGAATTTGAGATTCCTAGGGGCAAATGCTTCTTTAAATAAAAGTTAAGATAAATTTTCTTTACATTAAATTGATCAAAGCCAGGTTATTAAAATTTTATATTTTCTTTCCAATATCATTATTGATAACATACACTGTTGTTTCTCTTTCAAATCAAGGGCCAGCAAATTTGGTCAGAGGTGGTGTGGAAAAAACTGGTTAAAAATAACACATATAATTTATAAATTTTTCAAATTTAATTAGTCCTGACCCTCCTCACCAGTTATGCAGATTAAATGTCAAGTTCATATACTCTGGGTTTTTTTTGTTGATGGGATTTTAATCTCCACTTCTTAATTTCCACTACCTACATTGGTGTAAGTAAAATTAAAATAGCCCAGGCAGTATGTAACATGCAGTAGTAGCGTAGTAACAACAACAACGATGATGATGATTATGAGAATGATGATGGCAACGGAGATGAAGACAACAAAAACCCAGCTATTTACTTAATAATTTATTCTTTTCATAAATAATAAAATAATAAACTTTTGGTCATTTAATAAATCATTGTATGTTATCATGTTAACCCTTTTGCTGCATATTTAATTTTTACTTCTTACCTTCAGAAATGCTCATTATAAGTCAAAAATTTTAAATATGAAAATTTGCATGATCATGATTATGATCAAATAATGTGATTTTCAACTAGTAATGCATTTTAAATATGAAATTTAGCACCATGTTGTCTATAAACCGTATAATAATATATATTTTATAGCGTTAAAATTTTATATGTCACATATGTCACATTTTACCCACATGCAATGTTATTCTGCTATCAGACCATTCTTTATTTTATTAGCAACCCACAATAGTGTAAACCAATCGCTAAATGAGGATTTGACAGGCCTCTTATTGGCCTAATATAGGCCTTATGTAATAAAAAGAAAACTTTTGAAAATTAGGTTACATCAACACAACTTGAATTGTGCTAAATTGGTGCTTTCCTCAGTGTAGTCTATAAGATCATATATCTGTGTTAGGCATGGTTTCAAAATAGGAATCAGGTAAAGAACAAAAATAAAATATCAATTAGAAGAAATAAAATACATTTTAAAACTCATTGAATTTTTCAAATGCCATACTAACCAAATATAATATTTATTACCTTTCACATGGCACAAATTCATCAATCATAAATTAAATATTACCAAAAACAGTAGAATAACAGGGTAAATATAACAAATACTACACTAATAAATCCCCCAACATTGTTTTCTGCCACATAAATATTGCACGTTTGCTACAAGTATTGAAATGCAGGAGGGTCATTCCATGCTAAATCAACAAATTTTAATAAAAAATTTTGCCACACCATTTTTGATTTTGATGAAATTTGGTAGGAGATTTGCACCAATCTTTTGGACTTCAAAACAATTTTTGTTACATTTAAAAAAAATCACTCCTTGAGATATAGGCTATTTTTTACATCACGAACAGGCAAAAAGTGTCATTTTAGGGTTATTTTCTAAAATCTGCATTAAGTTTATTTGAACTAGCAGGGATGGCAGCTAGGGCTCATTTGAAAGCTTAAAGAATGAACGTTTTTTTAGTTTAGACGAAATTAGATTTGAGTTAAAGCTAAGCATAGTTTTTAGGCCTAAATTTTCATTTTTTAAATGGATTTGTTCGGAATTTGGGTTTGAAAAATATAATGAAGGATTTATAGTAACAGGCCCAGCACAGAAGTCTGACACCTTACCCCTAGACCGTCAGGTCACCCTAATTGTGACTACAATTTGACATTATATAAATATGTTTTATTTTATTGATATATATATATATATATATATATATATATATTTCATCTAAAAAGTTATAAAAAGTTTCTAATAGTACTCCCTTATTGGTTACTTAATCATTAAATGTATTGTATGTCTATCAAATTAGAACTGATCACTATAAACCATGTAACAAATTAATAATTTGAAGGGTAACTTGGCGGTCTAGGGATAAGGTGTCGGACTTATGTGCTGGGGTTCTGGGGCTCAATCCTCGGTCATGGCACAGATTTATCTGACTGCCAAACCCTTCCTTCACCTATGACAAGATGTATATTAATCACAACTTGTGAATGTGTGGAATGCTAGGCCTCTACCGTGGTTCGGATCCCACGTTAAACTGTAGGTCCTCCATTTCATCTCACAATCACCCTACCATTACATATTAACGTAAATGCGTACAACCCGAACGGATTGTAAGACACAGTACTAATAATAATAATAATAATAATAATAATAATAATAATATTTTGAAAACCTTATGAAAAAAAAGCAACAAATTATTTGTTTCAAATAAAATGTATTAATATATTTATACACCAGCGAATAAACACTATTGACGTTGGGTATTGGCATGATCAGCTGAACACTGATTATCTGCTTGGTCACCATTTTAAATTATTAATAAAGGTCACCTTTGAAAAGCTTCCACTTTCGTTTTTAGTTCAAACAATTTAAATCATTTATTTTCAGTTTCAATAAGTTATTTTCTTAACCCAAAATTAACTAATAAAATATTTTAAAATATTGATTCATTTTATTAAAAATAATGAAATATACAGCAAGAATAAAAGCATGTTTGTTTAATTTGTGTTATGTTTATTATTACAAAGCAGGGAGTCGAACCAGAACTGGAACCAATTACCGAAATTAACAGTTATTTTTAAGGAACTGGAATCCTAAAAACACTATTCTGAAGAACTGGAACCGTTAAATAATTTTCGGTTCATAAAAGTTTTAGGTTTCTAGTTTTACAGAATTGAACGGTATATAATTTTGATAAGTTGCACACTTTTTTTTTTTCCTTAGCTTAATTTAATTTTGAAATGTTGTGTTTTCCCCTTTCTCAGTAAGTTCTGAAAGGGCTTGATATATTTTAGTTTACTACTTTTTGAAACCTCTTTTCTAATCACCTTAGAAAAGAGGTTTCAAACAAGGTGATTAGAAAAGTGTTAATGAACTCTTAGCCATATGCACTAATGAGTTTAGATTCCAGAGAAATGTCATGACTGTCACATTGTTCACTGTTTTCTCATTTTAATGTTTAAGCTAGGGATTTAAGTAGATATATTTAGCTTTGATAGACAGCAGATAATACCACATTCCTTAGAAGTTGAAATACTGAAATTAGAAATCATCTCTTTTGGACAAGTTTATGCCTATTGTACTTAGTACGTCCTGGAAGTGAAAACTTATAATCTGGTGGTTGGTTGAACAGCTTATATTAGAGGGAAAATGGAGATGGAGGTTGGCAAAATGCAAACTTTAAATTATTTCACCCAAGTTAAAATTAGGAAGTAGCTCAGTGAATGTGTTCCTTGTGTACAGTGCAGAGGGGATTATTTTTGTTGTTAGTAAGTGGTTTAAATAATAATATTGATGGGGCATGCTAAAGAAAACCCATTTTGGACGTAATTTGACTGTGAGATTGATGGTGACAGATCAAGATGCAAATTAGAAGGATGCACTATTGTTATTAAGGTACGTTATAATATTTTTTTAATATATAAATAGGAAATAATAAATTATCTAACACATTCATCCCGGTCACAAGGATACAGAGAACCCAGTGATACTAAAATAATATTTTTTAAAAATTATTTAGTTAAAATTTTCAGTAACAACTAACCAAAGTCACTTTAATGCATAAACTAAAATTTCAAACATTATTTTAGTTTTTTTAAGCACTGTGTCTTACTACCCAATTGGATAATATGCCTACTCACTAATTACTTCAAGGTGTTAGTGATGAGGAAGGTTGAATTAGAGGAAGTGCGCCCACATTTGTGTGGAGGTAGAGTGTAAAACCATTTAGGAAAAAATCACCTTCAATGCACTCGACCAGGATCGAATATGGGCCTCCGACTCATCGGCAGCCAGTCTATTGCAAGAGTATTGTGCCTTAGACCAAGCGGTCACCGAAGCGGGTAATAGGTTAGTAATAAAGTAAACAATATAATGGTGGTAGGAAAAGATGACATTTTAAAATTTAAAGTACAATATTTTGAGTGAAAACAGATTTTTGTTATTAAAATATTAGCCAGTTGTTTATATGTTGGAAAAAAAAAGCTGAAGTTTTCAAATAGGCCTTTCTACACTAACAATAATTTTTCTTTGTGAGTAGAATGAGGGAGGTAAATTAGTTTATATATATATATGTGTGTGTGTGTGTGACTGATATGTACTGGTTTTTGTGCACTATCAACTCCCCTTCCTCCCCCCAACCCTGCCACACTTATATTCTATAAATTATCTTGGCGTTAATTTTACCTGTGGACATGCTTGTTGAAGTAAGCTCTTTCCTAAATATTGACTTCAGTTATTGTGAAAGGTAAATTGGTGAAGTTGAGACTCCTGGAAAGAAATAATCAGAAAACCTATCCCTGGAGTTTCAGCTAAAGCATTAGATGATTTTACAAAATATTCTGTATGCCACATTGTCTATAAAATCAAGGTTTGGTTCCAGTGATTAATTACAAAACTCTTACTTGGATCTTGACCTCTCCCTTTTGCCTTAATTTAAAAATATACACTAATGTTTTTATTTTGAATACTTGGGCCTCAACAGCAATAGATATATAAATTGATAATACAATTTATTTAACATGTTTACATTAGATCTAATTTGTAAAATATTTTTATCGAAGGGGAAAATATCCAATTATTTGCCTTTTATTGATTCTCAGGAAAACATTTTATTGGATATTCTCTTGTCGGCCATCAGAGAGACATCCAATATATTAAAGTTTCTACAAAGTTTTTAGTATTATTTAAAAACATTTTTTTATAGAAAATTATTTTAAATTTTGGTTGTTACAATTTTTCTTGTTTTCAAAGCTTTGCTTGTTAAAAGTGACAGTGCTTAACATATGGGTTTTCAAACATATGTTTTGGCATAAGGATACATTATAGTAATCTAGTAACTTTTCCAGAAATCTTCTACTGTTCTTCCTATGAAAATCAGACTGTAGCTTTATGACATATATTTGACTTTTTTTTAATATCAAACAAAATAATTTTACTAATGGCTTGTTCTGGAAATCATTTAGTAATCAAAATGTAAAATAAAGGCAAAATAATGGTTTTTCTGTGATTATATAACAATTTCATATTTCAAATGAAACCGTTAAATTTTTTGTATAAACATTCATTTTGCACTAACAGAACCAACTATTTCCTTTAAGAAGTATTTTTGGATAATCTATTAAGTTTAAATCTCAGTTATTACACTTTGTGATTTCACCCATTTCTTTAGTATAGAAACTGTTTTTTTTAAAACACGGAACAAAAACGGAGGAGATATGGTAGGCCAACAACCACTTTCACTAAACCTGGCCCAATTCAACCTCATCCTAATTCAAATTTCACAATTTTAGATAAGAGTCATAGTTTTCATTTGGTTTGTATAAGAAAGGAAAAAAATAAAAGCCACTTGTTCATAATTTATAAGTAAACTTGATTCAAAATAACGAATAAAAATAACTATTTTAAATAATATATATTTCTCAGTTAGGCTGTTATTTGTTTTTATAATATAAAGCTTTGAAATAATTTTATGTTTTTAGTTTTAATTTTTAACATACTTTAATAATTTATGTTTTCTGATATTTATTTTAATCTCCTTGATATATTAGAAACAGTCACTGGTGGTCACACTATCTAAAGTGTGAGGCTCACACTGTACTGAGATTTCAAGGATTGGTAACTAAAGGCTAGAACCTTGACTTGCTTCATTAGAAGTTGTTTTCTATATGTGATTTATCACTCTAATTTTTACATCACCTCTCCACACAAATGCAGGTCCATTTATTCTAAAACTACTTTCCTCATCAATAGCTCTTAGAATATGTCATCAATAACTATGGTGTTAAATGTAATAAGTCCTGGCTTAAAGCATAATCACTGACCTCTGTTGAATAAGTTTAGAAAGACATGCCTCAAAGCGATGCCAAATCATCTGTTATACATTTTAGTTGATTAAAATATCATCAAAATCAAGCTATTTTGGTCTCTTTATTTCACTGCATCCTAGTAACTGTTTGTGCATATGCTTACATTTATTAGGCTTATGGGATAGGAATGAGAAAAATAGAATTTCAGAGGAAATATACCAACATTTGTATAGACATGGTGGCAACAGACAGGGAAAACCTGGAAAAGTCAGGGAAAACAGGGATATCAGAAAATTTAATAAAAAAATAAGGAAAATTCAGGAAATTTAAACACTTGACTAATTCTGCATCTAAACATTTAAACAAAAGTGAGAGATTTTGTTTCTCACTTTTGCCTAAATGTATTGCCTAGATATGGCAGTCTTAACATCAGGGGGAAAACAGGATTTCTTTTATAACACATTTACACAGGACCAAAAATAATACCTTAAACATTAAATATGGTATTATAAAAACAATTTTATGTATGTTGAGGTTTAATAACTGTTAGGATTGTTTTAAAAATATGTGATCAATGTAAAAAACAGAAAAATTGCCATTCACAAAGATAAACTTCCAAAAGTATGTGTCCAGAATTTTTTTTAATGTTGTCTGGAAAACCTGGAAAAGTCATGGAATTTTATAGTAAAAGTTTTGCAGCCAACCTGAGTGGAAATCAAATGTGGCTGTTTTAATCTTTCCTTAGGTCTACATAATTTGAGAACTAAGGGGTTAAAAGTAGTTTATTATAGGCACCAAGATCTCTTAGGTTGTGTTAAACATTAATTGAAATTGAAAGTACATCTAATTCATGTAACTATAGCAATATAGTGGTATAAAATTTGCCTGTAACATTTATAAAAATATCAGTTTCTTTCACTTGCAAGATTAAGCTGTTTCTCAATTGTCTTCAATAAAAAATAGCCTCTCATAGTAACCGCCAAATTGACTAGGTCCTGGTAGCTCTGGGGATCCTTTGAATAAAATAAGAATTTAGCATTCTTATTTTTAGTTTTCCTTCTTTAAAATAAATGGATTATGTTTTCTCATAACACCAACTATAAATTCAACTAAACTCCCTAACTCAGGTAAAACTTTTACTCTAACTATGACTGTTACTGTTATGAGAATAACATTTCTCTTAAGTTATATATCTGAAAAATCACCACCACCTCTTGTTGATAGTGCCAAGACAGAAAGATTGAATCTTGATAGGGATAAAAAATTGTATAAATCAAATGTTTTGTGTGTGTGTTCTAAAATACTACTAGAATGCATGATTGTGAATTTTAAGTATCTATTATAAAAATTTACCATAGTTGGTTATGAACTTATAAAAAATATGTAAGTATCTTATTGTTTTTTGGAACTGGTATGTTTACTCATGAACATAATTTGATACTTATTATATATGTGTTTGTGTGCATAAACTGGTAAATATTGTTTTTCCTTCATTTACTTTAAGTTTATATGTTATTTGCAGGGGTGTTCAGGGACATTGGAGTCCATCTTCATATGTTTTCTACAATCTTGTGTTCTTTGCCATTTTACTATGGAGTATTCATTACAAAGACTCTGAAGACCCAATTCAACTTGTAAGTTAAAAACTCAAAATCACACTTATTTAATCACAGGGTTCCTATGGTCTGGAAAGTCAGAGAAAAAAATAACAGTCAGGGAAAGTCAAAAAAGCTTAAAAAAAAGTCAGGGAAAGTCAGGGAAATGACCATTCATGTCACACTTCAGTTTCATCGAAAATGGTAAAGCCGCAGACGGAAGGTGTTGCCAAAAGTGAAAGTAGTGTAGTGGCTTGAAGAAACCCTAACACTTTTGTTATGAAAGATAATATAAATAAGGCGGAAGTCATTTGGGCTTTGCAAGTTTTTGACAATAAAATGTATTTCAATTCGTGCAATAATTTAAGTACAATTTTTCAGTTTATGTTTCCCGAGTGTTCCATTGCCAGTGCCTTTACTCTTGGTGGAGAAGAGGCTGCATATTTCATTGTGCATGGCTTGGCTCCATTCTTTCATAACAATTTACTGGACTGCCTAAAATTATGTAACAACTTTGTAATTTGTATTGATTAGGCATTGAATAAAGTTATTCAAAGAGGGCAAATGGACATTGTATTCAGATTCTGGGACAAGGAAAATCATAAAGTTGTCAATCATTGCTCGGACAGTGTTTTTTTCGATAGAAGTACCGCTGAAGAGTTACTGAAGCATTTCTTGGATGGTATTTCTCCTTTTCCAGTCTCTAAGTTTATACAAGTGTCAATGGATGGCCCAAATGTAAATCTAAAGTTTATAACACTTCTTCAGGAACACATCAAATCTGTCACAGACAATGATGTATGTATTTTGATAAATCTGGGGACATGTGAGCTTCATGTTGTTCATGGTTCCTTGAGAACAGGAGTGGAACCTGTCAATTGGGATATAAATTGCTTATTGTGTCACACGTACTACCTGTTCACTGACTCTACAGCTCATCAAGCATTGTTTATCCAGTTGACAGGGTGTACAACTTTTCCTTTGGAGTTCTGTGGTGTACAGTGATTAAAGAATGCAACGTGCTTTCAAAAGTCATTACAAATTTGGGACCACGATGTTAAGTTTCTCAAGGAAGAAAAGCTTCCTAAAACAAAACCTTTAGGTATACTGAAAATAGCAGCCTGTGATCCATTCCTGAAGTATAGACTAGCTTTCTGCAAAACAATTGCAGATGGATTTCAGACTTTTCTTTTTGATAGGGTTTTATATATTTTGTTATTTTTCCATCATTTTCCCTGAACTGATTGGCAAGACGTCTGCTTTCTTATTCTTCCATGAGAGGTGAGGCAAGGTCGGAGGAGGAGGCCGAAATAAATGTAACTAAATTAATATTTCCACATGAATAGTACCATAAAATTATAGTGGAAATTTTGTGAGAAGTTGGTCAGGGAACTTGGGAAAATAGTCAGGGAAAGTCAGGGAGATTTTTTTTACAAATACTGTAGGAACCCTGAATCACCTATATCACACATATTTTAATCCTATTAAAACAATGCTCTCATCCAATAGTTTTGCACAATTGTTTATATTATGATTATTTTTTATATGGGTATTTAACGTGCAATTTCTGAACTGACTGATGACCTATATAATACACAACTTATAATCAAACTTAAATTTAGAACAGACACAACGCCCAGCCCCCGAACTGTTTTGCCAATTACATTTTTCGGCTCTGCTTTATAGACATTCACACTACTGACTAAGATCTAAGGTGTTGAAATATATTATAATTTCTTCTATTTGCAACATATTAATTAAAAACCTAGCTAACCAAACATAATTATTATCTAGTCCTTATATTTATAACTCTATACTCTATACATGTATTGCACACCAACTGATGGATTTCATTGTAAAGTCTGTTCATCATAGGAATTGTTTTCTAAAATGCCTTTTTTCCTACCAGAAATTTATTATATAGTAGGATATTGGTAGGAAAAAGGACCTTTCAAAGAGTAATTCCTACCATGAATGGAATATAATTTGGTATATATACAGGTGTACAACTAAGATTAAAAAAAAAATTCTCATTGGCTTACTATTTTAAGGCCAGGTGTGCTCAAAGTAAAAACTATGATACCAACGTCCTCCAAAAAATAAAAGTATGCATAAACTCTGACAAGTTTGTTAGCTAAAACATGTGTTGTGAACTACATGTTCTAACTTATTTTTCTCTTTAAAATAGTTCATATTCTAGATTACTGGGTCACTGTGTTTCTGAATTTATCAAATAATGACGATTCATAGATCAGGTGGGATAGTTGTAGTGGGATTGACAGTAACGATAGAGATGTTTATAGGCACACAACAGTTTTAAATGGGCCAAAAATTAATGTGAGTTAAAGCGCAGTGACACAATTTGGCAAAATAATGGTAATCTTTTATCCTATTGTTCTGTTGATATATTCTATCATTTCTCTTAGACTAATTTGCTCATTAATTAACTTTTGACCTTTGCTGGGTAGTTTAATTTATACTTTCTTGTGACCTCTAAGAGAGAAGCGCTATTGTGATCGTCAATATATATATATATTAAGATTTTGATGTCTATGTTTCACCCCATGAACCTAAAAAAGTGGTTTTCCCCACTTCACTCTTATGTGCTATTCAGCCTAAAGCAGAAATCATTTTACCACTCAGGCTAAAACTTGGGAACCAGAGTTTTCTTAAGGTTCCCCAGAGGTTTTTTCTCTTAAATTAATCAACAATACTAAAATTAAGGGTAGTTTAGTACTTAAGTGACAAAAAAGAAAAAAAATTAATTTGTTTGGAGTCTGATGTAACAATTTTTGAGTGAAATTTGTATCTATGCAACTCTTTGAAATACAAAATAACTTATCATTGCAAAGTAGGACTGTTAAAAATAAAAATATACTTTTATTTGAAATATATTTTTACTAAACCGATAGTTTCTGAGCTATAAGCAAATACATTTTTTAAATGAGGGTCTGCGAAATGAGGAGTTGAAAATTTATAAAACTAATACACTCCACATAATCACAAAAGTCTTTAAATTAGAAAGTCCAAAATGGAGGACTGGGGAATGAGAGAGGGTTCTGGAAATTTATGAAACTGGTAGAAAAATTAAACTACCAGTTTTTCTTGAATTATTAAGGATATTTGAGGATTTGTGACCCAAACTTTTTTTTTTAATACTAAGTTTGATTTTTTAGAGCTATTATAACGACTGCTAGTGTTAAAGACCAATAAAATGATTGGGAAAAGCCTAACAAACAAATCCCAGACCATTAATTTACCACTTGACGTGAACAAAATCAGATATGAAGGAAAAAAATCCTACCTATGTGGGAAAGTTAAACACTTATGCTTATCATAATTTCTAAGATTTGGACTCAAATGTAAAATGAAGTTTAGGATTCGAGAAAATGTGGATTCGGCCCATCTCTAATATATATCTAATATAGACACACCTGCACATGTGGCCGCAGATTAAATGTGTTTGAATGGACTCCACCATTACCTGGCAGCTGATCCTTTCCACACTGTCATTACACACTGTCATTACACACACATCACAGTATGTCATTGGGGCGTATTATTAACAGAAGAATTTTCTCGGGAGAAATGTTCTCAAGGGGATCTACATCCGATGAATATAATGGGTTTCTTTTTAGCACTGCCTGAAACTTAGTAGAAACACTTTCACCAGTTTTGTCTTTCACAGTATTTAGATTTGAAATAGTGTTTTCTATGATATCCATAGATTCTTGTAGTGGAAATCCAGAAGTTTCCAATCATTTAATACTCTCTGGAAGCCAACCGAAACTGCTCCTGCAGTTGAACATGCCACTTTCAGATCAATGAATGAGTTGTTAAATTCACGCACAGATATCGCACACTCAGGGGCAAACATATCTATAACTGACATCACAACTCCAAATTGTTCATAGTAGAAGATGGCTGTTTTATCCATTCTCCTCTTCTTGTTAGAACTAATTGCAGGGGCAATGGCACATCATACAAGAGTTAGTAAGTCTTGACTCGATGTGGGACTTTCACAAATAGATCTACTTTTTTTTTGTCACAGAAATTAATCTATTCATTTGGAAGAACAGAACTCTAATGTATTCTGCAACACAATGTAGTCCATGAGTCAAACTTGTAAGATGGATCATTTCAGGATAGAACAACTTTAAAGCACTTACGATTTTCATTATATATGCCGTGGCATCTGAATATAACACCAGGACTTTCTCTACATGAGCTCACATAGTTCACAACACTTTCATTTCATCATTCATGAATCTTGCAACATGGTACTTATGTTCCAGAACTTCTCAGTAAATCAAATATGGTTTGGAAATATCCTGAGGATCTATCTTGCCTACCACAAAGTTCACAACAAAATTACCCTAAACATCCGTGATTTCATCCACAGCGACCCATATGAAGGCATCTCCAATATAATTTATTATCCTTTCCATTGTTTCTTCATAACATATATGCAGATAATTCTTTCTGATTATTAATTGATCAGGAATTTGTCACTTTCATTACTGTCACAAGAAGGATGCAAATTCAATCACTTGGAATTTAAAACATGGGATGTTTGCCGCGACCATTGCACTACACATGTCCTTACAAAATTAGTTTCTTTAACTGGAAGGAAGGCACCTGCATCTTTGTTAAAAAAAGAGATTCTTCGAATAACTCAGGTTTTTTTTTGTATGACGTGTAGGCTGCATATGTTGCTCCAATTGTGATTTTATGGAGAATCCAATTTTTGTTGTTGCAAGCTTGACATACAACTTTACAGTCAGTTGTGAAGGAGTCGTTGATCCCAGCCCATTATTTTAAATTACTAGTCAGCAAGACTTGACAGGTATCATGGTGAAAAAAATAAAAACTCTTATGGTAGCTTACTGTTAAACTTTCACTTTCAACCGCTCACGTGAAACTAAAATCACTTGGATATATTACAAGATAAGAATGCTTGTCGTTGAAATAGTGTGTTGGAGGAGAGGAGGGTTCCAGACAAAAATTCCTTATCTGTTTGCAAAATTCTTTAAAAAATGCATCAAAGGCTCATTGTGAGGGGAGAGGGCATGTACTTGGAAAAACACTTGACTACCTGAGTTGAATTTTACACTTTTCAATATTTCATTGAAAAATTCCTTTCAGCTGATTTTTGCAAGCCAAACCAAATTAAAAAAATGTTTAAAAATCCAACAAATTTGCAATTAGTATAAAAATATGTTTAAAAAAATCACAAAGTAGGTAGCTTTATGTAAAATCCCTTGAGATATATAAAAATGTCAAAATATGTAAAAATATCTAAATGAAAATCAAATATTATTTGAGTTTCATTTTGTATATTATGTTAACCCTAATATGGTGATTCATTGAGATTTCTATTTTCTGAGCATCTAAATGGTGAGGAATAGAATTAGTATTAGCAAAGAAATCCCAAATCTAGTAATGACTTCCAGAGTTTTGTAGCTTTACTCTTTTCCTACAATACAACTATTTAAAATGTATTTTATTGTAATGGCTACTAGATATTTCTATATAATTGTGTTATGTTACTTTAATCAAGTGCAATAAGAGACAAACGCGTTAGTCAAGTGGGCAATTAGCGCATGTATTTCCAAAGTTTGTTCACTAAAGCCTTCTAATAAAAGCTATGGTAAAATGTTTATTTTTTTTACACTATGGGGGAAGACTTAACTCAAGTCCATAGCTACAATAAAAACTTTTAAATCAGTCTGAGAAGTTTATAATGTCAAAAAAAAAACTTCTTCTGTTGATAGTTCAGGGGTAGGAGGGCAGCTACCCCCTAAAAAAAATCTCTTTCCAACCAAATGCTCTCCCACAGTAAAATATTAAATCCTGCATATGTGCTTGGCTCACACCGTTTTGAGAGTAGCTCCTGTACTTATATCAAATGAGGAATATATGAATAGAGGCTACACCTTTATTTTTATGCATTCATCTACACTCTAGAATCATTGGTTCCCAAACTTGTTGAATGGCATACCATCCAAGCAATTTTCGTATTTTGTAGTACCACCAAGAAACTCTTTCAATTTACTAGAAAAATAAAACAGTTTTCTGGTACTTTATATTAGATATAAGAACAAAGCTTATTCGATGTAGCCTGTTTATTCAAACACTTTGTGAACCCAAAACTTCAGGTAGAGGCGGCCAGCTGGTCTCTGCTTTGTTTGTTGTTCAGAATACAGAAAACCAATCGACAAAAAGATTGACACACACCGCAGGGTAGGGAAAGTAATAGAATATGAGGGGTATTACCTCCCCTACAGCAGGTACTCATTTCGAGAAGGAAGATAAGACCCAAAAGGAAATTTGGTCCTATATTCTGCCGCACTTTAACCATAGTTGCAAGCTCACTTTTGAAAAAATGAGCTAGTCCAAACACAATAACATATCCACATTTATCTTTATACATTTAGAATTACTTGACAATATCACCCTTATGGAAAACATTACTTTGAAAATATCACTACAAGAAGAAAAACTTCTAACAGAATAATGTCATTACTTCATTAATATCCCACAATATTTCATCATGAGAAACAGCATCTTTGACTAAGAAACTCTGATTAGAACAACAAGGTTTAGTTTCTAGTTACAAAACTACTTTATGGTTTAGCACTAGAATGTACACCTTCACCCTGTAAGCCTACAGATGACAGTGCATTTTGGGCTGCTGGTACCAAGTCGTTTTTATTGTCCCACTAGCAGCTTCACTCTATCAATTTGTTTCTTTCCCTTGGCATGAGATCGGATTGATGATAATCCCATGTTACTTATATCAAAGTTAGTTTTACACAAAGAACAATGTCCTTTATTTTAAACACAATTCACTCTTTGTAGTCACAGTCAATCTGTAAACACTGGACTGTGCAACCAATCACCCCTAAAATAAATTCTTCCTCCAAGCTTACTCATGTTTTCTTATACAAAAAGGTAACAAGATAAACAAGAGGGCTCTGCAGAGTACTCACATCAGCCAAGCTTGCAAACTGTACAGCTTTTTTGGGAGGAGTGGGGGGAAGTTTGAAATGAAGAACACAACCAGAAGGGTACTGTGCCATTGGAATGCTAGTGTAGTCAACACAAACATTTATTTCTTCCTCTAGCATGGAGTGGAGGAGGGGGGTTAGGATGGAAACTTAAGCATATATAAGAGAGATAAACATCCCCACTGCAAAGTCATCTACAAGGTCAACTACTTATGTAGCAAACAAGACAGACCAGAGGGGGAGTATTCAAGGGATAGTCAAATTAGAGCTATCAGTAGTGCTCAAATTATAAATATTAGAGATCTCAAAAAGTTGATGCAAACCGCTGTAGCCATCATTTCACTCAATGAAAAGATACTTACTATTTTTCCTGTATCTGATTCAAAATTCAAGTATATTTCCATTATTTCCAGTATAAAAAACAAAATCAAGTGTAATCTCAGTATTTCCAGTATTGGTGACACCCTGATACATGAAAATTGTTTTAAGTAACTTTTTTAACTGTCAAAAAGTTTAATCTTATCTGAATCTGACTGTTCATCGGAAGTGTGGGTTGACTACCCAGGGCACAAACACCCCCAACCTCATCCCCCGACCATAGATCACCATTTTCAATACCCTCTGTATCATAGGTATAAGAGTAATCTCGATCAGCATTCCCCTGGCACACATTTGTCATTTGGATGCCTTTAAGCTATTGGAATGGTCCTTACCTTGAATTTATTAAAAAAATATTTTTCTGTAGAATCTATTAGAAGTCAGAAAATCTTTTTGAAATTGTAATACACATAGAAGTTATTTAGAACAGCCCCAACCCTATTTTTTAAATTTTAATTTGATGCCTTAAGAAGCGATTAGTTTTTTTTAAATGGTATCATGTTTGAGAAAATAAAACGGGGGAGTGAAATAAACCAAGAGGGGGCAAATTTATTCCAGGGCTCAGGAAAATTCTTTTCAAGGGGTAGTGTCCCACTCCTCCCCTGCCTCCTGCCCAGTAGTGCCACCATTTATACCTTTATTTAAGAAGGGCATAAAGGAAATTTTTACAATTGGAGGGAGCAGGTGCTATGTAACTTTCTAAATGTTAAACAAATTTATAGCACTTAGAAAAAGTATTTACTCTCTACCCTTAATTACCTTCAAATAAACTCCATGGAGCTGCTAGAAGAATTTAATATTCTTAGTTTTCCCTCTGGCACTTGGGGAGGCTGTGCCCCCTCAAACATAGCATATATATATATAATATATATATATATATATTATATATATATATATATATATATAATGATAGCATATTTTTTATTTTTTTATTCAATTAATATTTTATGCAAAGATGCAGCCAAGACAAAATTTCGGGGCGGTTTGAGGGGGCACAGCCTCCCCAAATGCCATTGGCATTGAGTAGATGTGTTAGAATCTGTATTTATGAAAATAATGATAACAAATTTATATATATATATATATAAATTTATCATTATTTTCATAAATACAGATTCTACACATATATATAAATTTGTTATCACTATTTTCATAAATACAAATTCTAACACATCTACTCAATGCCAGTTAAAATACCAATTGCATAAGCTACATTTTAAGAAACTCATTTGATTTATATAATATTAAATTTTTTTCTTGCCATTTTTTAAAATGTAGCTTTATTTAAAGTTTAAATATTCATTGATATCAAGTTTTTTGCTTTGATTTAAGTTTATAATTCAGAAAAAATAAATAATTACATTGTTAATAAAACAATAACTTTTTTAACTGTCAAAAAGTTTAATCTAATCTGAATCTGACTGTTCATCGGAAGTGTGGGTTGACTACCCAGGGCACAAACACCCCCAACCTCATCCCCCGACCATAGATCACCTTTTTCAATACCCTCTGTATCATAGGTATAAGAGTAATCTCGATCAGCATTCCCCTGGCACACATTTGTCATTTGGATGCCTTTAAGCTATTGGAATGGTCCTTAAGTTAAAAAAGGTTGGGGGTCCAAAATAAAACCTTTGGCCACATTTATAAAACTGAAGACTAAAATAATCACAATAACACTTTTATCATCCACTGTAATCATACCATAACATTATGAACACATTGGTTTTTGCTATGGTTCCATTTAATATTAGAGAATATTTTGTAATAACATCTTAAATTTAGTCACAATATATTGTGATATCTATCAAATAGAATATAACTGTGCCTTTAAAGCATGATATATATATATATATATTTTTTTTTTTAAAAAAGCTATCAGCTTTATAATTCTGTAAAAAAAATCAGCATATGGAATATATCTGTTTTCCAATATCTTAGTTCAGAGGTAGCGAGTCCATGGCACAAAAGAAGATTTTCATGGTACACAGTATTCACTGCTGTTGGAAGCCCCCCCCGCGGCTTTATGATTTTTGTATAACTATTAGATATATTTGTTTTGGTCTATACAAACTAATGATTGGTCCCTTATTATTGTCACAAAGTCATTTATTTTATTACTGTAAATAACATGTAACTTTTAAACCTTCCTAATTCACACAATGACATTCTTTCAGAAGTATTGCCTAATTAGGTTTCTTAAAATATATAACTATTTTGTTCTCTATTTCTTTATAAAAAAAGTACAAAAAACATATGTAATTACTTCTTAATTTAACTTATTCTTAATTGTAAGTTCATTGCCGCACTGAGGAAATAATACCACCTATTCCTAACTTAAGTTGGCTCCATCCAGTCCACCTCGTTACATCCTCTTTCAGGTCCATTCTAATGGTATCCTTCCATCTTTGGCTAGGTCTTCCCATTAGGTTTGCCAGTCAATAGCTTGAATGCGGTTCTAGTTTCTGCTATTTGTGCCACATGTCTTGTTCACCCTAATATGTAGCTATTTAATGTGATAATTATAATATATAATTTATAATACTATAATTATAATATGTATTAATTATTAATGATGACCAAAGATTATAAATCCATTTTGATATTCGAAATTCCTATGGAGCATGTGAAAGAATTTCTCCGGACATTATTAACACATTGGGTATGCCCTCTCAAAAGGGTTCGCCACCCATGTCCTTTTTACCTTACTATTTTGACAATGGTTTTGTCATATGAGGCCAATCTCATGTTAACTATTTTTTTAATTCCTTAAACTCCTTGTTTCTAAACTATTATTTTGACTAATTTTGACTATTTACGGTACAAAATACATATCATTGAAGATATATACAACGTGTTTCTAAAACATTGCATCAAACTTTGGCAGGATACTCCTTGGGTGAAATTAGAATAATTCTCATAAGCAACCTAGGGTCCATCTTCAATATTAAGGGCGGTATACACCCCTAAAGACAGAGCTAAAAACGAATGTTGTGTGAAATATTATGAAAACTGCTTGGGGTATTACAACGAATCTTTGTATACTACTTATTGAAACCTTGATCATTAATAAACTAAATGTGCTGTTACCGTTACCCACCCCAATCATGTAAAAAAGGGGGGGTTGTAACACATTTTTTCTAAAATAAAATATGTCAGAGTAAGTATTACCAATTTTTACTTAAGATTACAAAACAGGGAATCAAAATTAACAAAAAAGGTGTCTTGGAGAAACTGTCTAGCTTTCCCCGTTTCTGAGATAATCACACAAGTTTGAGATCAGAGCCAAGTGCAAATGCCTGCCAGGTAGGCAGCCAGAATCGCAGTTTTATTTCGCAATGCAGTCGTTTAACCATTTTTACCGGCACATGTGACTATGTATCACGTACATTTGGTAAACAAGGCTGGTTTGTGTGTTATGATGAAGAAACTCTTATAATTTTCCTTCTTCATAAGCTCCGATGTGTTGCTAATTATTACATTAGTGAGTTATGCTTACACAGTTCACACTTGGGTGGGATTTTATTCATTACACTCACTGGAATATTGAAAGCTACATTAAGAAATACAAATTGTAGTTATTGCATGTTTTAGTTCCTAGCTTCAAAAGCAGATTCATAGCAAGTGTTCAAAATGGTGGCCCCTAACGTTATTGCAATAATTGAGGTGACGTATCAATGACTGGCATACTCTTTTCAAAAACACGTGGAGTTTCTTGAACCTTATCACATGCAGCAACTATCCTGGCTAACAGGTCTTCCTCAGATTCAACAGCTGTCTCGTACACCAAAGCTTTGACAAAGCCCCACAGAAAGAAGTCTAACGGATTTAGGTCAGGAGAGCGTGGTGGCCATGCAACAGGCCCACCTCTTCCTATCCATCGGGCAGGAAATGCAGTGTTGAGGTAGTCACGCACAGCTCTTGTGAAATGAGGTGGGGCACCGTCATGTTGTAGCCACATGCGTTGTCTAACGGAGAGCGGTACATTCTCTAGGAATTGTGGCAATGCAAATTTCAGAAATTGGTAGTAGATGTGGCCAGTCAAACGTCGTGACATCAGGTAAGGGCCAATGAGATGGTTACCCACAATGCCTGCCCAGATGTTGAAAGAAAATCTATGCTGGTTGCCCATGATGATAGTTGCATGAGGGTTCACGTCATTCCAAATGTGACTATTTGTACTATTAAAGTAGCCGTCTCTGGTGAATTTTGCCTCATCGGAAAACAATATTATAGTGGAGAAATCAGGAACCACTCCGCACTGCTGCAGAAACCAGTCGGAGAATTCATGTCGAGGAGCATAATCTGCTGGCCCCAATGCCTGCACCTTACGCATGTGGTACGGATGCAGCAGCTGATCATGCATGACACGCCATATTGTGGAATTGGACACATTCGTTTGATGCGCAATGGCACGTGTGCTTGTTGACGCGTTATCATCCACATAATTCAGTACCTCTTCTTCGACAATTGGAGTGCGAACATTCCTCGGGTGACCAGCTCCCCCTCGTAGCTGAAATGTACCTGTTTCACGAAGTCGCTGAGTGACATCGGTGAAGGTCCGGTGATAAGGTTGACGTCGCGCAGGATATCTATCGTGGTACAACCGTGCAGCTACTCTTGCGTTTCCTCTAGCTTCATCGTGCAGCATGACCATATCTGTCATTTCTGTATTTGTGTACTTTGCCATTTGACTAGTAATACGCGCAACATGCAGTGAAGTCGTGTGGACTGATGCAGTCTGCTCGTGGAGGGAGGGGAAGATAGTGATAATAAGAGTGGGGGAAAGGAGGGGGGTGAAGCAACACAGCTTTATTGGCTCCCTACCTGGCAGGAATTAACACTTGTCTTTGAAATTAAACGTGCATGATTATCTCAGAAACAAGGAAAGCTAGACAGTTTCTCCAAGACACCTTTTTTGTTAATTTTGATTCCCTGTTTTGTAATCTTAAGTAAAAATTTGTAATACTTACTCTGACATATTTTATTTTAGAAAAAATTTGTTACAACCCCCCCCCCCCTTTTTTACATGATTGGGGTGGGTAACGTTAACAGCACATTTAGTTTATTAATGATCAAGGTTTCAATAAGTAGTATACAAAGATTCGTTGTAATACCCTAAGCAGTTTTCATAATATTTCACACAACAGTCGTTTTTAGCTCTTTCTTTAGGGGTGTATACCGCCCTTAATATTGAAGATGGACCCTAGGTTGCTTATGAGAATTATTCTAATTTCACCCAAGGAGTATCCTGCCAAAGTTTGATGCAATGTTTTAGAAACACGTTGTATGCACATTCATTTGTGTCCAAGAGAATATATAATCAAAGCTGGATTCTTCAGTTTTTCTTTTGAATCATTTTATGTTAAAAGATTAAAATATATACCAGTTAATTTGTTAATTAAATGTATTTTGTTACTAATTATACACTTCTAACTTGTTTAGGCTCTTGTTGTTAGTGTGTGCAGCATTGTCTTAGATGCCATAGTGCTGTGCATCTACTTTCCAGATACATACAGTAAGTATACATATATCTAAATTTGGTGTTTTCTCATTTAATTTGGACTGTATAAATCCCACTTCACCTTTGTTCTTAGCTAATTCACAATGCTCATTAATCTTCCAAAGAATAATCTTGTGTTATTTTAAACTCTTGGAAAAAAAGATTTTAACCTATTTATTCACGGAAATATTTTTTTCTTTTTATTTATTTGAGATATTTAACATGCACTTTTGGAACCGACTGATTTATCATCAAACGAGAATTTCAGTGGGCAAGAGTGAAAGGGCTTACCAATTTTGCTTTGAAAGGTATTTTCACATACCTTCCAGGGTTGTTCTACGGATTTTTTTCGCTCAGGAAAAATTTGTCAGCCCCGGCTTAGTTTGAACCCATGAACTTTGGGTACTGAGGCAAGCACTTTACCCCAAGACCACCGAGGTCAACTATTTCTTTAAAAAATAATTCAAATTGCAAAAGATTATTCCTATTATTATTTGATAACGTTTTATTCAATTCCTTTGACATACTTTCAGGGATGATTGTAACCAAAGACATAGAGTCAAGACAGAACAAGGTTTGTTTGTCTCTATTTGAAGAAATGTATATTTTTTGTAATGGCACATGGATATTTTCTTAAGTAATATTTATTTAATTATTGTACAAAAATGTTCTTCCTACTACAAAACAATGCCCAGAATATATATGCAAAAATTTCACTAACTCTATATGGCTAAATTGTTTTTCTTTCGTGGGGTGATATCATAGCATATGTGAAGAGTGCAGGGAAGCGGGAGATTAAAATAGAGGAAGACTCTGACCAATATTGATTTCACTGATGACTATGGGAAATGAAAATAATATTAAGTGCCAGTTATTTAAGTGATGTTGATTTCCTATGAATATTTTCAGACAATGAACATTTTGTCTACCCTGAAAGTCATAACTTGGCAGCTCACATTATGGTCCTATCTTATAAGCTATACTATAGTTGAATAATGGAAGGTAATTTTGTTACCTTACAGGGTAGACGAAGGTTCCACTCCATTTCCCTTAAAAATAGTAGTCTTATCTAAAACGAATACAGTATGGCACTTTATGAATAAGCTGCACCATAGTTTAACCAATCAGGGTAAGCTTGCTACCCTTCAATGTAATTGAAGTGTACCTCTTTGTTAATTAAGATTACCCACATTTTCCAAACTACAATAAGTTAGATGTTTTAAAATCTTGCATCCAAAACAAATCTAGTATGATAACCTTTCTTTTTGCAAAAATAAGTGTTAGTAAAAAATTAATCAAATACTTAAGGCTGCATGCATCATCATTTTTTTTTCAAATTTGTAACATAATTTTTTTTTGGAAGTTGTTATTTTCACTTTAAAAAAATCTCAAGTTTTTAAAACTAAAGAAGCCAACATTTTTTATTGATCAAATTAATTTTTAATTTTTAAAAGCAGGTGTCAAACTGAATTATGGTTGTTAACCTTAAAATTTAAAAAAATTTAATAGCTATGTTCACGTATGTTTATGAAAATACTTTTGATGAGTCGTTAGCAAAGTTTCAAACCATGTGTAAGATTATGATCACAATCCCAACTAAAACATATTTAAAAAGTCATTTGAATACAAATAAAGAATTTGTCATAATTTAATACACTATTAATAAACCTACTAGATTTATTTTGCAGTTCAATTAAAGGTTTTCATTGCTATGTTTTTGTGCATATTAACTGTCATTTGAATGTTTCACGTTTATTTTTAAATGTGCTTCCATAAAATTTTATTGATGATATTTGATACACCCTACTATAATACATTGGCATAGCGTGGGGGTGAGGGGAAGGAGGACACAGGGGCGGTTGACCTGGGTGCAAAATTTCAAAAGAAAAAAGAAAGTAGTAATAATAAATAAAAAATGGTGCACCCTTCCCCTTACGCAGAAAATCTCCTAATGTTTGAACATTCTACACAGTTAAATCACGGTACTGAGTGGTAAAAAGTAAAAGTGGAGCAAGGCATAGAAGTGATTTTTCTTCTTCTCTATTTTGCAGAATACTACACGTTTACATATGCTATATCAGCCATGTTGCCAATTAAAAAAGAATCATATATGCCTAAGACAGGAAGAAGAGGAAGATAGAGCAGGAACAACCAGATTAAGTTATCTGGAAGCCTTGACAGGTTTCTTGTGAACACTGCTGAAAGTACACCAGCATCACCAGCAGCACCATAGGAACTTCACAAGCCTGATTCAGTGTCTGTGGACATTCCTTTTGTTGCTTTAGAAGCAGATACAGCTTTGCCTGAGGATGCTTTTATTTCTGCTAAGCCAAATAGTCTTCCAGAGAGTATTGACCTAAATATTTCACTGATGTTGGCTATTGGCCTGAAACTGTGGATAAAACTTTGAAAACTGAATGTGTCAAGAAGAGGGACAGTGGAACTGCAGAATAGGGATGCATTGTTTCCAAAAGACAGTGATGGCAGGTCATTTTCCAAGGATTGGTTCTACAAGAATTTGGACAATGGTGAGACTATTTTAAGGATATGGTTGGTGTTCTCTCCTGTAAACTTTGCTGCATAGAGCTTTCCTTGCATGCTTTTTCAGAAGACCAAAGAGAAAAGTTATTTTAGAAATCCAAGGGGGTTTAATGCATGGAGAAAGCTAAACCCCAGATTACTAGAGCAATTACAATTTGGAAATAATTTGAAATGTGGCTACAGAAACAAGAGACGATGCTGCTTTCCAACTTACACAACAGAGGTCATTTGAGAAATGGAAGGCAATCTTAGCCAGAACACTTGATTGTGTGCTGTATCTAGCCAGGCAAACCTTACCCTTACTTGGTCACTCTGAAGAGCTAAGCACAGATGGTAACTGGAAATTTCTTAGAAACTTTCAAGTTGCTTGCCAAATATAATTCTGTTGCTAATCATCATCTTCACAAAGTTCAGCAGACAGATGGCTACATTCGTCCTATCTTTTCTTGCAGAGCCAGAATGAATTCATCAGCCTGCTAGGTGATCACATCTTCCAAAAAAGCGCAAAAGTCAATTATTTTGCTATCATTTTTGATAGTACTCCGGATATTTCTCACACTGACCAAATGTCCCAATTGATTCTATATGTGAACATTGAAGATACAAAAGTCAGCATGGTAGAGTCTTTCGTTGACTTTATTCAGTTACATGGGAAATCGGCTTATGTCATTACAAAACAGATTTGTGACAAATTGCAAGCAAATGACCTTAAGCTGGAGCACTGCTACGGCCAAGGATATGACAATGCCATAACTATGACTGGACACATTAGTAGTGTACAGAAACTTATTTTGGATATGGATCCTAAATGAATGTTTGTGCCTTGTAACAATCACTTGCTCATTCTTGCTGGTATGCGTGCAATTGTTGTTGGGACAAAGTCTTTGACTTTACTTGGTACTGTGGAAAAGATGAAAACATTCTTCTCAAGCTCCACTTATAGATGTGATGTTCTTAAGGAAAAGGTACCAATTCACTTAAAGCCATTGTGTGACACAAGATGGAGTTCATAACATGAAGCTGTATGCGTACTTACTGAGCACATCAAGGAAATAATAGATGCTTTGGGAATTTTGAGAGATAGGTCAGAAGAAACCTCTCACACCAAGGGTGATGGAAGAATTCTGTTAGTTTGCATCATGACCTATCCTTTTTTCTCATTCTTGCAATTTTGGTGCACAGCACTAACCGAAGTGAATGATGCTCAGATCTACCTACAGCAGGAAGGACTTGGGCTTTATAAAATTGTGCAAAAGTTTAAAGCATTAGCTCTATTTTGCCAAGAAAAACGAAACTGTCTAGTTTCAAAGGCAACTGAGAAATCTCTGCAGATGTGCAAAACGTATTACATTTCTATAGATAAGAGAGTTGGAAGACATAAGAAGATGCCTGGTGAGCAGAATGTTGTTCCTGGCTTGACCTTAGTACAAGAAACAGGCAGGGAATAACTGGAAGCAAGCAATTGATCAACTTAAGGCAGAAGTTTCAAAATGTACAATATAGATGATTACGCTTCACCAGAAAGTTGATTTACTGCAAATCCAAACATTGTTCGATACGGAAAAAGATGATTTTAATACTGAACAACTTCAGCACACATGTGCAAAGTACACAGAGTTTATTGCTCCACTTATGATTGCTGAAATAAATCGCCTTCAGCGCTACATTGTCTTTAACAAGGGAGTCAATCCTGATGAGCAGCTTGCAAACTAGGTAGCTTTATATTTGCCTCGGTGGTTGTGCAAGTGAAAGCTGTAAGAGAGTTTGACTAGCTTTGTTGTGACATTAAGAATCTTTTTAACTATCACTCTTTCAACTATCAGTTGGGAAAGAAGTTTTTCGAAACTTAAAATAATCAAAACTTATCAGAGATCTACAATGAGCCAAGAAAAACTTGAGTAACATAGCTATACTGTCAATTAAGAGAGATTTCATTGTAGATTTTAATACTGTTATTGAAAAATTTGCACAAATTAAAACCAGGTGATTTTAAATAAATTTAAGTATACTAGTATTAAATTAATTTTACTTTAAATATATCACTATTTTCTTAAAATACAATACATGTGCTTGGGGCATAAGGGGTTAAATACTGGACTATTGGAAGGGACTCAAGGAGTGCTAACGGTCCACGGATTAGGGGATGAAATACTTGCTTTACCCTGGGTGCTGACAACCCATGCTACGCCACTGCTGTCTATATATTACTAATTATAACATTAAAAATTAAACATTGAACATTGAAAAGAGGATAGAAGGGCAAGGCCTACACACTTACCAGAAAACTGCAGGCCTTAAAGTTCATAATTAAAAACACAACAAAACTTAGATACTTTTTGTTGCCTGTTTCTTGATTTTTGTTTTGTTTTTATAAACAGTTAACAACAGTATCTAAGTGACTAACTACCTCAAGTCATGCTGCCATAGTCTATTTGGTGTTTTACTCTCTTTTGCTGAAGAAGGGGACTGATGTACCCCGAAAATTTCATAATTATGTGTTTTGTTGTGTGTTTAGTTGTGAACTGTGAGGCCCTACAGTTTTCTGGTAAGTGTGTAGGTAGGCCTTGCCCTTCTATCCTGTTTGCAATGTTTAATTTAAAATAGCCATTTGGTGCCATTTTAAAATTATCAAAGATAAACACAAGACACTTGCATATTCATATAATAACATAAATTATCTCTAATTTGAAAATGTATACTTTAAAGTTTCTAGTGAAAGATTCAGCGTTGGTATGGCCATTTTAAACTTGGTAGTTCGTCCAGTCACCTCTCTTGTTCTCTACCGGATCTACTCGGACAGGTCTGATTCACTTGGGAATGGATTTGGAGGTATATTAGGTGGTAAGTTTTTAGTCTCCTTTTTTAGCTTTCATTACTATACTTAACTTCATTATTTATTTAGGGTTGAAAAATAGTTAAAAACTGTGGTTTTCATTAAATAAATCAAATTTAATTCACATTGATATACATTTTTACCTACTGCATTCCATAACTGATAATTCAATACAAGGTTAATAAGATCCATAAATAATAAGTAGCTTGCAATATTTTTTTTCAATTGCATGACCATGCATTGAATAGGAATTAAATTTATAATTTCTAGCTAGCTGAAATATACTTAAACAGCATATTATATAAAATTAGTTTTTAAAACTATTTATACACTTATTAACTTGAAAAAACTGGTTAAATATTTGTTTTGACATGCAATAGCTGATTTAATATTTGGTACTTCATTTTGTTATCTGTAGCATAAGGTAATACTCTGTTTACTCAGTTCTCATTTTATTTGTTTTTCATATTATTTCATATTATTCTTGTGCAAATGTATGTGTAATGTATTGTTACATTTGCTGGTTTGTTTACCCAGCATTAAAAAGCATTTATGTCATGGTCTGGTCTGTGATCAAGACATTTCTGCAAACACCATAACCATCACCTCATTTAGGACATAAAAGCTACCTAGCAAAATATTATAACTTTTTCACTATCACTATATAAGACAGTATAACCCATTGACTCAGTGCTCAAGTTGTACCTACTCAACATAAATTATACCTGCATCTATGGTTGTATGGTCTTAACACGTCATTCTGGCATTAGACTGGATTAATGGTTATGAGGAAATTAGGGTTTTTTCTTCTCCCCTTCCTCACAAATCTGGGTACTTTCCTTTATTCTACCTTCCTCACTCCCACCATATTAGTATAATTAATATAACTCACAGAAACAAAATATTGAAAAAGTGTATTAATGCTAACACTATTCCAAGAAGAAATAAGCATTTCTTACATTAAAAGCTTGATCAAATACACTTATTTAAGAATCATACAAGATGTACAAAATTTGGTCCAGAATGTACAAAAGTGTAGAACTGTAGCAAACCAATCACAAGATTGATGGACTAATGATGATGATGATGATGATACAAGTTCTTGTCCCTATTACATGGTAGAAGTCAACATACATACCAATTTTACAAGTCTTTTCTTCATCTTATTGACAGTACAGTTAGCCCTAGCCCACCTACTCAACTCCACACTCTAGCTCTGTTATCCAACCTCTCGAGACTCACAGACCAAGCTTAATAATACAGCAAACATAGCAGACTGTAAGCAAAATTAAAAACTATTATAATGGTCGCAAATAAGTAACACATCTAATTTAATTTTTTTTAAATTACTTAGAAATATTATACAAGCAAGCTTACCTTACTTTATTCCACCATGATTTAGCTTATAGGATAGGGCCATTGTTTAGTCAGTAAAAGTAAGATTGTTACCTTTCAAGGTAAACTGAGTGTACAATAAAGAAGTAAAATGACCTATACCATTATGGTTAGTGAGATGGTTAAGCATGATTTTGGATCGTAAATTTTTCATTAATGCATATGTGACATACTCATTTTTAGGGGTGTTTGAATCTTCAAAACGTCGAATTTAAATGTCAAGTCTCGTTTCTTCTCCCCCACAATGACCTTCGCCTATTCCAAAAATGTCAAAGGAAAAAGAAAACTTTAATATATTAAAATATATTTGAAATATCTCACTAAATATGACACATTTCAACAAATAATCAATCTTACAACAGCTAATAAACAATATTTTAACAGTGAATACTGATAAATTAAATCTATAATGTAACCATAGAAAGCAGGTAAGTAAGTTTAAAGAAAATATATCACATTCAAAATCACCAACATTATGCTGTTCAAATTAAAAATACTTGCCAAGTTGTGACACCATGAACTAAATGTCATTGTACGAATCAAAGAAAATATAAGAGATAAAGCTTTTGAGTTGTACTATTTTCCTTGCTTACATTCAATCTATATTATTATTATTATTATTATTATTATTATTATTATTATTATTATTATTATTATTATTATTATTATTACTATTACTATTACTATTACTACTACTACTACTACTACTACTACTATTTAGCACCGCGTCTTACTACCCATTTAGGCTACATGCTTAAGTACTAATTACGCTAATGGATTAGGAATTGAGAAGGTTGAATTTAGAGGAAGTGAACCCGCATTTGCGTGGAGGGAGAGTGGAAAACCATTTAGGGAAAACCACCCCAGTTCATCCGACGAAGATTCGAACCTCAATCTCCCCGTCCTTGGCAGTCGAGCTCAACACGACTAGTGCATTAGCCAACTACGCCACAATTCAATCTATGACACATCTAATATTTAATCCTTGATCTAGATCTAATTTATCTCTTTGAAATTATCCATGACAAATTTACAAGTGCTCTTTTAATTCCGATATTTTTCATAGCTTCATCAGTATTTGCTTGGTTATTCAAAATGGTTGAAAGAGTGAATGTACAAGGTAGAAAACGATCACCAAATTTAATCAAATAAACCTAATCTTAAACTTCATCTTCGCCTTTCCTTCATCTTTAAAAAGGCATCTTCGCATGTCCTACTCATTTTTACACTATATATTTTAAAATAAGTTGAGAGTAGAGGGCCAAACAAAAACAAACCAACGGTTGCCAGTTGAACCACATTTTTGTAGAGTGTAACAAAAGGGATGGTATGACAGAGAGGTAGATAATGCAAACCATTCAAGCTACATTCTCGCTAGTAATGTTGGCAGGCAAGATACTGCTACGCGCATAAACGGACATCCGCTAACACACTCGTTTCGTGGCCAGCCTGTAGATAATTGTAATGGCTTCGCAAATTAAATGAGGTCGACACGGAATGAATGTTTATTTGTCCAATCTATAGTTTTGTAGTGATCGTATAGTGGCTTCGTTGTTGGTTAAAATAATAAAACTTCATTTATTTAAATTCTTATTTACTATTCACTTGCACCAATTCTTTATCTAGTGTGTTAAATTAATTAACAAAATCATATATTTAAATTACTATTCATTATATTGGTTGGCTTCTAAGATTTCACTCGATACACGTCACGCGTCGTGGTTAGTGTGAGAGTGGCCGTCAACAGATTTAAGATCAATTCACAATATTAATTGATTTGTATGCAATGTAATCTAATTACTTTTGTTTTATCATGCCTTTTTTCTATTCTACTAACTCGACCCGCAGCGAATACCTGCGCGATTAACGCGAGGTTTTTTTTATCAATGATTCACAAACTTGACTCCCAAGAGTTGACCTGGGAGCTTCCTTGGCGCAAGCCCGGTGAGACAGGAGTCACGAGTCTCCTAATCGAATCAACTGATATTTTTTTTGTAAATATCAGGAAAACACTCCCATTGGTCCTCAAGATCCATCATGGACGAACCTAACTGTCCCCCTGACCGTTAGCGTGGTCTAAGACAAGGGAAGAAAGCCATCCCCCGTAATAGCTTTTAGGAAGCTATTGTTGTTTGGCGGCGACTCTCACAATAGTCCTTAATACCTAGCTCGCAGGTTATTAACCTTATCATCCCCGTTACTGCCTACAAGGTTGCTAAAAACATCCTATTTTCTAAAATAACTGCAGCAATACTAAATAATATAATACTGTCATTAATTAAAGAAATAAGAGCAATAAATCAAAATTTTCTGTTTTCTGTTTTGCTTTCCTTTTTTGAAGCACCAACTGAACATGTCTTTCAAGACCATTCATTATTATTAAACTACACTTTTCTCACTCAATAATTAGAATCAAAGTATACCAGATCCACAGTAATAATAATGGAAATTAATCAACAGCTTGCTTATATTGCTGGCTACAAGTAATTTTAATAAAAGTGTGGTTTATTTTTGAAATATTTTATTTATCCAAGAATGATCAGTCTTAATAAATAATTTCCAACCTTAGTTAGTTAACACATTTAGGTATTTGAGGATGGTCCATAAATATTCAATCACATAATTTGTTATTAATCAGCAAACTCTATTTAATTTACATATTTATTTCAATATTAAAATATTTTACAACACATGATCCATATAAGATTAATTTTGTTTATGAATGCTTAATACTAACTCAGGATGTAATTAAGTGTAACAGCTCAAGGTGGGAGTGTAGAAAAAGTTAGAAAAGTCAAGTGTTTTTGCAGATTTTATATCAAAACATTTCTCTGGTTAAAATAAATCACACATTTCTCTAATATAAATAATATAGAGTTTAATTTTCTACACATGGTGATATCATTAATTCTTGAATATCTGTCAAGGGTGTCCTGGAATTTAATGACAACTTTTTATCTTCTTTTAAAAGGTTTGTCATCTAATGCCATTCTTCTCATGGCAAATATTCAACAACTGCTGCAAAATTAAGCTCTGTGCTTATAATAAAGAAATATTTTATTTATTTTGGCCTTAAAAATGTTTTGCTAAAAAAACTTGCAAAAACACTGACATATTCTAGTGTCCTCTATATTCCTACCTTAAATTACTCAAGTATATCAACCAGTGTCTTGTATACTAGATACAATCAAAGAGTATGGAGCTTTTTATTATGATTGTCTAAAATCAGCAAAACTTTTAAAATAAGTCATTTGGCTTGGATGAAATAAATCAGATCGCTTCAAGTGTCATGGGATGAAACCTAACTATATTTATCATTAGTGCTTAGGAAGTTTCAATCCAAGAGAAAGGAATTAAAATGGGAAATCAAATAAATCACACTAGTATTTGCTAAAATAATATAAAATCACAGAAGGGAAAAATCCTTTTTCATGCATCGAATTGGAATAAAACCCCAGATCTTCCTCTTCAGCTTCCTATAATCCTAGCAATAAAGGAAACCACCAATTAGTTGTAAAACCCAAACATTATATTTTTATCATTGGGACTCAATATTTCAAAACATTTATTTTTATTACAGTTTTTTGTATTATGCAAAATTTAAAATTATTTTAGTAATTTTTATAATGAAATATTTTGTAATATCTCAAAATTATTTGAAACATTTTAAAATAAGTAGAAATTAAATATTAATGGTAGATTTGGGGGAAAGGTATAACATGATTTTTAATTGTAAACTGTGATAAGCTATTGAGTGATACCGTTTAGTAAAATAAATACATTTTCATGAATATTATTATAAATTGAATATTAATAATATAAATTTATCAGAAATACAATAGGTAAGCCTTTTCTCCCTTTATTAAATATAGTTGTTATATAATTTGTACCTTTTAAAACATATAATTTTAAGGGATGATTCTTCTTGGAAAATTAGTAAAATTTTAAAACACATGTTAGATACTTCATAAAATATCCCAACAGAGCTAACTGAAAAACAGTATGTGGGAATTAAACAATTGATGCTTTTGGTTAATGTTGACTTTTTCCAATAAATTCAAAAAACCAGTACAAATGGTAACTTAATTAGTTGAATCAAATTTTAAAATATTAACTATTTAAAAAGCTGTTAAATTTTCTTTGGCTAAGGCTTTTTGAGCACTTTGAACTAATTCACCTTATTTTATATTATATAACTGGTCTTAATCATTACCACAATATGCCCATAAACTGAATGAGTTGTTTGTTTTAGGGAGTAACACAAACAATCAGCACAGTTCTTATGAAGACATAGACAACATGATTCATCAGAGTGTACCTCCTACTGAAGTTTCTGGTCCCACACTTTTTAAATGACTTCATTAACATGCCACCTACTCATCATGATGGAAGAGCTATTGGTAAGTTAGCTTTCTCATTAAATAAGTTATGTCACACTCTACATGTAACATATTGAATATTACTCTGCCTTGCTATGTCCTTTAACTTGTCTTAGTATATTTGTACATCTCCAGATGTAAATGTTATAAAAAAAAGTAATTTGATGTCATTAAAAATCTACAAGATAAGTAGGATTTAACAAAGTCTATTCCAACATAGTATATTAAAATATAGACTCCCAGACACTAATAATATCTGACGTATAGTTGTGAAGAAAGTGTAAAGTACATTCTGTTTATCCTGAAAGGAAACAGTCTTACCTTAATGGACTACACCATGGGCTTATCTTAAAAGCTCTGTCATAGTGGAACCATGCAAGGTAAACTTTCAGGGTGAACAGAGTGGTAAATTAGTGATACAATTTAATATGAACTACTATATATTAATCTATGATCTAACCTCACTCACTTAGGGGTGTACACATTTGAATATATCTATACAATGTCAATGTTATATAAAAAAAGGTAATTTGATGCCATTAAAAATCTACAAGATAAGAAGGCTTAAACCATTCATTGTGTCTCAAAGTCTATTCCAACATAGTGTATTAAAACATAGATTGCCGGACACTAATAAGCCCTAAAGTATAGTTGTGAAGAAAGGGTAAAGTACATTCTGTTCACCCTGAAAAGAAACAGTATTAACTTGATGGCCTACACTATGGCCCTAGCTTAAAAGCTGTGTCATAGTGTAACCATGCAAGGTAAGCTTGCTTGCTACCTTTCAGGGTAAACAAAGTGGTACATTGGTGATACAATTTAATATGAAGCATAATATATAAAATTAAATCTCAATTAACAACTACTTTCAGAATTACTTGAATTTTTAAATTTGACAAGTAGCATATCCTTTATCATTTAGGCTTACTTTTAGAGAATGTTTGAATATGTTATTTTAATTTTGAACACACTGAAATACTATTCACTATTAATTAAGAGTCACTATTTTCATAGAAAAATGTCCTTTCCAAAAATAAGGCTGGTACCGAGTCACTTTTCTCACTATTTGTTACTTTTTCCATTGAAGTCACTATTTTGTCACTTGAATGGAAAAAGTATCACTATTTGTCACTTATTAGAAATTGTTTTGATGATTACTGGCACCAGATTTTCATTTTTAACACCATGACTGGAAGACAGAAGAAACTTAACATCACAAAGGTTGTTAAAGCAGCTTTATCTTTATCCCATGGAGTTGGTATGTAGAAAGAGGACTCTCAATTTCTGGCAGGTTTTTGACAAAAGCTTGTTCTTGTTTGTAGGAAAGAACCATGGATGCTATACTGTTAGTCAAAGATTCTCTTAAACCTCACTGCAATAAATCTAATTACATATTGATTAAAAAAAAATCCTTGCAAAGTCTGTTCGTCAAAATTACCAGAGTTTGATAATGGAAGGAAAGACAAAGAATAAATGGAAGAAGCTAAGAAGGAATATGGAATCTTGAGAAAGGAAACATAAACTTGAAGAAGAATCTAAATTCATCAATTTGTTAAAAAAAAAAAAGTGAAGGCAAACTCAACAGAATAAAACTACTTACAGACTACGACATGAAGTGAGCAAGAGATTGAAATTTGCTCTAGAAAATAAAGATCTTGGAGAAGTGGAAAGTGGCTCATTCCATGTTAGAAGGACTCAATAAGGTGAGAAAAGAAGAGGTTTCAGTGAAAAAAGATGTATACAAAATACAAAATGTACTTGAAAGAAGGAGGCTGCTCTTAAAAACATCGTTATTTAAGAATACACCACTAAAGTTGTTGTATTCTGGATTATCACTAAGATATACAAATATACAAGATTACATGCACTGAGTAGAGATAAGGTTACACGGTTACTCCATATCTAACACTGTTCAATTGTACTTACACTCATAAACATCTGACCACACCCACTGTGACCTTCACGTATATTTCCAGTGTAGCCAATCACTCAACAACACATTTCCTCACATTCATAACACTCCTCCCTCCTTAGCATAAACACACCCCTCCCCCCCCCCCCAACCAGTGGGGAAAAACATGTTCATAAAATGTCTTCTCTTCAGAGGTTGAGCCTTGCAGGTTGCTTAATTACACGGCCACTCCTAGTAGAGGTTATTCGAGTTGGCGTACCTCTTAAGGCCGACTCTTCGTTGATGGGCTGCCTCATCTCCTGGAGTAGGTCCAAAGGCTTACCTATGGGTGAGATTCTTTCATGAGGAGGGCTGGTTCTCTTCTCTTGAGTGGGTGATTCAACCTGACTCCTGGGCGAAGTGCACGGTGCTGATAGCAATGGGGGTTCAGATGGCTCAACTGCCATTGACCTCCTAGATGGTCTCGGATTTGAGCTTGGAGTCTGGCTACCATTTGTGTTCATATTTTGTCTATTAAGTTCCTCCCCCACTGGCCTCATCTGATCCACATGGCGAAAATAGGTGGTATTCCCTTGTTTTATTAAGTAATGTAAATCACCCTTTTTTTCTTTAACAATCCCCCACAGCCATTTTTTTTCTCTGGGTTTCTGTAGGAACGAAAAGCGACGTTTGACCCTTCCTCGAAACTTCTTGGAACATCCACAGGATCCTGGGAGCCCCGCTGAAGGGCTAGTGGACCTAAAGGCTTTACTAAATCTATGCGGCTCCTTAACGTACGTCCCAAAAAAAGAGATGCAGGGGATAGTCCAGTGATGGAATGGGGCGTCCTCCTATAGGCTATCAGGAATTTAGTTATAGCATCACTAATATTGCTTCCACTCAATATGGCGGCTTTTAGAGAGGCTTTAAAAGTCTGGACTCCCCTCTCTGCTAACCCATTGGAAGCGGGATGGTATGGTGCAATCAATTTTTGTTTGATTCCTAATTCGGAACAAAAGTTTGAAAATTCTGAGCTGGTAAATTGAGGGTCGTTATCTGATACGATGACGTGGGGAAGACCAAAATTTGTAAAAAAATTGTTCAGCAGTTTAATTGTTGTTGTAGACGTTATATTTTTTACAGGGTGAACATCAACCCATCTGCTGAAGGCATCTACAATAATAAGAAAATACATGCCTTTAAGAGGGCCTGCATAATCTATATGGAGCCTTTCCATGGGTGATGAAGGGCATTGCCACTTGTGGTAGGATATCTTGGCTGGGTTGTTTTTCATCTGTTGGCAAGAAAGACAATTTGAAATCATTTTCTCAATATCCAAATCAATTTTAGGCCACCACACATAACTTCGTGCCAATGCTTTGCTCTTAACCACTCCCATGTGCCCCTCGTGTAGCTCTTCTAATACTCTGGATCTTAGGCATGTTGGTATGTACACCCGCTGGCCCCAGAAAAGACAATCATGCAACAATGAATATTTGTGCTGCGGATGTCCCCAACTATTAATGGGTTTTACGGTAACCCCCGTTTTGAGTGCTTGAATGAGTTCCACAGCTTCCTTTTCCTTATTCAAGTTCCTAATTATTTCATTCGCAGTAACTGGTAGTACATTAATTTGGCCTAAACTAAAAACTTCTAAATCCCTCTCAAAATCATCTGCTTGGTCTTGTAGAGGTAGCCGTGACAAACAATCTGCATTGCCATGCTCCGCACCTGGACGATATTGAATGTCGTAATTGAATGCTTGCAGAAATATAGCATACCTCTGGAGTCGTAGAGCAGACAGAACAGGAAGACCCTTTGATGGTCCGAAGATGGAGAGTAACGGACGGTGGTCCGTTAATAAGATGAACCGATGGCCAAAGAGATAAGCAAAAAACTTTTTTATGCCAAATATAATGGCACCTGCTTCTTTTTCTATTTGACTCCAATTTTGTTCCCCCTGGCTCAAAGTTCGACTAGCAAAGGCGATTGGCCTTTCAGTACCATCACTCATGCGATGGGACAATACTGCCCCTAAACCGTAATGGCTGGCATCGGTAGAGAGGACAATTTTTTTCTTTGGGTCAAAGTGGGTAAGTATCCTGTCAGATGCCATTGTTTCCTTAATTTGTTCAAAAGATTTGAGACAAACTTCATTGAAATTAAAATCCACCCCCGATTTTAAAAGGTTGTAAAGGGGATGGGCTAAAGTACTGAGGTCTGGTACAAATTTACCATAGAAATTGACTGCCCCCAAAAACGATTTTAATTCTGTTACTGAAGTCGGTGGTTTTATTTTCAAAATTGCTTCCACCTTTTCAGGGCATTTGTGGATACCCTCCTTGCTTATGATAAATCCACAGTACTTAATGGAGGGTTTTAGGAAGGTACACTTGTCCACATTAACTCTAATGTTGTAATCTTCCAGCCTCTGAAACACAGACTTGAGCAGCTGATAATGTTGATCTTTGGTTTCAGAGCTAACACAGATCATCATAAAAAACTTGAACTCCTTTAATATCTTTCAAAATACCCTCAATTGTTCTCTGCCATATGGCAGGAGCAGTAGTAATGCCAAATGGAAGTCTATTATACTGATAGAGTCCCTTTATAGTGTTAATTGTTAAGTACTCGCGATCAGACTCCTTAACTTCAATATGATTGAAAGCCTGGCTAATATCAAGTTTTGAATAAAATGAACAATTTCCTATATTTGCAAGAATACCTTCGATGTTCGGAATGGGGTAGTCCTCGGTGATGAGTTGAGGGTTGATGGTTGTCTTAAAATCACCGCAAATCCTGATTGTACCGTCGCTCTTCATTACAGGAACCACCGGAGTAGCGTAGTCTGCATGGGTAACTTTTGATAAAATACCTTCTTTTTCCAAGCGATCCAATTCTGCTTCCATCTTAGGAACAAGAGAGTAGGCCACATTACGATGTTTCCTGTACACTGGAACAGAGTCGGGTTTAAGTCGGATTTGAGCCACCACTCCTTTGACTTTGCCTACTCCTTTTCTTAAAACATTCTCAAATTTTACTAAGATATCCTGTAGATTTCCATTTTTGTCGGGAGTTTTTGAAGGTTTATCAATCACATTTACAGTTCCTAAAAGTTCTGTCAAATTTAACTTAAGGGTTTGTAACCACTCAAGACCCACTATGGTGGCGAAATCCCCCTCTGCTAAGTATAAGTTCAATTTGTTTCCATTAACTAGAACTCTAGCCTTACCCAATAATGGTATGTGTGCCCCAGTATAGGTACGCAATTTTACTGTAGTGGGTAAAATTTCTTTATTTGGAAACTTGCTCCTAAAGTCAGCTTCATTTATTAATGTTACATGTGCCCCAGTATCAACTTGGAACGCAATATTTACCCCATCCACTGTTAGCTGTACCATGATTTTATTAGGCTTTACTGAATTTTTGATATGAAAAATATCAGAGACACACCGGAAGTTTCGTTTAAATTGATACTTTCTCCATCAGATGTTTGATCCTCAGAGCATACCTGGTATAAAGCTCTATTCCTTTTAGAGTAACTGAATTTCTTATTTGGATAAGTACTTCCTGTGTTACTGGTAGCCTTCTTTTCACATGCAGGACTTATATGGCCTTTGACCCCGCAAATACGGCAAGAAGCGTTTCGATACCAACAGTTACCAGAATCGTGATTTGTGAAGTTACAATGTATACAACGTAATTTCTCTTTATTGGATTTATAAAGTCTTTGTTTTTGAACTTTCTTTTGAACGAAATTGATATTTGTAGGACAAATATCATCTTGTGGGACCGAAAGACGTAAACTAGAGTAAGAACTAGCATACTCAACGGCAGACCCAAAATTAACTGTGGGGAGCTCCATTAGTTTCAACTTCAGATCTTGAGAACGCAATCCATGTACAAATTGAGTACAAAGGGCGTCATCGAACCAGTCATTTGGAAATTTACAATAACGCGTAAGTTTTTTTAATTCACCTGCAAAATCGGCCGATAATTCCCCTTCATTTTGCACCCTGTTTTGAAATTTAACCCTTTCTGCCAGTGCGTTCGGTTCTGGCTGAAAAAATGTAGTCAAAATATTTGCAAGTTGTTCCAATGTTTTAGACTCTGGTTCATTTGGCTCACACAGATCACATAACCTTTCATACGCATGTTCACCAATGGCGTCTAATAAATATAAAGTCTGCTTATCTTCCGGTACATTGTAAATCCTAAATTTTTTTTTTAATCTTTTTAAATAAACTTTCCAGTTGGACTTGGTTGGATCGAAAGGTTCAATATTAAACTTAGGAATTGATTCAGATACACGAACAGAAGCACCTTCCTCCCTATCTGCCATTATGGAAAGTTTCGTTTGCTAGGAAACGCTCAGGTGAAAAGCCAAATGTACGCGAATTCTTTTCACACCTCGTCGCCACTGTTGTATTCTGGACTATCACTAAGATATACAAATATACAAGATTACATGCACTGAGTAGAGATAAGGTTACACGGTTACTCCATATCTAACACTGTTCAATTGTACTTACACTCATAAACATCTGACCACACCCACTGTGACCTTCACGTATATTTCCAGTGTAGCCAATCACTCAACAACACATTTCCTCACATTCATAACAAAAGTGATACATTTTTTTGTTAATGTTATATTTTTCTTTGAATATAGCTATATATGTATAGTTAATAAATGCTTCATTGTTATTTGTAATAATTTGATTTTTGTTTGTAATCAAAAGAAATCATCAAATAAAAGAGCTAAGGAGAGGCTTGGATGGATAATCTTTTATTTTATGGTTTGAAAAATTACACTGTGTATATTTAAACTATTTTGTCACTTTTGGACACTTTTTTTAAAAAAAATTAAATTAGGTTACTTGTTATAATAAAATTGGTCACTTTTCCAACTATGTCTAAGCCAAGTTGGCAGTTCCAGCCCTGCATAAACTTCCTAATAAAACCCTAGTGCAGTCTAAAATCACACCCTTAGATAAAACATAACAAATGTACCCTTGAATATTGCATGTAGTATTGAAATAGTTTATGATCACTTCTTAGCTGCTTAGCTTAAAAAATGTTATTTAAAAATAGATGGACCTTGACTCTAAAAATGAAAATTTAACTTTAGCCAAACTGGCTGACAGAATTAAATAGTGAATCCTTCTCTAGTTACTACTACTATTCAAAATGTTTTTAGATTCTTTTGGTTGCTTTTACTGTTATTCTATTTGATAAGAATTTAGTGTTTTTTGGGGTTTTTTCTTACTAAGTTTGGAATAATATTGATATTTTGTTGTTATACTTAGCTTTTAAAAATATGATTAAATAAATATATTTTCTGTTTTTTTTTATATATAAATAAGACTAAAATATTCTGACTTTATTTACAAAACTGTATATCTGGCTAAAGGAAAGAATTAACCTTTCAATGGCCCACTAGCTTCTCTTGGGCAATGATTAATACATTCCATAACAAACAATTTTAAATCTTAGTAATAAGACGTGTAAATACTGTGATCCTTAATAATGCTAAAGGAAATAGGGTGTATTTGATTACTTTCTAATTGAATTCATTTGCAGAAATATTTTTTCCTTCTTTTGGGTCAATACAGGATCTAAATATGTTGGCATTTGTTAATGTTTAGAACTAAATTACAAAATCTGTAAAAAGATATATAAAAATTGCACTATTAAAAACATAATTTGCTTATAAAGTTATACAAAAAAAAAGTTTGTAAAAATATATAAGAAATTAAGTGCTGAAAATTTTAATGAACTTTGTATGTATAGTGTCTCCCAAAAATTATGACTTACTATTTTTATCTTAAAGGCATTCCCTAGCTAAAAAGTATTTCAAATTACCTTTTAGATCACATGTTTTTCAAAGGTATAGAGTATGAATTGTGTAGTCAATATTATGAACAAGGTCTTGAAAGTTTCATAGAGAAGTATGGGATAGGAAAAGGAAAGTATACACAATACAAGTTATGCACTAGCAATTTTCTTCTGGCCTACAATAGGAATAAAGTTTGTGTAGGTCTAATTTATGCCACAATGAAAATTCATCAAACAGGCAGGTAGCCTGCATACATCAGCCTGCTAAACAAGCATGATTTATTCTTGCATTTCAATAATCTTCTTTGTGTCATTTAATAGAGGTACTGTTTCCTTCAAATGATCACACAGGTACACTTAATCACTTTTAATTTGGGGACTTAGGTCTAAAGCATAATAGGATGTTAGTTCTGTTGCAGATAAAGTTATGGCTTAGCTATTTTTTTCACATTATAAATTAATAATCATAAACAAACAGTATAAATACATTATTAAAAATCACTATCTACTTTAAAATCAATTTTTTAGCCTATAATACTAACATAATTGCTAAAAACTAGTTATTACTTCCTAGACAACCCAATTTCATGACTGCATGTATTGTTGAATTTTATTCAACCTCTAGGTATTATTAACAACATACACTAAACTTGGTTAGATGGCCTTATGAGCTAAGGCCCTACTTTCGCAATAGACTATACTGCCAAAGACTGAGACATCGGGGTTCAATCCTGGTCAGGTGTTCTAAGGGTGGTTTTCCTAAATGGTTTTCCACCCTCCCTTCACGCAAATGCGTTTACACTTCCTCTAAATTCAACCTTCCTAATCCCTACACATTAGTATAATTAGTACATATTATGCGTATAACCTAAACAAGAAGTAAGATTGGTGCTTAAAAACATCAATATTATTAACAGTGTAATCTAAGGGATAGGGATGGGATGAATAGCTTAGAGGAAGTACGCCTTCATAAGCTTGGAGAGAGCAAGAATAAACCACATTGATAAGTGAAATTTGAAAAACCATTCCCATTACACCTGAACTCCAACTACCCTGTCACCTGAGATTTAGTCTTTTACGAACATAATATATTAGCCCATGGGACCACTAGTATGGGCGTTATGTTACATGTTATCATTTCATAAAAAAAAATTAAGTTGGGAGTAATCATAGTTTGTGCCGATATTACGGCATCGGACGCCCAGTGTTCCCCATAAACCTCCGCGAGAGCACCTGGCCGGCTCGCGGAGGGTTTTCTCCCGCGGGAAGAAGTAGTTCGCGTGGTTGGCAAGGGGATCTAACATGGTGTATAGAGCAGTGTGATTTCGTGAACTGGAGGGGGTGAACGAACTTTTCCACCTCCCCAGACTGGTGATGTGGTCAAAAAGATAGTTGTACAGGAATAAATGTAAAGGTGTTGAGTAACTATGTAATATTGTGAAATAAAGTGATGCCTTACAAAATTGAGTCTGTACAAGTTTTAAAATATAGTAATACATATTTTTAGAAACAATAACATGTAACACTGAATATACAGGTTAAAAGGCATGTACTTTCATCACAAAAATATTTTCCCCAACTTTGCATTCTTCCTCCCCACCCCCAATGTTTAGGCCATTGGTTCGAGTCCCAGCCAGGTGTAATGATGGTGGTTTTTTTATAAATTACTTTGTATTCTACCTCCAAACAAATGCATGTACATTCCCTCTAAATTCTACGTTCCTCATCCCTGCCCAATTAGTGTTGATTTGTGGATAACCTGGATGGGTGATAAGGTGGTGTGCATAAAAATAAAGTTTTTTTTTGTTTGATGGTTGCTTATGTTGCTACTTTTGTAGATTTAACATTTAACAATTAAAAGATTTATTTAAAAAAAATAGAAGATGTTATGACATGGATACTGTTTATTAAATTACAATTAATACAACTAAAATCGAACAAATATAGTATCAAATTGTTTTAATATTCATCAAATTATAAAAATACTTTTCACTTAAATTTTGAAATAGTGGTTACATTGTAACTCATAGTTAAACAGTGTGAGTACAAACTTATGTTTCTCAATTTCCATTTTAGCCAATTGGGCCTCGTTATTTATATGTAAGGGACAATTTATTTGATAACTGTGTAAATACTAAATGTGTGAAACACAATGTTAAAAGAATAATGAAAAAAAAATCTCTTTTTTCTTTTAATATCCCTAAAGTTTGTTCTTGTTCATTTTTAACTCATTACAAAGTGCAATCATGTCAAAATTATTTTTCATTTATAATTGATGTTCTGTAAATCATATTTTATTTAAATTTTGGAAATTGGATTATTTTATAAACTATTTTACTTAATGTGAAGCATTATTAACATTAGCTAGAGAATTCAGCGGTTAATTTCGATCTTTTTTTTTTCAGGATCTGTACCGTGGAGGAAGTACCTACAAGCTAGAAAAAGTGCTCATGTTAAATAATTGTCATAATCTAAATATTTTTTCAACTTTTAATTTTATCTTTTTATGTTAATTAAAATAACGTTTTAATGTGGGCTTGGAAAGATTTTACTAGCTGGGCCGCTAATTCTTAATTATGGTTATGAGATTGGTAAAAGAGTACAAATGGATTCTACGAGGGGGTATCAAAAAGTTTCGAGAATAGTTCTATAAAATGAAAACAGAGTGGAGCATGGGGATGCGTGCGCTGGTGTGACGATCTGGGACCTTCATCTGTCAGTAGGGCAAGTGTCATCATTCTTTGTAGACCAGTGGCAGTGTTACACACGTTTATTTGATGATGTGCGCGGGTGAATTTGCAATTATATTATGGATCGCAAACTCGAGCAGTGAGTGAACATCAAATTCTGCGTCTTACTCAGAAAATCTGAAACGGAGACATTCCAAATGATGCAGCAGGCTTATGGCAGTCAATCTATGAGCCGTTCAGTGTGTTTTGAGGGGCACTCTCTGCTTCAGGAGTGGCAGAACCTCACTGAAAGACGAAGAGAGGTCAGAACGACCTTCCATGTGCACAAAACCAGAAATTTGGTCTCGAAAATCTGGGCCTCTTCCACTGTGAATATTGTTGTTTGGTCTCCGGGTCGTAACCGTAGATCCAACTCTCGGCTCCAGTGATGATCCTCGACATGAAGATTGGGTCATCCAGGGCATGTTTATGGAGTTCCTGACAGACTTGGGCACAGTGCTCCTTCTGTTCGGGGGTCAGTAACCTGGATACAAACTTTGCGGCAATGCAGTGCATGTTAAAAATGGACATGAGGATTGTCCGCACTGATCCGTATGACACATTCACTATGTCAGAAATGTCCTTATTTGTCATTCGGCGATCCTCACGCACAAGTTGCCTAGCTCTGCACTCAATCTCTGGCTTTATTCTCGTGGAAGGTCACCCTGACCTCTCTTCGTCTTTTAGTGACATTCTGTCGCTCCTGAAGTGTGAGTGCCACTCAAAACACACTGAATGGCTCATAGATTCATTGCCGTAAGCCTGCTGCATCATTTTGAATCTCTCCGTTCCAGATTTTCTGAATAAGACATAGAATTTGATGTTCACTCACCGCTCGAGTTTGCGGTCTATAATATAATTGCAAATGCACTCGTGCACGTCATCAAATAAACGTGTGTAACACTGCCACTGGTCTACACAGAATGATACCACTTGGCCTACTGACAGATGAAGGTCACAGATCGTCACACCAGCGCACACATCCACATGCTCCACTCTGTTTTCATTTTATAGAACTAGTTTTGAAACTTTTTGATACTCGCTCGTAAATCATTAAGATATTATTAGAAATTATTTTTATTCTGTAATTTTTATCCTAATTAATTTTTTTTACTCCCATTGTTTGGCAGCAACATTATCATTATTGTTTCTCTTAACAGTTTTCACAATACTTTTGGAAGGATTTCACTTTAAATGCCCCGCGAATTCCAATATATTTTCTAAAATAGATTGATGAACCAACTTTTGGCAGTCTTTTTCAGTGTGAAAATACTATTTTCAATACTTCCTATATTACCCACATATAAATAAAAAGTTAAAAACCATGTTTCTCAAAAAATATTTGATCTCTGGGATATTAAATTTTCTCACAAGACTTTGATGGTATGCACATTACTTTAGAAAATTGTAAAATACTAGGCCGATGTATATTTTCAGTTTAAAAAATCTGCCACAAATACATTTTTAGTCAAATTAAATGTGAAAATGAAGCTCACTTGTCTAAGCAGATGGAATGGCTTTGCCCAAAGCTTTTAAGAATTCCGAATATCAGTTCTGCATGTCTATTTAAGATTTTCAAATGTTTTGCACTGAACATTTTTTTGTTATTTATAAATTTAAAATATACACTTAATCCATGGTGAAAGCTACAGTTTTAACTCTATGAGCTCCACTATAGCCCTATCATATAAGCTGCTTCATAATGGAAACAAACAAGGTTAAATAAAGTGTAACTTAATGTTTTGATTAAATAATGTTGTTTTTAAATATTTTAATAAAAATTAATAATGGCTCTTAAAATTTTGCTTGCTGTTTTTTTATCTTCTAATTAAAATAGCATCTAGTTTCATGTGGTTGTTCTTTCTCTCACACACTTTCTTTTACCTATGGACGAGGTCCACAATGCAAAAAATTAATAACTCAATAAACTATTGCATTGTTGTAAAGTTTGTAATTTATACATATGTACTAAAGTAAATTATTATTATTTGTATTCATTTGGAGGCTTAAGCTACAAAGTAAACATCCAAAATTCAACAAAAAGATAAATTAGGCTCCAATTTCAAGATTTGTAAAATAAGCTAAACTTGTAAGAATTGTAAGTGTACATTTTATCAACCCTACTTTGTATTCACACTGCTGCATATTTATACACCATATTTTTAAATATTATTTAATTCACGTGTGCCATAATCGTGATATTAGTTGTTTTTTTAATGTCTACAAAATCACAATATTCATAAGTCAAAAATAAAAATTAATCTTTTAAATATTCATTGGTATAAAAAATTTATAATAGTTGCACTTTCTGAATAAGAGGAAAAATAATGTCCATTCTATGAATTAAAATTTTTATGCAATGTAAAAAGTGATAAAAATAATATTTTTAATTCTTTAAGTTTGGTATGGATTAATTAGCCAAAATATATCAAAAATACTTTAATTAAAAATACACAATTATAACAGTTGGATTAGACGTAGGTTTTTTATTTATCTAACATAATCTTACACAACACTTTTTAGAAAAATATTTTGTTTTTATTTGTGAAACTTTAAAAATAAATTAATATAAAAAATTTGGACATATATTTTTTCCCCTTTAAAAAATCTACATAATTACAGGTTTCAAATTTTCGTTCACACCTCTAAACTGCAACCTAACCAGAGTTTTTGTCTCATTTCCTGGCCCTATTCAGGATCAAATTACCCTTGGCTTCTAATTTTATCATCTTCCTGCAGGAAATTGACATTTCCCAAAGTCAAAATCACATTCTCGCACAGGCCTAGTCATTAATTAAAAATATATCAAAGTTATATTACTCATACATGAAGTTTGTAAACAGTGGCTCCTAATGTGCTGATTAAGAATATTACATTAATTTTACTAAAACTCGCTTTTTAAAGAGATGCTTATTTAAATATATGTATTTTGTATTAATAATATATAATCAAAGGAAAAATAGTGCCAAACGACTATATTAAATTAAACATTGAAAATAAGATGGAAGGGCAAGGGCTACATACTTACCAGAAAACTGTAGGCCTCAAGTTCACAATTAAAAACACAAACATATTATAAAATTTTCAGTGTGCATCGGTCCCCTTCTTCAGTAGAAGTGAGTCAAACAACTGGACTATGGCAGCATGGCTAGAGGTAGATCATGGTTACTTAGATAGTGCTTTTTTTTTCAGTTGCCTGTTCAAACTTGTGTCTTGACTCCTGATAGTAGATAGATAGAATGATGTATTCATATTATATTTAATTGTTGAATTATTAAATCGTCATTTATTATTATTGTTTATATAGAAATGACTGACTGGTGTGAGTAGGCCTGCTTGGAAGAAAAGAGGAGATGGTTATCTAGATTTGTGACCAAAGGGGTGCCTGGATTTGGTTTTATATTAGTGAGCAAGCTCCCACCTACGAAGTTGAGAAGAATTGCAAATATTGGGGAGGGCTTGCATTACTCTCTCATTATTATAGTATTACTGCTGTAGCACGAGTCAAAATCACCATTATGCATTTGGGAATGATGTTTTACTGGTTTGCCTGGGTCGTGGTTGGTATCAAAACGGTGCCCATTCATTTGTTGTCTGAGTGTACTTGTGGTGAGGCCAATGTATTAAGCAATCCAGCAGTTGCATTGTAACTGGTATATAATATTTTCTGTGACATATTCATATTGGCCTTTAATGAGGTATTCCATTCATATGAGTCTGCTTTTCATTGAGGTGGAAGGTAAGGGAATTTTTCATGTACTCCATCTAGGTTTGTGGCTGGGTTTGGCAATTTAGGATGAACCAGAATTTTGCGGAGATCAGGACGAGGGCGTTTGAATTTGATTCTTGGAGCACTGTTGAGAAGATTTTGTGTGAGAGGTGATGAAGTTAAGATATTGTAAGCTGTGTTCAGGATAAATATGAGTTTGTCTAGTACTTCATGATACTGGGTGGTGAGTGGTATGATCTGGAACTGAACCTTCATGAGAAAAACATGAACACCACAGTCCACACAAAGCCAGAAAACATCATTAGTACCCCCATTTCCAAAGCAACTATTCTCTTCGTGTAAAATGCTCTCGACCTTATGGTCTAGCTACCAGAGCCATACATATATGTTCTGAGGAACAAGACCTTAACAAGTAATGTCAACAACTTTTCAAGGCTTTCACAGCCCGAGGATACCATAAACACATAGTTAACTGTCAAATAAACAGAGCCCTATTCACTCAAGAGCCCATCAAGAAACAACCTTCCAAAGACATATCTTTCACCATCCTGTATCATAAAGGACTAGACAAACTCAGATCTATCCAGAACACAGGCTATAATCTGCTAACCTCACTACCTTTCACACAAAATCTTCTCAACAATGCTCCCAGAATCACATTCAAATGCCCCCCCTACTCTCCGCAAAATTTTGGTTCACCCTAAATTGCTCGATCCAGCCACAAACAACAAAAAAAAAAGTCAGACTAAAGGTTCCTACCCATGCACCAAATAGAGATGCTCAACAATATATAAACAGACAGGCACCCCCCAGTCTCAACCTTAGATAAATAATCCTCTCTCCTTTTCTTCCAAGCAGGCCTACTCACACCATTCGGGTCATTTCTATATAAACAATAATAAATAATAACTAATACTTTGATAAATCAATAATTGAATATACAAATGCAACATGCTATTCGTCTACCAAGGGTCAAAGACATAAGTTTGAACATGCAACTACAAAATCCTAGTAGAAAAAATAAATAAATCAAGGAACAGGTAACAGTATCTAAGTGACCATGACCTACTTCTAGCCATGCTGCCATAGTCAAGTTGGTGTTTTACTCTCTTTTGCTTAAGATGGGGACTGATGTACCCTGAAAATGTAATAATTATTTATTTTGTTGTGTTTTCAATTGTGAACTTTAAGGCCTACATTTTTCTGGTAAGTGTGTAAACCTTGTCCTTCTATCCTCTTTTCAATGTTTAATTTAATATTTAAATAATTGTGGTAAAGGATCTTGCAACCATTCCATTATTTTTCTATTTAAAAAATATTGTATTTAAAAGTACACAATTTGTGGGAATGTTTCATGCTATTATTATTAATTGAACATTCTATATACTATTTTACATATTTTCTCAGCAAAGTGTGATTTAGTTTTAGAGGGGGAGTGCTCGAATCCTCATTTCCTTGAATCCTATACTATTTGGAGATTCAAGATTAGAAAGTATCATATTTTAAAAAAAATCTCAAATCCAAATCTCAAGGTATGACTTGAAATTATAATTTTATACAATCTGTAAAATCAATATATAGATGTGTAATATTGCAATAAACAGGTACATCATTATTCAGTGTTGCTAAACCTTTATAAATAAATTTTTGTTTAGTGTATGCTGCATATTTCTCAAACAAAACCAAGTTTCATTTTATCTTATTAATTTTATGTTTTTTCCCCTCTTTTATCAAAACTTTACATATTTAAAGCTTCAAAATTTGAATTTGGATTGGAGATTCAAATAAAAGGAACATTTTGAGTTTTAGAAAAATATGATTCTATTCATCTCTACTTATTTTAACCCATGTTTAACTTAACTTTATTGCTTGCAAAAATATTTGTTTTTAAGAGGTTACATTTTTTTAATGTTTAAAAAGTATTATATTTTCTATAGAAATTGTTTTGTATAGACAATTTAAAAATTGCTCTAATTAATCTTCAGGGTGTATTTTTTTAAATAATATGTTGTGTTATTTGAAACAAACATGCACTATGCTTCAATAAAATGTTTTATAGTTTAACTAGTTTAATAAATAAATTGTTTGGTGCAGGCGGTTTTTCACTTTGTGTGATTTTCACTGTAAAGTTCCCTTGTCTCTAGACAAATTCTCTGAAATTTATTAAGATTAATAATTCATCATATTTAGGGCCGGTGCTACCATTAAGGCAACTAGACAGTTGCCCGGGGCTCAGGCCTCAAGGGTGCAGTATAATAGAGATTAGTCTTTTAACTCTTGTAAAATGTAAAGATCAAGAAACAATGGGGCACTCTAGCTAGAAAAAGACATAGGAAATTATCTTATATAGCTCAAGCATGTGCTACCCATGGTGCATAAACAAATGTAAGAAATATTTCTTTGTTTGTGTGCACTAAACTCTCAACAACAATTTTTTTTAACTCAAAATATTTTCTAGAGGCAACACATTTTTAAAAATGTTCCCACTAAAGAACTAATCTAAAAAGTTAATAGAGGCATCAAATTTTCAAAACTCTGTCAGGGGACGACAACTTTAAATAGCATCTAGAGGCATTAATATTTTAAAAGAGTTACAGTTTATGAACACTTTAAATAGTTTCTAGAAGATTCCATATTTAAAAAATCTTCTGCATTAGAACCACTCCAAATAACTTCTAGATGAGTATAATTTTCATAATTTTTTCTAAGTGAAGACCACTTTATGTAGCCTCTAAGGGCATCCAAATTCCTGGAGGGCGGCTTTCGATCCCCCTTTTAGCTTGTGAACCAAGACTTTCAAAACACCCTTTTTGTTTTAGTTTTTGAACTTGAGATTTTTCCTCCAATCATACACATATGAAAGGAAAATATTTTAGTTGCAAGTGATAAGGATTTCAGATAGCTCTTGACAATAGCAGTATGCTGGCTTCAATGATCTCTACACTAGATTGGATGTAACTTACATAAACCCACTCCTTTCAACGACCAAAACGTGACGCTTAAGTTTGTCGTTTTCTTGATTCTTGGGGACAGAGCTTACAGTTTATTTCAATGTTCCTGTGCGAAAATATGTCTCTGGTGTACAAAACTGTTATTTTTTAAAAATAATGACATAACAAATCACATGTGGGTGAATAAACATTTGCATGAAAGGATATACAATTCAATTTCACAGGTAATATAAAAACACGAGTAAAATCTTTGCAATATTAAAATATGTAGCTATAACCCATGTAGTATAGGCTACATTCTTATAAGACTTAAGGCTACAATACGGCATATTTAAAGTTGGCTATAAGCTTGTTTATTGGTTCCTTAAGAATAAGATAAATAAACAATATTATAATGAAAGTTTGGTAGATATAGTAAAATAAGGTAGCTAATAACTTGATTACATTTGGTTGATTGACAAACTTTGTGGAATAGTCTTAATTTCAAACGATAATTAATTAGTTTATATGCTTGTAGAAGGTATTAGGTACTATATTAACTTACATCAACTTATTTAAATAAACAAGTCATGAGTGTTTAACAGAGTTATGATCTTCAAACTTTGTTAACACATTTATTTTATTTAACTATGTAATCATATTAGATTGATGTATCTCCTATATTCATACAAATCAGCGAACGATGTCATTATGCCACTTTGCCATGCAGTTTGTGTGTAAAAGAGATAGAAATATCTGAAAGTTTCTTCCTCTCCAACACAATGTTGTGCAGACGACAGCTCAAAAATTTCAGCCATAAGAGGTCTATCCAGTTTTATTGTAGTGAAGAGATCCATGGTAGAAACTGGGGCAGCTTAAGGGCCTGACGAACCAGGTAGCTACCCGGGTGTCAGCTTGAGAGGGCTACCAAACAGTCCACCAACATAATTTAATGACACTATGGCCTCCTTAATGTAAAAGGGTTGCATAGTTACAGAAATATCAAGTACAAGACATAACAATTTATTAAATAAATAGCAGGTTACATATACATTGTAATTCCCATTATGGGTGTCGCAGTGCCTTTTCAATCCATACAATTTAACAATAAAGATAAACATAGTAGTCTGGTTGATTAGTATTGATAAGGAATACACTGAGCTGGTTACATTATGCCTTAATTAGTAGTCACTCAATGACAGAACTTTATGAGATAAAACATGCATCAATGTCATACGCTGTATTAAATAGGTATCTAGGAGTAAATAAACCTTTTTATAAGAGGATTGGGATAACTAGGCGAGACAATAGTTAAATCTGGCAACATAGGCTCAACAAGCACAACATAAAGCAAATATAGGCGTGTCAAGTTATTGTAAGTCTCTATTGGTATAATAATTAACTAATTGACACATAAGATATCTCATATAGCTTTAGGTGCTTTATTTATAAACATAATAAATGAACTAGGTGACAGTAGTATACAAGTTACTAGCCCCTATATTATGATAAACTAACAGCAAAAACGTCATGACCACTTAATGGGGGTCCAAGCTATATCCCTTACTCAAGGGACAAATGGGTCCTAATTAGGACGCGGCTGTAATAATCATAAATCCCTAGTTGATTACACATTAGAATGATGCACAAAAGGTAAACATTAGGATATCTAACGTCCTCATTGAGTATCTTAAGTAACCCGTCTACGGGCCAATAAATACGAACGTGAAAAGTAGAATAGAGACAAGCACGAGCATGACAAGTAAATAAAGTTAAACAGTGAACACATAATAACAATGAAAATACAAGCCCATTACAAGGGGAATTAAAGCTTAATTAGGCCATGAACAATATATTAGTGCTTCCATCAAGTATGAGCTGACGTTCCACCAACAATAGAAAGCATAAAGTCGCCTCATAACAAAAACAACTATATCAAGGCGACTTGACATATTACAGTTCTACCAGAGAGTGAAAAGGTTGCTAAGTGATCACAAAATAATGTGTTATGATTCTTTTTATAACTCCCTTTCTGGCCGCTACAATTATTACACCCGGTCATTCCTCGGGTCGCCCGAGTATCCCTCGACGTGCTAACACGAGAATGCCAGTTTTTCTCGGTCCCACCCTATTTAAATCCTCGGTTGGACCGCTAAAAACTGCTCATTATCTTCCCACCCTTCCTCACCTTGTTTGAATTTGCACCAATGGGAAACTACAAATTCAAACTGCGAAGAAGGCACTCGAAGCTACATTTGCCTCCCCTTCCTGACGGTTAGGCCACCGACTCAGGTTCATCATCTGGTCGACCCCCTCTCCTTTCACCCAGGAAGAGGAGACAAATCAACGGTCGTTCTCTCCACATTCAAATACTATCTACAAAAATGTCCTTCTCAACTACCCCCTTTGTGTGCTGAGTGAACATTGTTTAGAAGGTTCATTACAGTACACACCATAATTTATACTTATACCCATTAACTACCATAATTAAGCTCCTACCTTGAAGTATGTACATTCATTACCATTATCTAAAAGCAATTTTCTATATCCAGCTAGATTAACCCTTTATCAATGACCATTACAAACGATTTTTCTATAAGTCTATCTTACTAAACAACTTTGTAACAGTCATAACTGCTAGTCCTTAATATTTTGATAGGTCCATTACAGACATATTTACAAAGAAAAAATTCAAATTAATATCCATAGTTCCAACCCTCACTCTAATTAAAACTTCACTCTACCATGGTAACATCCCTTACTTAAACTTGTTGACGGAGGTGTAGTCACTATCGCTCGCTATAATCCCTTCCACAGTTCCAAGAAGGCATTTCACCAGGACTGAACCTCCTCCCTCCTTTTCAACTGAGTCCCTTCTGCACCTTTCATTAAGGATATTTATGTACCTGTTTGTCATTTTTTTTTCTTACATTTAATTACTAACACAAAACCATCTAATATTTCTTGACTCTCGTGTCATTACACTTAGTCACACACTGGTTCCTGTTGGCACTCTTTTTCTTATTAATTAGATATATCACACGATACCTCAAATGAATTATTCACGGTTATAACTTCCCAGGAATTGAACTGTGGACTTTTGCTATTCAATAAACCGTCCGATTATTGTGATGAAATTTCCCCAATTTAATGATACTGTTCGTGGTGTTTTGGGTAATATTTCTTTAGATGAACTGCATTAAAAGTACCTATAATTTCATCAGAGTCCTTGGAATGGACAACATATGAATTATTATTTCTGATTGCCGTCACCCTACCTGGTCCCTGATAAAGTAAGAATAGTTTACTGGTCTCCTTGGTAATGGCGGATGACAATTTATGGGTCTTCACAAGTACAAGATCTCCTATTTTATACTCAGCGGGTTTAGGATTGGTCCTCGCGTCTCGGGCCATTCTCCTACCCGCCACTTGTCCCATGCTGCGGCCGGCCTGTTCCAGCTTCTGTTCTCGGGACAACTCACTCCCTGGCGGAAACTGGAACAGCCGTTCCAGTGGTCTGAGTGGCCGATAATCGTGAATGAGTTCGTGGGGGTGAATCCAGTCACAGAGTGTATTGTTTGATTTACACATTCTTCAATCGTGGGAATAAACTTAGGCCACGAGCGGTGATTGCTATGACAATACACACGTAACATTCTTCCTATATCCCTGTGAATTCTTTCTAATGGGTTTGATCCCGGGTGATAAATGGCCGTATATCCCTGTTTGATGCCTCTCTCCCTTAGTCTTTCAATCCAGTGGTGGCTAGTGAATTGGGGCCCATGGTCTGAGACGATCATCCCTGGATTGCCCATTTCCTGTATATAATCGACCGTCACACGGTTCACGACCGCTCGTGCCGTAGCCCTCCTAATGATGTACAGTTTCACATATTTAGTATATAAATCCATCATACCAAATACATGCTGTGCACCTCTGATTCCCTTTGGTAGTGGGCCCATTATGTCTACAAATACTTTTTCTAAAGGCTGGTGAGCTGTAACTATTTGGAGTCTCCCCTCGGTTTTAGTATTGGGAGGTTTTGTTCGTTGACATATGTCGCACCCCCTTAAGATGTTCTTTACTCTGCGGAGCATTGCCGGAAAGGTGCATGATTCTCTCAATGCCCGGGCCGTCTTGTATACGCCATAGTGCCCATACAGTTGATGATACTCTTCTATCAGATCACTAACTAGACCCTCTGGAATACACAACTTCCAACTCTGAAATCTTTTCACCCATTTGAATAGGACCTCTTTATATATTTGGTACTGTTTGCTTAATTCCTCTGATGCACCGGACCCCTTAACACTTCAATAACCTTGGCAAGTCGCGAATCATGTTTCTGCCCCTGTCGGAGCTGCTCGACATATTGAAGCTCCTTCCTACTCAGGCGTCCCTTCCCCACGACCAAGCTCATCAACTGGAACTCTCCTTCCTCTGCCGCGCTGAGAGTTTGTTGGGGTGGATATCTTGATAGGGTGTCGGGTACCACTTGATCCCGACCAGGTACGTATTTAACTTGTAAATTGTACTCTTGGAGCAATAGCACCCATCTAGTAATCCGGCCATGTAGAAGCCTGCACTTTCTAAAGAAGGAGAGTGCCTTGTGATCCGTTAGAAGGGTCGTGGGATGACCATAAATGTACACCCTAAACTTCTGACACGCGAAGGTAATTGCCAGTAGTTCTCGCTCAGTGACTGTATATCTCGTCTCTGGATCGTGTAGGGCCCTACTGGCAAAGGCTATTGGCCGCTGTTGTCCCCAACGGTCTAACTGGATCAATACTGCTCCCAGTGCACAAGATGACGCGTCGCATGCGATGTATAGTGGCTTTGTTAAGTTAGGATGTATTAGCATCACACTGGTAAGGAAACTGGCTTTGATTTTCTCGAATGCCTCTTCTTCAGTCTCAGTCCAGTTCCACTGCCCATTCTTTCGGGTCAGAGGAAGGAGTGGCCCTATTAGTTCGGCGTGCTCCTTATTAAATTTCCTATAAAAATTGATAAGTCCCAAGAACGCTTGTAGATGTTTCTTAGATTTTGGTCTCGGGAAGTTTCTTATGGCATCGGTTTTTTCCGGAGACACTCGTATACCTTCGGGAGTGATGTAATGGCCTAGAAAATTTATTTTTTTTTAGAAAGGAATACTGATTTTTCCAAGTTGACCGTAATGCCTCCCTCCTTAAGCCGACCTAAAATAATTTGCAGTTTAGTACAATGCTCCTCAAAATCTAGAGTCGCTACCAACAAATCGTCCACATATACCGTTGCCCATGACAAAACATCAGGACCAAGTACGGCCTCCAGACCACGGATAAATTGGCTCACGGATACCGAGAGTCCAAACGGTAGACGCGTGAACCAATATGTACTACCGTTATACATAAATGCGGTGTATCTTTTTTATGGCTCCGTCAATGGTGTTTGCCAATATGAAGCCGTCAAGTCCAAAGACGTTAGGTATTTGCACCCTTCAAATCGCTGAATTAGTTCCTCCAGGGGTGCAGGAGACTCATGATCCGCCACCAGAATTTGATTGACGCGCCGCGCGTCTAGACAGAGTCGGACCCCCTTATTCTTCTTTTTAACAACCACCACTGGATTAATTATGTCGGAACGAGCGCGCTCTATAACGCCCCATTCTAGCATCTGGTCTAGCACCTCCTTAACTGCTTCCCGCTGACTGTATGGGACAGGATATGATTTACAGAAGAAAGGGGATGTGTTTGACACTTCCAAATAGAACACATATTTTGTGTTTAATCCCGGCCAGTTGGAGAATACTTCTTTATACTCCTGTAGTACGCGGCTTAGGCAATCTCGCTGTTCCGAGGTCACGCATTCAATCTCCGATATCTTCTGCTCCAACTCCTGGGGTAAGCTAGGAGTTTTTTCTTCTTCCTTCCTTTCTTCTAGGTCTTATTTTTTGTTCGGTGGGCTGCGTCCTTGCCCCTGAAATTCTAACTTCTTTTGATTTCTTGCGGCACCAGCGTCTGTCATTTCTTCCAGTTGTCGTGTGTACCCGGGCTTAGAAGTTATATTACCCTTCTCCCATGTGCTGGCCTTTCTTGCATCCTTTCCTGGCGTTTTTGATGATAACTTGCTCGTTTCTAACTTTCCTAGTCCCTCTTCAGTGCACTGGTTGTCTTTAGTATAGGCTTCTTGCAAGGCTGCCTCAGGAGTCGCTGTTTTCTTCCATCTTCCACCATCTTGATTGGTTATGAAGTTCTGTGAAATAGGGGATAAATGATTGCTGAACTCGCGTTTACTTCGAAGCTCCCCGGCTGGAGACGTATAGGTCCCCACATTGTGGGGGTATGTTACCTCCCCAACATTGCAACTCAAACCAGAGTTGCCCCTGGAATTAGGCCTCACGCTACACTCAATACTATTTCTCACTGGAACCCGCTGAGCCTCTGGCCCACGTCGACCCCTATATTTCTCCCTTCCCCCTCCCAACATTGGCAATCAGTACTGATGCTGGCGACCACCACTTCACTTATAAACGGCACGGCTACCCTCTTTTGTTCTTCTGTAAACTGTACTTTTTGCTGGATATAGTCAATAATCCCACCTCTCTTCCCGAGAAAGTCTGATCCAATAACCGCCGCCATATTTAAGTTAGGTACTATAAAAAACACAATTTCCACCGACACATGTTGAAACGTCACTCCGAGCATCACTTAACCTTGATGTTTCTTACACCACTCGCATTAATAATGGTTACAGACTGTACGGGTAGTACTGGCAGGTCCAAGTCAGGATTTTGATTTTCAATCTCCTCAAAACAATCTTGTGAAATAGCGCTAATGTCAGCACCACTATCTACTAAAAGGTTCAGTTTGGTCTGCCCCACAACTCCTGCAATCTCTGGTGCTCTATATCTCTCCAGGTTGCGCCTCAATTGTTCTTCATGTAGAAGGTCTGGCACGGGATCATTAATTAACATGGCCATACTCTCCTTTATTTCCGGCCCTACTTTGGTTTCCCTTATAGTGGTAGCCCTATTTGAGTTAGTACTTCTCACATACGGGCTACTATGTGATGAATTTAATTGTTTTTTGATTGTGTACATTCCAGATTCGAACCTTGATAGGTTCCCGAGTCACTTCGATACTCCTCAATTGCGTCAATTTCCCGCGGAATTTCATTAATCTCCGCGCGGACGCGTCTTACATTCTTATAATTTGGTGGTGACTCTTGGGCACCTGTTGCACGGAAAGGTCTGGGTTGTCTCGTTACTTCTGGTCTTTGGTTGACCCCCAAATTCGATGGCTGGCCTTGCCACTCATTTCTTAGTGTAGGGTACTCCCCCCCTTCAGCAGGTAGTCCTGGATTCCCCCTCCTGTCACCTTCCTCTCTCCATCTGCGTCCATCGTTATTACTATTGTTCCAATCCCGTTGTTTGTTTTGACCATCTTCCCTTCTACTTTGCTGCGCCCTTACGGCTGACTTCAGTTGGCCTGGTCCGGGGTGACCATACTGTGGCACTCTGTCATATGTAGCCCTATTCTCTAATCGATCTCGAACCACTCTTTGATCTAATCTTTCTGTGATATTTTTCAATGACGTCATATCCTTCACTCCAGCAGCTAGCATAACATCCTGCGTACCCCAGTTAAAGTGATGTATTAAATGGTTCACCAACCTATCTTCTCTTACCGGCTCTTCCAGGAAGTCCGCCTGGTTCTTCAACCGTTGTACATATTCACTCATGGACTCCCGACGTGGACTTTATCTACCATTGAATACTTCCTGTAGAAATAAATCCTGTTCGTCCATGGACCAACATTTATTCAAAAACGCCCTCCTGGCGGTGGCGTAGTCAGTCCAACCCCATTCATTTAGTTCTCCCCAATTACACGCCTGATCTCTCAATCCATTCATTAAAAGGTGTATCTTAAGTTGCTCACTTGTGATTCCCCTGACAGCCCTGTCAATCTTAGTTATGTATTGCACCGCTGATATATTGGAATTGCGGCCATTAAATTTAGGTAGTCTGGCCTTAACCAAGTCTAAATGTACATCATCTGGTGCCCTACCTACTTCCGCACCCACTAGCTGTGACGTCAATCCCTCTTGACTGAAACTACGGGGCTCCTGCGATATGAAAGTAGCTGATAATAGGTCCCGTGCTGGTGACGTCATTGGCGTTACTACACTTGCTTGTAGCACCTCCGTGGCTTGACTTGTATTGACTCTTAACTGTATATTTTCCAGCTGATTGATTCGATCTGTCACCAACTTGCATGACTTTACCAACCCCTGGTAGTTGACCTCCACCTGCTTAGCTAAGTTGGTTAGTTCTTGGTGTTACTGTTTTTGATTACTTATTAGGGTGTTTTGTTTGTCAGGTAGTCCATCTAATCTAAGTCCCTGTCGTTCTTGTGCTTCCTTAACGGACTCTTGAATAACCTTGAAATTTCGTATGTCCAACTCTTCTGCCTGCCGGGCATAGCGGAGCTGTCCTATTTCTAACCTCAATGTTCCTAAATCATCTTGAATTCTTTTTTGTGACTCATATACCTGACTAAATTTTTTATTTACTTCTTCCTGTACACGTCTTATGTCTTCAGCTTGTTTATCCAACCTTTCTTGTACTAGAGTCTCCAGTCGATCCATCTGTTTTTGATGGTTATTTTCCCAGCCCCTTAATACTCTATTAAGTCGGGACATCACGTCCACTGGGTCGTCAAATTGTTCAGGAGGTACTTCAGTCACCCCCCTATTCCACCATGGAGCGTTCGTAATCACATTTCTTCCCGTGTCATCCGAAACGTCCCTGCGCGTCTCGATGCCGTCCTCAGATACAGTCTCCTCGGGTATCACGTCACTGGTTGATGCGGACGCCTCTCCTTCTTCCGTAATTACTGTTATCTCCCGTTCATCAAAATCTGATATATTTTGTTGATTAGAGTCCATCTTGTTAGCTATCGGTCTTGTCTGTCGTGTCACCCTGCCTGTTTGACGTGATTTATCCATCCCTACTTTCCCTGAGAAAATGGTAGCACTCTACCACAGTATCCGGGACAAACCAGCAATTGACAGCAACCAGAACAACAAAGCATACAGTATCCACTTACCTTTCCTCGGTCTCCATGTACTGAAAAAATAGGCCAGTGATATATATATATATTTTTAAAACACTCACCCCGCTTCACAATTACAATACGGTGCTTAGTTTAGCACTGTGTAGGTATCACGGAATTGGTCCGTTTAGCTGTCCTCGTAGCTCCCTCCGTGTTGCCATCCTCGTAGCTCCGTCCGTGTTTATTGCTCACCGTCGTTTATTTCCCGTAATTCTTTATTTCACCATTCCATATTTTACTATGTACCATGGTGAATCCTGGTCACGTCGCACCAAACTTTGTTATGATTCTTTTTATAACTCCCTTTCTGGCCGCTACAATTATTACACCCGGTCGTCCCTCGGGTCGCCCGAGTATCCCTCGACGTGTTAACACGAGAATGCCAGTTTTTCTCGGTCCCACCCTATTTAAAACCTCGGTTGGACCGCTAAAAACTGCTCATTATCTTTCCACCCTTCCTCACCTTGTTTGAATTTGCACCAATGGGAAACTACAAATTCAAACTGCGAAGAAGGCACTCGAAGCTACATTTGCCTCCCCTTCCTGACGGTTAGGCCACCGACTCAGGTTCATCATCTGGTCGACCCCCTCTCCTTTCACCCAGGAAGAGGAGACAAATCAACGGTCGTTCTCTCCACATTCAAATACTATCGACAAAAATGTCCTTCTCAAATGGCTGAGCTATCACAGCAGTACTTACTTTACATTAACTGTGCTAACCCTTTAAACGACAAACGGTCTAGCCCAAAATAGCTCTAGCTGATCCAAACCACGGTCTGGGGCAATACAATGAAACAGAACGTAGAATATATATATATATATATATATCCACTTTAAACAAGATTTGTTCAGAAGGAACATATTGCCCAGCTATCTATCAACAGACTCACTGGGTCACATGTAACCAATAAACACAAATTACATTTTGCCAATAAAACCTATTTAAGGTAGACGGCTGAATCGTGAAACGATCCACCGCCTACACTCCTAAATGTAGTTAATCAATCTCATGACCAATGCAAGCAAAACTTAGTGTCATACCAGCAGTAAACCAGTAATTCCTAGTGGGATTGCAAACCTAAATTCCAAATAAATGGACAGACAGTCCATATAGAGTAGATCGGCGACGCAAATGTTCAAAGTTGTTATTCACAGAGTGGTGGGGCGCTATCTGGTGGACTCTCACGCTGCGGCTCCGTTCGACGCCATGGCACTTCTTGCTGTTAGTCGTAGAAAAAATTATTAGTGTGTTCTCTAGAAAATTGAAAATCGTTCTGTGTCTATATTTTATCATACATGATATTAAATAGGCTCCCTGATTGAGTGGAGAGTAGGGAGGGAAAATAGGTGTAGTCAACCAATCACATTACAGGGGAATAGCAGTCGGAGGGGTGGATGCCAGAAACGGGTACAGGCGCATACGATTGGAGAAGATAGTTTGAGTCAATGTTTTTCTGTGAGTGGCATCTCCAATATAGTTGAATGTGGCCCATCAGTGACGATCCCACAACACAACAACTGCATCGACTGGGCCATGGTAAGCCCAATCTCAACCTCAGTTCTTGATGAGTCATTATTTCCTTGTGGCCAGATAGAAAAATTTGATATTTTCAGCTAATTCCTATTAGCTTGGCACAAAACTTATATGAAAATAATTCTCAAACCTCACAACTCCAAACCTAACGTAACCTGGGCGTAATAGTGGAGAGGCTAAGCATAACATTTAATTTTTGATACTAACATTAAATTTGACATAGTGGTATAGATTTTTGGTCAATAAAATTGAATATAGTGTCACTCTTTAAAAGTTAATTTACACCCGCCATCTCAAAAATATGGTGCACAAAATGGTCTCTTGCCATTATTTCATAAACCATTCATCATATCAAAATTAAAGAGGCGAACATTGTCTACAAAACATGTTCTAACATCCCCCAACTCCCTTTTTTTTAAATTTTGAATATTCTAGAAGCTCTTTGGAATTGTTCTTGCTTGGTTTTTCTCCCTACCATGCCCAGGCTATGCTAGGTTTAGAGTTGTTAGTTTTGGGGATTATCTTCATATTATCCTATTATCCTCCGTTATAATAAGGCAGTGCCAAAAAGCAATCCCACCCGGTTACCAAATTTACCTCGGGCCTCTCATGTGTAGAAAGTATTACAATACCTACCCAGAGTTTGGTAGGAAGGAAGCCCGTTCTTGAAGGCCTTATTTCGTACCGAATCCTACTCAATAGTATTTTGGTAGGATAAAAGGCATTCTTGAACTGTCTCTTATGGAAGGTTTTTCATCCTAGCAAAATAGTTCTATACGGTATAATCCTAGATCAACTTACATATTCAAACCTGTCAAGAGCTTAGAACTTAAATATGCTGTTCAAACTTTTTATAAACACATTTATTTATTTTAACTATCATACACATTGATGTATCTCATAATATGTTCATACAAATTAGCAAACGATTAAAAATGCCAAATTGCTTTGAATGTGTGTGTAAGAGAGAAAGAGATATCCAAAAGTTCCTTTCTCTCTAACACAATGGTGTGCAGATGACAGCTCGAAAATTTCAACCTCAGATGTCCATCCAATGGCTTACATATAATTAGAACAAGACAGCTTCTTATAAAGGTTTGATTTCGACAGCAAAAGTCCTTTCTGGGAAAAATCAAACTTTTTTTTACCCTAACTATTATGGAAAAGAACTGTTATTGCCTGGCATTAAAAAAATTTGTTTATTTCTATACAATTAAGATAATTACCAAGGCTGCCACAATTTTCATACCACCAACTCCTGTGTTTTTCAGAAGAAAGTACCATTTTTACAGGTATCTAAGATTGAAGAAAAGAGTACTTAAATTTTATTTTTAATCAAACTTAGTGTGGAGTCATGTACCTTATGTTTTAAAAGAAGATGATTTAATTCATTTTGACCCAACTCTTTTAGCAGATCTATTGATATTTCTTCATCACTTCCCTGGTGAAAATCTCAAGAGGAAACCAGAGTAGAAAACCAAAGATATCCAGAGCAAACCAAGCTCTGGGTTTTACTCTGGTTTTCATTCGGTTATAAAACAACCAGCGTCAGCCTGGTTCTTTCAGAGTCTCTGGTTTACTCTGGAATGGTTTGGTTACTTTGGGATGCTCTGGTTTTTTATTTCTTCAGAATTCTCGTTTGCAATGGAATACTCGGGTATTTTTCTCTGGAATGGACTGGTTTACAATAGAATACTCTGTTATTTTACTCTGGAATGCTATGGTTTGCAATAAAATACTATGGTATTTTAATCTGGCATATGCTGGTTCTCTCTGGAATGCTATGGTATTTTACTCTGCTCTAAGCTGGTTTTCTTTGGGTTGCTATGGTATTTTACTAAGGTACATGTTGGTTCTCTATGGGATGCTATGGTAATTTACTCAGGTATCTCCTGGTTCTCTCCGGAATGCTATGGTAGTTTGCTCAGGTTCATGTTAGTTCTCTCTGAGATACTTTGGTATGTTACTCAGGTCTATGTTGGTTTTCTCTAGGATACTATGGTATTTTACTCAGGTAGCCTATATGTTGGTTCTCTGGGATGCTATGGTATTTTAATCAGGTCCGTGTTGATTCTCTCTGGGTTGCTATGGTATTTAACTCTGGTTCGTGTTTGTTCTCTCTGGGATGCTTTGGTATGTTACTCAAGTCTATCTTGGTTCTCTCTGGGATGCTTTGGTATGTTACTCAGGTCTATCTTGGTTCTCTCTGGGATGCTATGGTATTTTACTCAGGTATATGCTGGTTCTCTATGAGATGCTATTGCATTTTACTCAGGTCCGTGTTGGTTCTCTCTGGGATGATGTGGTATTTTACTCAGGTATATGTTGGTTCTCTATGGGATGCTATGGTATCTTGCTCTGGTCTGATTTGGCTTTCTCCAGGATGCTATAGTATCTTGTTCTGGTTGGTGTTGGTTCTCTCTGGGTTGCTATGATATTTTACTCTGGTTGGTGTTTCTTCACACCAGGTTGCTATGGTAGTTTACTCTGCTTGGTGTTTCTTCTCACCAGGTTGCTATGGTAGTTTACTCTGGTTGGTGTTGCTTCTCACCAGGTTGCTATGGTAGTTTACTCTGGTTGGTGTTGCTTCTCACCGGGTTGCTATGGTAGTTTACTCTGGTTGGTGTTGGTTCTCTCTGGGATGCTATGGTATTTTACCCTGGTTGGTGTTGGTTCTCTCTATGATGGTATGGTATTTTATTCAGGTCGATGTTAGTTCTCTCTGGGATGCTATGGTATCTTACTCTGGTCTGATTTGGCTCTCTCCAGGATGCTATGGTATAGTGCTCTGGCTCGAGGTTGATTCTCTCTGGGTCGCTATGGTATTTTACTCAGATTCTTTCAGGGTTGCATTAGTATGTGTTAGTTTACAAGTTTAAATCATTGAATTGAGATCTAGTATTTAAAAACACATATTTACAAGGGAATCCAATCAAATATTTTTTTAAATTCTGATTAAGAATAAAAGGTGCATTATGGTTATATTTTGTAACTATGATTAATAAAAGATTCATTATGTAACTATGATAAAGAATAAATATTAATTATGCATATAATTTATTTTACTTTTTTTAAAAATAGAAGTATATTCATCTCATTAGTCGTCACTAAATAATGTATTGAAACAAAATCTGCGTTTTTAACCCTTCCTGTGTCGTTTACGGAATATTCCGCCAATTAAAATTTGCTCAAGTGTTATTTAAGATATATTCTACCACAACTTAGTATGATTTGCGTGTCAAAAACAGAACATTCCTCGATCACTCGTGTTTCTGTGTTACAAAATATTTTGCAGATGGCAGCAGGCAACTGGAATGAAAATATGTGACATCGTTTCCATAGTAAGTAAACAGCACGGCTACCAATAAAGCGATGGAAAGAGTGCGGGATATTTTGTCAAATATAAATGACAGTGGGCTTTGTGATTTTACAGCAAGTGATGAAAATGACTGTGATAATAGTGAAGATGCACACCCTTTCATAATAACACCAAGTCTTTTTGATGTGGATACACCCTAGTAGAATATTCTAGGCTCTTCTTTGACTGCAAAATGTTAGACCATTTATGTGAGGAAGTTAACCTATATGTTGGCAAACCATGCTGACTTATAATACCACATTATGATTAAAACATTAAAATTCATGTTTTTTGACTTGAGTTTCACACAAGTAAAGTAAAAATTATCTATCTGATAAAAAATTTATTTTTGTTATAATTTTGGTTGGAAAAAAATTGAGCATGTAAGGATAAAGCTTATTATTTCCATCAACCCTGAAAGGGTGAAAAATTACAAATTATTTATGTGGGCGATGGTGGTGGGCAAAGAAAGGAGCCGTTCCTGAAACAAAAATTATTTTTTTGTTAATTACAAAACAAAACACTTTTTAAATATTTTACACTAAGTAAAAACAGGAAATTTAAAATCAAACAAAGAATTCTAATGTGTTATAATATACGTAATCAGTCATAACATTTTTAATTGGCAGGCAAGCTTCGTTTTTTAGACCGGTGGGGCTGAAGATCATCTATCTTCTCACCAACCAAATTGTTCATTCTTGATAAAAATGTGGCTTTGGCTTCTCCAGAATACTCTCATTTATTGAGGTACTCTTCGTATCTGAAAAAAAAGGAGGTCCACATGAAAATTCTGTAACATCACAATTTACACACATACCTAGTCACACTGCCCCCTTACGGAGTAGACAAGAAATGAGTTGAAAACAACTTCGTACTTAGTGATCCACACTACCTTTCTCAATGATACTCTATCCTTTTATATTCCCCTCGCTTCGACAAGATCTATATAGTCATACATGCCCTTTAATTCTTAAAAACTTTTAATTTTTCTCGTTTTCAAACATTCTACAATATTTAACCACATATAATATGGCCCACTCCTTCCTTTTTACCATTGGATTCACTTTCAAACCACAATCTTTCATCATCCATTTATTCTGGACAGTCCATACGAGTTTTTTCAAATATATTTTTTAAATATCTCATTCCAACTGCATTCACCTTTCTCTTGGGTTTCTCCTGGTATACACACGCTTCACATCCATACAGCAAGGTTGGCGTTAACACACTTTTATATGCAGTTTCTATTATACCT